>JAHHUM010002356.1:0-560855 GCA_036173005.1 Crenichthys baileyi
TCCTTTTTAGACACAAAGAACACATTTTGGATACACCAGGATATGTGGCAAGATATGAAACATATGACCATAGTTTTAATAAATATAAACACATTACAATGAGTAAAAGCTTGCAAACATAAACGTTTGAGCCACAACCAGCAGCCAGGTGGAGGTTATTAACCCAACTCTTTTCTGCCCTGATGCTCCTGCTCATTGCCCATCTTTATGCCAGCTGAGCTGGTCTCCTAACTTTAGTTTCATATCTGCCAGAGTGCTATCAGTCTCCTAATTTCATTCAGGGTGTGGCATCATTTTTGCTAAACAAAGCTCCACTGCATAAAAAATCCTGATTTTGCAATTTACATAAAATATTATTATGGAATCACAAGTTTTTAGCCTTTTATTTAAAGTTAAGAAAATATGAGTATGTTGAAGACAGTAATGGTCTTCTTAATATTTGGGTAAAAATCAGATAAATATTTTTATAACAAATATGGAACTAAACTGAGGTTAAAAAAGGGAATTGCCTACATAGAAGCCAGCATATGAACAAGCAACATATAGGCACGTGCAGAAAATTCAGTGGTGCATCCTCAATCGACATTGGTGAGGGACTAAAAATAGCGCTGTCAAATGGGTGGGGGAGGAACAGGGTCATCCCTAACTGGATAAAAATAGAGCGCCAACCAGATGGAGACAAGACGATAGAACATCAGGAATGAAGGGAAGTGGCAGGGGAGGTAAAGAGGAAGAAAATCGCTGATATTTGCAGTCATGTGCCAACACACACGAAGTCAGTCGTGTTTTTATCACGTCTAGATCTATTAGATTCTTCTCCTGAAGACTTAACCTCACACTAACCTTAAACCATGCTTCACCTTGAGACTAAATTATTAACTTTATGCTGCTGCAGTGGCCACAATGTGACTGTGCACACACTGCAGAGAATCCTACATCACAGTTTCATAAATCTACATAACTAAGCCCAGCAGATTTGTCCTTGCATAAAGATGCAGATTTCACCCCTACTGTACAGTCCAACACCGCTTCTGGCCATACTTCAGTCAACAAAAGCATGCACAGTGTCTATATGTCAACATGCATTATTACATTCACAGAACACATGCATTTACACCTGCAAACGGGCAGAATTGTCTTGGCACGCTGCCTTTTGAGGTGACACGTGCTGCTCTCATAAACAGAGACACTTGATTCTAAACAGTACCCCCCCACACACACACACACACCCCTCCACAGGCAAACCTCTGCTAAAATTAAACCTCTATGATCTATAAATACAAGCCAGGCATGTGAGCCAAGAACTAGATGGAGAAGACAACAAACAGAGGGTGGAGAAGGGGTAAGGGTGGTGGTGAGACGGGGAAAGGGATGAAGAGTGAAGGGGAGAAATGAGAGCTGTGTTTTAATCAGCTTTGAGAGAAAATGTGCAGAAAACACAACGTCAAAAATAACATGTCTGCACATAACAATATGCAGACTGTAGGTTTGCTTTCATGCAACTTGATAGGATTTACAAACATAAAGAAACCCCCTCACATTTGCATCCTAAGAACTCCAAGTTTTTCCACGCTTGCTTGATTTTGAATGAAGATTCTTCTTTGCAGAGCTGTTTGTGAGCTGAATGGCCATGAGCACTAATGCAGCTCTTGTGAATGACATTCATTCCCTTTGACTCAGCAGCTCCCCCATTTGATAAAAAAAGTGAAGTGACACCAACCATACTCATACAAACAAAAGCTTTCAAAATATGAGATTAGCATGGTGAAGGAGAAATAAAAAGGAAAATTATGAAAAACATAACACTATATGTTGTATGTGTTATTTTAGTAACATTTAGAGGCATAAGAACAGCTTTAAAAATATCTCAGTGGCACACAGAAATGGCATGCTATTATCAGATACACCTGTTTGGTTGGCAGTTAACCCCTCACTCCCATAATGTATTCACAGTTATTTTGCTGTTGGATTTTCATTCACAACAAATTCTTATGTTTACTTTGAATGGTTCCAATGTTTATGACACCTTCTTGAATCTGTAAAACAAAGAATTAAAGCAGTTCTGATGCAGTAAGAGGGTCAAAATTTGTACTACCAATGTGTACCTAATAAAAGGGCAGTTGAGTATGCGTAATAATATTACATAACATTTAGCATGCAGATTTCTGTAAGTCATAATGATAGCATAAAGAAACAATATTTCTTAATTGTGATTTGGAAAAGCAAGCAAAAACTGAAGGGGTAAGGTAAAAATTCCCACAATATTGTGAAGGTGAATTTTATTGCTATAATACATAAAACTTGTTAACCCTTGACTAAGTTAAAGAAACCAAAATGTGTCGTTTGAACCCAGGAAAACTCACGGTTCAGGGTTGTCTTGGGGTCTGGCAGTGCTGGCATGCCCAGACTGAGTGTTTAAAGAGCTTGCAGCTGGTGAGGCATCCTGAACGTTCTCCATGACTTTCTCCACATCTGTAACCAAGCATAAACAAAGAGAGACAGAGAGAAGAACTGTCTGGCTGTGATTCTTTTCAGTTTAGCTTAATTCTGTAGCATCCATTCACAACAGATATAACCCCAAGGCACTTTGCAAGATAAACAGGTCTCATTTAACTACTCTTTATAGAATTTAGTCTATTCCAAATGCAGTTCAAGTCTAACTTTAAAAGAGTCAAATTAAATTACATACAGTCCAATTCAGTTGATCATGCATCGTCAATTGGTTAAAAGTTATGTAAGGAAGCATAGAGGCCAGCAAAAGTTACATCAGTGTCTCCGTCCAGGAAAGAGACATGACTAAACCCAGAAGCACTGAGCAAAAATAATACAAAGATTATATTACACAGAGGTTATAGCAGCAAAAGCTACTTCAATTGCTTCATCCAGGAAAAAAACACAGCTAAAAACAGAAGCACTGAGCAAGCAGTACTTTCTATTGGAAAGAAAAACAAAGAGTAACCAAACGTAATGCCTGCAAAACATCTTGCTATATCTCTATCTAGAAAAGTGAACAGCCAAACACAGAAGCACTGAACCAGCTGTACTTTCTATAGTGGATAAAAAGCAAAGATAGTTCACAAAGTAATTATAAGTAGGAAGATTATATAAAGGTAAAAGAAGGAATAGCTCTGGTATTGGCTCTGTCCAGGACAGACTCACAGCTAAACTAACAAAATCTGAGCTAGGGGTACTTTTTAAGGTACAGGAAAACAGAGTGAACAAAGATAATAGTTGACTCAATGGAACCAATGACTCCATCTAGCAGAGAGACAAAACCTGAAGCACTGAGCCAGGGTTAGTCTGCTTTCCATGGGAAAATGAAAACAGAGTTGATTCAGCAGGTGCTCTTTCCATGGCTTCATCCAGAAAAGAGACACAGGTAAACTTAGAACCTCTTAGTAAGGATTTCTTTATATAGGAAAGTAAAGAGGACATAAAGATAATGCACTCAAGGGCTGTGTGCAGTAAAGAGACACAGCTAAACACCAGGAGTACAATTAAAAAGAGAAACAAAGAGAGCACGGAGTGAATGGAAGCAATTGTTCTGCCGAAAGATTCTTCTAAGAAAAAGACACAGCTAAACATAGCATGTAAGTTGTTAAAGATAAAGGAAGCTGTTTTTCAAGCAAAAGTAACCCTAATTTGTGGTTTCGTCCATTCAGGCAGACTATGAGAGCAACGGAGGCCTAGTGAAGAAACTTTCCTCGATCAAGGAGGACGAAGAGGGCTCAGGATCTGAGGGAGAAAAATCTCCTCTCCCCAAGTTGTCTTCCCTGGGGAGGTTGGGCCGAGGTCTGCGCTCTCCTCTACGCTCCCCACTACGCTCCCCGCTGCTGCCGCCGAGACCTTTCAGACCGATGAGTGAGCCCGCTCGACCCTCAAGCCTGCAGATCCCTGCGGTGAGCTTCAGCTGCCTGCAGCCAGACCTCAGCCCTCGGTAGGGAGCCAATTAAATTACTTTAAAGCTTATAGGCAGTCCAGAATCTTAGCTTTATGTTTAAATGCGTTTTAGTAAATCTATGTTGAAATTCACACTAGCATTGATTTGGGTTAGGATTTTTTTGTAACAAGATTCAGTCATGTTGTACATTATAAAAACCTAAAAATGTAAATTATAGGTTCATTTGCATGCGTAAACACTATGTTATTGTTTTACAATCTCATTTTGGTCTAATATCTAAGTAAACCCTTTCATAAATCCAACAAATCACAGTAGAGAGATGCTGAATCTAAGTGAGACACACTCTTCGGTTCTGTAAATATATGGAAATCTGGCCAGTAATTGTCATGCAGGTGTGTGCTGCTTCTTTCCAACAGTCCATACTCACTGTCACTGAGCGCGACCTCTGACCCTCCGCCTTTTGACAGCTGGACAACATTTCAGGAAAGCTGTCTGTAATGATGCATTTTCAGCCAGGTGCAGGAAGTCTCTGGTGTATTTTTGAACTTTGTTGGGCTTTTAGAAAAGAGAGGCAGGTTGGAGGTCAACTGAAGTAGAGCAGAAAGCGAAAATGTTTTCTTACATTGCTACAATATTTTCAGGACGCTGATACAAAATGTAGTTTAGCCTTTATATGGGTGATTTATAAAGTCTTAACTAGTCTTAGTGGTTTCTAGTGCCAAAGCAGAGCAAACCCATCATCATTAGATGAGTTTTATTGTGCTTTTGGGTTAGTAATCTGCCAACAGGTCTTGCTGCAGGTCTTTAACAGTCAGTCTGGGATTCCTGATCACCTAATTCCTCACTGATTCTGCAGGCTAAGTTGATAACTTTCTCTCTCTGTCAAGTCCAGGTGGTGTAACTACTGCTCCTTTAACTATAAACTTGCAAGCTATGCTTCCAGCTGTATCTCTAGGAACATTTGTGACTTTGCTATCCTTTGTTTCCTTTATCTTGTTTGTGGCCTCTTTTCCAAAGTTTGCGGACGATTCTGTTGTCTTAGCCATATTTCTAATATGCAATGAAATGTTACCATTAACAGTTCATGTACAACTGATGCGTCTGATGAAGTCTTTTATTGTTCCTCCAACCACACATTATTTGCAAATGTTTGCTTTTAAGAGGATTTAATCATTTTAGGTGCAACTGTAAAGGGACCTTGCATTAAGGAAATCCAGGGCTTAAATTCAATGTTTTGACTAGAAAGAGGGAATTCCTGTGCAGACAATAACTGTACAGGAATGTTAACGTTAGCACTGTTCTTGTTTTTTGTCGCCTTTTTTGAAAACTCACACATTAGCATAAATTCACTGAGAACATTCCTGCTCCCAGGAGGATGGACTTTGTTTTCACAGCCATGTAAAGAAGCTGTTTGGGTCCATCAATAGGAGTGAATTCAATCATGAGTCGACTCAAGATTTAAAAAAATATTTAATTGAAGTGTTTGCTGATAGTCTCTGACTGTGTCTCAATTAGATCTCTAATTAGAACTTTAATAGAGCTCTGTAGGATTGGTTTACTATTACAGTATCACTACAGCACTAATGATGACCATCTGCTATCTATCAAGTAGTATAGTCTTGGTGGTAAATCTAGTGAGTTTTCTTTTTCTCTGCTGTAGAGACCATACTATGCTCAGTTTCTTGCGTTAATAAGGTACATTTTGATTTCAGTATGGCATTTTTAAGACTCTGCTGCCCCCATGTGGGCCTTCTTTCTAACTGCATCATCATTATTGCTCATTCACATTTTCAAATCAAGCTAGATCAAGCTCTAATTTTGAGATGACACCAGACCTTTTATGATGGCATTGTAACAACTTTCTGTGCATCTTCAGGTTTGTAGATGGGATTGAGACTGAAAACCAGACCAGCTCGGCTCAGAGGTTTGATTTTTCTCTCAGAGCGACGCAAAGTTTTCTGCGCAGCCCTGATTCAGCCACTCCAGGTGACGGTTCACACACGAACTAACACAAATAACAACATATAAATCATTGATCGACATTTCATAGCTTCCTGTCTTTAATTCCCTGAGTGTTATGTGTACCCAGGAGCCCCAGGTGGAGGTGACACCATGCAGACTATTGAAAAGCTCAAACATGAGGTAAAACTGCATGTCAAAAATAAACCATTTGTTTAACTGGAGAGGCGCCTTGCTTGATTTGCTCCTGAAGGCCCCACTAGAAGGTATTTGGTCTAAAAACATGATTTTGCCTGATACATTTTCACAAAAAGGAGTAAAGATTTTTGTTGATTCAAGTATCCAGGAACTTTTAATGAGCAATCCTTGACTTATTGTCTCCCAGCGGTATATTTATGGTGCAATACAGAGATCCATTTCTTATCCACACCCTTCAGACACACGTATGTTGATCTTCTGAAGCCAGGGAATTACTTGCCCATACAGAGCTGTGTAAAGGTGTTTGCCCCCTTACAGTTTTGTCCTGTTTTTACTGTTTTGTCTCACTTAAATGCTTCAGATCGTCAGACTAATTTTAAAATCAGATTAAGGTACTCTAGGTAAATACAAAATGCAGTTTCCAAATGGGGGATGGATGTTGAAATTTGGTCAATACCTGAGAAATTTTTTTGTTATGACATTTCACAGTATCTCACAGACATTTCGTACAGCCGTAATTTATAACTCTATGAACAAAAGTTGTAGTTACCGGCCAAAAACGCGGCCAAAATCTTTATTTCTCTTATATTTTAGGTGAAATTCTGAAAATCAATTAGATCTGAACAAACGTGTGTGAAATAACTTCTGATAAACTTAAAATAAACCTGGAAATAGCTCAGTTTCAGGCAACAAAACCAACAGATTTTAATAAAACATTCTACTCTTGATTATTTTTCTAAATGCTTTTAAAAAGGGTTAAAATGAGGCTTTACCTCATTATTGCACACTGATTTGCTTAATTGTTCAACAAGTTGCACCATTTCTACTTAGTCTCTCATCTGTTTCCCCAGATGTGCGTCCTCTCCCGCCAGGTAACAGCTGTGAGTCAGGAGCTGCAGGAAATGACCCGCCTCCTCAAACCTCTCTTTCACAATCCCTCCACGCTGCTGATGCCCTGCACTGTGACTCCACCTCCCAGCGTGTCCCCTCACTGCTGCTCACCAGGCCCAACAACTTTAACCCAACACACACCTGTGGATTCTCCGGACAGACGAAACGCTCCCTCCGTCTTGGTCCCTGACCTGCGCTCACCTCAGCTGAGCAGAAGCGTAGCATTTCAGGGGCAGTTTGATCCCCTCCATTGCTCTCTAACCATCTCTCCTCCTCTCAATCCTCCTGTCTGCCAGCAGATCAGTCCCACTCCCCCACTCTCTCATCGCTCAGCTCCGCCTTCACTCAGCAGCTCTCCTCATGAGCACACAGCTGTGTCACACCCCTGCCTTTCATCCTCCATCCCTTCCCTCTCTTCATTAGGACAGTCATCGTTCATCACTCCCCTCCTGGTAGATCTATCAGAACCTGGCACAGAGCCACAGATGCAGGCCCAGTCCTTCTTTCCAGCATCAACCCACTCCTATCCGCACTCACACATCCAGCCCTTTCTCCAAACCTCCAGCATGGCAACAAACTCCCAAATGCCCCTGCTGAACCTGCACGAGGTGCAGCTCAACTTCGTCAACGAGGGATGTCCATCACCGTAAACGGACTTTATTCGGATCTGAACCGACGGAGGCAACCAGCAAGCAAAACGACTAACTGCATGATGAACAATCTGCCCAACGTCTGGCATGTTACTGTGTAAATATGATGTTTTTAACCTGTTCCCATGAGCACTCTCTATAAAATGTGATAATAAACTTGCTAAACAGTTTTATTTAATCTGTTTTCTAAAAACGTTCAGCAACAAATTGCACGAATATTAACTTTACATACAGTCCTCCTTTGCACTGATCTTGTTAATTCGGGGCTTTTAATGATTTATATGAACAATTTTTCTTTCAGAATGGGATGATTATACCAGAAAGAACAGCAGTTTTTTTTTTTTTAAACCAGATTTAGGCTTAGCGTTTTTGTGGAATTTCTTTTAAATCTCTACAGTGTCAAAACTATTAATTTAGGTTGAAACATAAATTAGGTTGAAGTCAAATTTTCATATACGCTGAATGAAAAAACCTTTGTTTTCTCAATGTCTTTAAGCCAGACTAAACATTTCCTGTTTTATTTTAGTTAGAATTTCCAAAATGGTCTTCCTTCCCTAAATGCCAGAATAATCAGAAAGAGGCTTCACCAGAAAAAATTAAAACTAAGGTCCAAAACTAAATAAAACTAAAACTCTGATAGATTCGGTAAAGTTTGAAGGGTAGAGAAGGCCAACATCAACATTTAGCATGTTAATAGAGTCCTACCAAAGATGACTGAATGCTCAAATTGATTCAAAAGGAGCTTCAAAATTAGTTTAAGGGTGTGCAGACTTATGCAAACAGGTGAATGCATCTTTTTATTTTGAAGATTTTCTTTTGGAAAAGATTTCTTTGTTTTTCAGTTGAATTGTACAGGAAATGTGTCACATTAAAGGTGGAAAAAGCTTTGGTATGATTTGTCATGTTTGCACTTTTTTACATCTCAAAGATCTATTTAAAGATCAAAGATCCTGTTAGCCTCTATGGAAGGTTGTGCATCAAAATGGTCATTAAACCTTTGTTCTCGCTACAAGTTTAGGCTTGTATTTGACAAACTGTTTCAAAAACATTTTAAGTTGATTTAGATTTCATTTGAACTAATTATTAAGATAAGAAATAAAAGGTTTGGATATATTTCCTAATAAATTACAGTAGTTTGAGGCAAAAATAGGATGGATTGATCATTATGTTGGTGCCTCTCAACTAGTAAAATACATGGAAGGATGAAGCATGGGCCAATGTGAGTCTACACAACCAGTTTTCCCCTTAATGCCGGCTTTCTAGATCTACTGATCACAGCAGTTTCAAACTGAATTGTTTTTAAATCCTGAAGATGCAGGATCACACAGGGATTGTTGCTTGTGGACTCCTTTGATGTATATTGTATGTGTTTATGTAAAAACTCATTTTGGCCTTTTTTATATCATTTGAGCCCTCTGTAATTGAGACAAGTGCTTTGTCACAGGAACCAGATCCAGGACCTGACTCCATATTCCCACTGCTGCTCATGGTTTTACCCTGCAAAAAAACAGTTTAACCACTGACCACTGGAAACCTAACACATGCACACAGGCATGGATACAAATGCAACTCTCTTTGATGGTTGTACACAATTTAAAACAAGAAGAGGTTTTCTGTTCTGTTGTATTTCTCACGCAGTGGGGAGAAAAACCACCCAGTCAGCCGCCTCCAACAGTCATTTTCAGATTTAAAATTCTCTACATTAAAAAAATTAGGAACAAAACGAGAGTTGGATATTTGAAGTGCTTTAAATCAGGTCAGCAATGACTTAAATCATCAAATCAAGGAACTGAACTGTAGGTGAACAAAGCATTGTCTTTAGAGCACACAGCAACTTAGTAACCAGCAAGCAAATAATGTTTATATGCAAGAGAACTAAAGGTTTAGTCCCATCCCCGACCTCAACCCAATATAACCACGCAAACACAGTAAGATATATATATTAAAATATCAGTATATTTAAAAAAATATATATTTTTAAATAAATATTTAAAAAAATAAGGAATAACTTATTGTTCTGGATATATAATAGTATGAGGACACGTTTAATTCAGGCAAGTTATGAATCTATTTTTTGAGATACTGCACCCTTATTGGTTTAAATGTCATTACCACAATATCACCACAGTGAGGTAGCATTTCTATTTTCACAGTCTATGGTTGACACCTAACATCCCACTCCCCCACAGTCTGGGGTCCTTTTCAGACAATTAAAGTCCAGCTGGATGTAGGTGAACGAATTATAACTATTTCTGTTCATAATTTAAAGCTGCAACAGCAAACTGGAAATCTGCTTTTTGAGCCAAAACAGAGAATATCTCAGATTTATTACAGTGGAACTTTGAGAATACTTTATTACAGCTGCTACTTTTATGGCTGTTGATGCACATGTAGTTTATTGTGTCTTCTTTTATTTCTCTAGTTATTTGTATGATAATAGGTTATGATCTGTGTATATATGAATATGTATTTGCTTGTGTGTGTAATGATAACATACAGTAGACCAACACCAGCAGATGACATGGCACCACAAATCATCTCTAACTTTGGAAACTTCAAACTGGACCTCAAACAACTTGGATTCTGTGCCTCTTCCCTCTTCCTCCAGACTCTAGAACTTAAATGTTTCAAATGTAATGAAATTTGAAAACAGGACTTTGGACCACTGAGCAACCGTCCAGGCTTTTCTCTCCTTAGCCTAGGTAGGACGATTCTAACGTTGTCCCGGGTTCAGATTTTTCTTTAACACAAGGAATGCAACATTTGTGTGTGGTAGCTTTTGAAGCTCTGATTCTGAATCTGCTCCAAACTCTTAAATGCGTTTTGCTTCGCAATTCTCTCAAGGCTGTGTTTATCCCTATTGCTTCTGTACCTTTTTGTCCCACACTTTTTCCTTTCACTCAACTTTCTATTGATTTGCTTACATACAGCACTGTGTAAACAGTGTGTTTCTTTAGCAATGTCTTTATGTGGCTTACCCTTGCCTGTGATGCAGACAAACAGGAAAAGCCGAAGGAAGTTGATAACTGCTTATGGAAGGTCATGCTTACATTACAGTACAAATTTATTTCTCGCATCTAAAAAGAGAATCAGTATCATGTTGGAAGAATTTGCAAATGCCAGTAAAGCTCCTGTATTTACAATAGCAAAGCATTAAAATGAACTGTTTAAGTATTAGCAACTTACTCCTTGAATGGCTCTGCCCCCTGCTGGGTTCAAAACGAGACATGGTCGGTACGAAATGTCCGTCTCTGTTCCCTCAAAGTATAAAACTATTAAAAATTACAAATTTAAAATAAGGCTGACTTGCCTTACGTTTTTTTACTTAAAGTTTTTGCACCAATTAAAACAATAAAAATAATGTAACTTTATTGATTATATTTTTCTAGCCTAACATTTTTCAATATTCAAAAATAATTGTACAGTATTGAAAATTGTATTGATTGTCAAGTATTTTTTAGCACCATGTTTAAAATGTAGATGTGTCTCCCCCTTGCTTTTCCTTTTCATCTTTGTCTTTATAATTTCCGCAGCCTGTCCACTTTCTTACTTGAACAAGATGTCATCCATCACGCCTTCATTTCAGTCAAGTCATTTATACAACAGGAGAAATATCCCAAAAGATCTATTCTGACACTGTATAGCAACCAGACCCGCCTGTCCTGTCTGAGCTGCCAGCAGAGCACACAAACACAAAATTAAAAAATAAATAAAAACAGTGTTTTTTTCTGCTTTTATGACAAAATATTTTCTTGTTTTTGACAAAAAAAATATATATATATATTTAGGATGATGCTGGAAAGGTGGAGTGTGCAGAAACCACAGAGGAGGAGGCTGACGGGCTGAGTGGTAATGATAGGTGACTATTCTACTATCCTAAATAAATCAAGAAGTGCTGACCACACCGTTGGTGCGCAGCAGGCCTGTTATTTGGACAAACCAGTGATGAACAGGCTATGCATGTTTGGAAATTCATGATCAGGGGGATCTAACTTTTATTGCTACCCTCAAAAAGAAAAGGATATTATTTTTGAGGATTTATTAGCTGAGATAATTTAACCTCTAACCAGCCATGGTTTTTCCTCTGTTCCCAGTCATGATGGGCTGACTGCCACAGACTTCCTGCAAATGAGTAATACCATTGTTCCCGTGAAGTTATTCCCCTAAAAAGCCACAATATGCAAAAAGAACAATGACAATTCATGAAACAATTCAAGTATATCTGCTATAATAGATAACAAAACTGACTTCTAACCATTTGTAAATTCTTGAAAAATAACAAAATAAAAGTGTTCTTTTAAACAAAAACACTTTCTGTCCCATAAAAGGTACCCCTGGCTCAGTGTTTAGTTGCTTCTCTGGTGCACTCTTGGTTTTTCTTTGATATGAAAAGCAATCCTGGCTAGGTTCATCAGTGTTTAGTTGTGCCTCTTTCTTGGATAAAGCCAGTGGAAAAGCTGTTGATACCAATAACTTTCTCCTGTTCCTTTTCCATAGAAAGTACTTCCGGCCATGTGCTTTACTGTTTACCTTTGTTCCTATCATGGAGAGCGCAATGGAAGGAACTACTGCTGCCATTCTAGTCATAATCTGCCTGTGTTTGGGGTTTTGAGTTTGTGTTCTGTTTACTTTCTCTGGACTGCCATGTTCTTCGCTTGCTTTATTTCAGTTTGTTCAGGTTTATTAGATTCATTTTGGTGCTTAGGTTTTTCTTACTTGCTTTATTCCTATGTTAGATTGTTTAGCTTGTATTTCCTTATAGATCTGGTTCCTCCCTGTGTATGTTCTTTTGGCAGTCTCATTGTTTACTTTATTCAGTTCACTTAGTTTTCTGTTACCTCCCTGCAGTCCCTGCTTATCGATGTTAATTAGTCACCCTTCCTCAGTTACCCTCAATCACCCTCAGTCTCTCTCCCACTAGCTGATCCTGATTCCCCTATGATTACTTTTCTGTGTTCAGTGGTCCATTTGTCACTCTCCCTCAGTACATGTACTCCATTTTGTCATTTTTCTCCAATGGTACCTCCTGATGTCTACCCAGGAAACTACCCTGCTGACTTCCCCGTACCATGTCGCTGTGTTCCTGCCAGTATACCTGCCTAAGTTCTGTCCTATAAGTTTCCTGTTTCAGACCATTAAAGCATTTCACACACCATGCAGCTCCCATCTTCATATGTGCACTTTAGTCCTGCTTCATCTCCATACATCCTGACAGTTCTCCCTTTCCTATAGAAAGTCTTCTGTGTTTAACTGTGTCCTTAGGTGTCCTTTTCCAAAATAAGATTATTTACAGAACTATTGCTTCCGTTAACTTTGTTTTCTTTTGGTTTCTCTATCCCCTAGAAAGTACACCTAGACAAGTGCTTTTCCATTTGCCTACATTTATGTACTAGTTGAAGCCACTGACAGAGCTTTTGCTGCCATTAATATTGTGCCGTGTTACTTATAGTACATATGTAGTCTTTGTTTTTCTTACCATAGAAAAGACTTCTGGCCCAGTGTTTCTGTTTTTAGTCACTAACAAAGACTTTCTATCATAAACTCTGTTTTCTCTTTCTTTTACTGTCAGTAGAAAGTACTCCTGGCTCAGTCTGACTGTTTAGTTGTGTTTATCTCTTGGACAGAGCCACTGATGGATCTACTGCTGCTATCCTATCCTATTAAAAGGTACTCCTGGTCAAGTGCTTTTGTGTTGTAGTACTGACTTCTCAAATCACAGTTGGTTGCTTTGTCAGCATGAGGGTTGGCTGATTGTTTGGGTTTCCTTGGGCAAATAAGGATTAAATAACCAACTGAATTTGACTATTTTATAATAGGGACAGAAATGGACTTTGTCTGTAGTGGAATTAATTTATATATATATATATTATATATAATATATAATATATATATATTATATATATAATTATATAGATATATAATAAAATATATATATATATATATATATATATATATATAAAATAAGGCACTTTATAAATAAAGCAATGGTTGTGCTCTCTGTAATTAAAAGCCAGTTTAAACAGATGAATTTTTAAGAGATTTGAAATCATTAAAAGTTCCAGCAGACGTCAAAAAAAAAAAGAACACTGTTCCAGAGCGCAGGAGTTGCGGCTGAAAAAGCCATTGTCATTAAACCAGCTTTTGGTACCTTTTGACAGAGTGTGCTGGTAACAAGTCTGGTTGGAAAATGAAATCAGCATCTCCATGAAGCTTGTCAGCGGAAAGAAGCGTGAAGTGCTCTAAAACTTCCTGGTAGATGACTGCATGGACTGTGGACTTCAGAAAATACAGTGGACCAACACCAGCACATGACATGACACTCCAAGTCAGCACTGAGTGTGGAAACTTCACACTGGGCTTCCTCTCCACTCTTCCTTCAGACCCTGGGACATTACTTTCAAAATGAAATGCAAACTTTACTTCTGCTTTTGCTTGTCAATTCTCTCAAGGCGGTGGTTATCCCTGTTCCTGGAGCACCTTTTCTACATTTTCCTTCCACTAAACTTTCATAAATATGCTTGCATACAACAGTCTGTGAACAACCAGCTTCTTTAGTAGTAACCTTTTTTGAGCTTCCCCTCCTTGCAGAGGGTGTCAATGACTGTCTTCTGGACATCTGTCCAGTCAGCAGTCTTCCCCATGAGTGCGTCACCTACTGACCCAGACTGAGGCTCAGGAAACCTTTGTAGATGTTTTGAGTTAATTAGCTGCTCATGGTTTGACATTATGAGTTTCCATCATTGTACTTATAATATATATATATAAATAATACTTCACTCCATGTTTAATTAATTTATATGAGGAAGCAGAATGATGAGAGATGAAAACTTTGGAAATAGGTGTTTTAAGCATTCCAGGCTCTATCCAAAATGGGAGCAAAGAAATTAATGTATATTCTGTTTAGTTTCTCATTTCACCAGCAGAGGGGAAAAAAAGTACTCCATCGGTGAGTCATGTGAAGATAAAACAAAGCTTTTTTTAAAATGGTCAAAACAGTGTTTAGTTGAAAATTGCGAATGTTCAGTCAGACGCACCCACTACTATTTATACTGAATAAAGGTGTGACATTCATTTATTAATCACTTTTTTTCCCTTTCCTGTTCTCTGCCATCACAGCATCTGGGACATTAATAAGCTTTTCTAAATCTGTCATCACATTACTCATTTATGGTTTGAGAGAATTAAGAAGCACATTGAATTCTTCCTCACCAAACAGACCTAAAGTTAAACAACTCCTTCATGTTTGTTTGTTTTTTTACTTAAAAGACAGTTTTCTTTATTGAAAGAAAAAAAGCATTTGTTCATACATGTCATTTTGCCTCAGGGTTTCCCTCCCTCCCTCCCTCCTTTCCTTCCCTCCCTTCTTTCTCTACATGTGTCATTTTACATCTCCTTACCCTGCCAGCAGCAGCAGTCTGCCCTCATCACTCCTGCTTTGTGCACCTCCTGCTCCGCGTTTTGTCAAGAAAAAGAGGGAAACGTTGGGAAATTCACATTATTTCAGGCTGGATTCATTTGTTTTCACCAATGGATGGAGTTGCTCACCCCGCGTGCATAGCGACTTCCTAAAAAGTGAGTGAGCATTTACTGGAAACTTTTTATCAGGTGTGGAAAGGAGACATTTAGGCTTTTTATAACAGAAACTAAGGTTGCAAAATAAATATATTTCCATTTATGGACTTTATGGCAATATCAAACAATTACTTTCGATATAACTGCATATGAATTGTATCTGTTTACCCTGAGATGACATTTGTTATAATTTGGCTAACCATAGGCAAACGCATCATTCTTTCATATATATATATTGTATTTCACTACAGAATAATATGATATTATATATTTTTTAACAGCATTTAAATAACAGTAATTTGTAATATTTTTTATTAACACTTAAAAGATCAGCTCCTACATAACCAATAGGTCTGCTTCTGTTTGACACCTTTGAAAGTCTAAGCAAATAAATATTGTTATATTCTGCGCTTGACCTGCAATGAAATAAAGATACCAGTTTAGTGTAAAATAGAGAAACAAAAAGTAAAAATATAGCAATTATTTTAAAAAATGGCATCTAAATAGTCCTGTTAGACATTTTACTAGCAAAAACAGAGCTAAGACATCCCAGTATGGCAATAAATAAAAGTTTATCCAAAACTTGATTCAAGTAACAAGCTGTGTATTTTGTGTTGTGTTTTCAAATTACCTTAAAAATCTCCAACTTCTGGAAACCTGAATATTTCAGTTTTCCATGCAAACATTCCCCACCCACAGACCCCCTTTTCTCAGTCCTCCACAACTCTTTAAACGCAGCTGCAGCTAATAAAATTAATAATATGTCTGATTAAGCATGCATATGAGCATTAACAAAGGGCTGTTTCGTTGTTTTTCCTCTCACATTGGGATTACATTGCGATTTTAGTGCTTCACTTGGCACACCTGGATCAAACGGAGCCATTATTAGCTTGATTTTATTAGCCGCAGCTGTGTTTTTGCTGCCATGAGCACACGGAGCTCTGTTTTTATTTGGGCTGCTGCTCTGGGTGGAAATTGAGACTGAAGACGATCATACAGTGAGTGATAATGAGCATTTATGTATGCCGAATTTCCTACTGGGATATGAACATTTAGACAGTGTAGGGACATATTGAAATGTGCTTATAATAAGCTGTTAAGAATTAGCTCTTCTCTAAAAATAGAGATTTTTAAATGGAATTTGCTATGTGAGAAAACCTGTTCAGGCCATTGATTAGTTTTTAATGGTAAAGTAAATATGGGAATAATTTAATTTTTTAAGGTACTTTTCAAAATCTTTCTTGAAATATTATAATAAAAATGTTTACAAAATACAAAAAATTAAAAGGCTAACATTTAATATTTAGGAGGGCTTGTTTCTGTTTTTGGACAACTTTTATCTTCTGCTGGAACACAAAAAGGACTGATATTTGAAATACTTGATTTATTAATAAAAGTAAAATTATTTTAGAATGTGGTCATATCTAATATGTTAAATTAGCATTTTTAGGAAAATGTTGAGACAATTTAAAGTGATTTGATATTTGTTTTGTTATATTTGCTTTAGCCTATGTTTGTATGTTTTTTAACTGCATGTTCATTCAATCAGAACATCTCTATTATACTTTTTAAAGTAGATATCTGCTTAGTGTGTTTAACTATAATTGATGTAGAGAATAATTATCTATTTAACCAACTTATTTCTTGTTTGATTCCTCTGAAAACCTTCCTTACTAGATTGTAAATACCTGCTTCCAAATTATCAGGTCGCATCTCTGTTATAAATTGTCTGAAATCACTCAGGAATGATTTCATCAGACTCGGATGCACTGAAAGACCCCTAAACCTCTGCTACAGACCCTTTATGTTAAACCCTGTCTTAATAAATCAACTAATATATGCGATTTGTCATTCAGCGGCTACCAAAGTGCATGACATTTGTCCTCCATGTGTGCTTATAAAGTGAACAGTCTGTGCTGGGAGTGTGTGGTCTCTTAGCTGCACACCCACCTAATGTGTTTCTTGAAGTGGGTCTTATGTGCGTTTTAGGCCCCCAAGATCAAATCAGTCTGAGTGTTGTTATTTAATTAACATTAATATAGTAGATGGTAATAAGGTTTGAAAAGGCAAAACATAAAATGTCACTCTGCCGCTTAAATGTTTTGCAAATTTCTGGGTCCACTGAGAAGTAACTGAATCTTCCTTTTTTTTATTTCCCCAACATTTCCACCCAGAATACTCAGAAAAATCCATTATTTGCAAACAAGTGCCTTGTATTGTCCTAATATGCATCATTGATGGATTTCATACCTTTTTTATTTAACAATACTTCTTCATTTGTGTCAGAACATCCTAAAGAAAATGGCTATTTTTGCTCTTTTTCTGACCTCCTAAATTTTTTACAACACTCCTTAATTTAAGTTGCATATTTATTCCTCATGCCAAAGCTTTTCCTGTGTTCTTCAAACACCACAAACGATTCTTTTCTTTTTTTTCTGTTCCCACATTTTATGTCTCCCTCATTAATGGCTTGATAATTGCTCTCGTTAGAGGAAGAAATATGAGGCGGGGGGGGGGGTCGCGATCATAATCCATTACCCCAAATATTCCAAAAACGTGTTTATTAGAAGCAGATGAAACTCAAGCTGAGGGAGCTCTTTGTACCACTGAGCTGCATCAAACCTTCTCCTTTGCTAAAATGCATATCTGAGGGTATTTTACTAAGAAAAGGGGGAAGTTGAGTTGACTGGAGTAGATTTCAGATATTTGCTTTTTTTTAGGCTTTTGGTGCACGGGGTCATTAAATCAAGATGAAGGATTGATGGGTGAATTATAAAAGGCAGCGTGGGATGGACAGCTGCACCCAGAGGGACATTGATGGGAGGAGATCGGCCTCTCAGTGATGTAACATCTGCTGTGGAGAAACATAAGAGGCAGGACAGTTTGAGGGAAAATTGGCCCCACATTGGACTACAAAGTGCAAATAAAGCGTAAAATCTAATTTGAAAATGATCATTTAATTGTATTTAGACTTTTTGGCTCAGTGCGATCTGTTCCAGCAATAAAAATGCCCCAAAATGTCTTCAAACTCTGTTTAAATCAACAGAAAGCTTTGACAACATTTATTTCAAATGAATGAATAAAGATGGACTTTGAGGAGGATTTTTGTCCTTTTCTGAAGCAACAGTGGGTTTCATCTTTCTGCAGAGTCTGGCTCATATTAACTTTGTGTGATTTTTGTCGTCATGTCTAAGTTTTGAGCCCAGACTCGTGTTGCTACTGTCTTTGTGATCAGACAACTGGAAACTAAACGCTGTGAATGGAGGGGAGGCATTTAGTTTACTGGCTCTTGGCTTCTTTGTTTTGTTTTTTCTGACTCTTGAATGTAAAAGAAAAGATGCGGCTGGACAAAGGCAGGTGTAAGATTGTCACAGCGTGACGTTGAGCAAAAATACAACAGGTTCAGTAAAACAAGATATAATCACTGTTGCTTAAAACAGAAAAATATTATTGCTACTGCTGCTAAAATAACATTTTACATCTAGATGATCTATAAAAGTTTTTTTAATTTTTTGTTTCAATAACAGAATCACAACATAATGGGCACCTACTAGCTGGTTAGTTGGGCTATCTGTTCTGTTAGCTAGCCTGCAGTCAGCTGCCTACTGTAGTTTTTAGGCTGCTTTATAATATGAGAGTAACGGGTTGCCCTACTTTAGTTTTTCAACCATGACTGCGACCAGAAATGTTTATAAATCTTTATCTTAAGTGACTGTAATACTGTAATAGCCTCTTTTTTTATTTTTATTTTTTTTAGTCGGCGGTCTGGCAGTGCACAGCAACAAGTGGGGGAGGGGCAACATTTCATGTAGCTCCAGCATCTTCTCTAGTATCTCATTAAAGGACTTCAGGAATGGTATATGACAGAGAAGTTTTGCAGTTTTGTAACCATAACCATTAAAACTTCGGTACATGTTGATACTGAACAGCAGCCTGGCCTGAGATGTGTCTCAGCAATAATGCATAATCTAGTAAATGCTGGCAAAAGATTTAATTTCGCCTAATATTGAAATGGCTTCTTTGTTTGGACTCTGCTCTTAATAGTACAGATGTCCTGAAGACCTGACTAAACACAGTTCAAAATTCATTTCATTCACAGTACATGGAGCTATGAAATGCTACATTTGAATTTCACCATTTTATATATTATATAAATTTAGACATTATTATATTCATAAGCTATTTAATCACATCTTTAGATAGTTTTGTGGGAGGTCTTTATGAACTATTACCTTTGCTAAAGGTAATTTATAACTACTTCTGCAAATGCAGCTCATTTTAGCGCTTCTGCATCTGGTTTTAACATCGTTCTTCAGTTTCTTTTAATAAGAGAAATTAAGTAGGTGAGGGAGAGAGGTAAGCAGCATTACTTTCAGATTGTGAATCAAGGTCTAGGGCTCACTATTTATTCCACTTGTTAAATATTTATTATTTCATAAATTGGCAGAAAAGTTAATCTTGTGCACTATTTGGATTAACTAAAAGTAAACCAAAGAAGTGTTTTAGAGAGTTGTTGTTTTACAGATTCAATGAAATACTGTTAAACTCAGCTCCTAATGTACAAAAACTGATACTTTTAACAAAGATTGTTGCATCAGAAAGTCAAACAATTTTCTGGGTAGAAAAGGGCTGTAATGTGCGTGATTTCTAGCTGCAGGTTTTGTAACTTGCACCACGGTGTGACCGTGTGCAGCTAAAGCTAAAGAAAGCCATCTAGAAATATGAGAAGAGACATTTGTGATGAAGATCAAATACAGACACTTAAAATGACTACTTGAGCTCAGTCTTATTTATTTGTAACTACAGTGCATTGTTCTAATGTTCCGTCCACGCCTTAAACGCCTTCAGATCTTTCACTGTAGCCTGTTGTGTACTCCTGTGTCTAAACAGAGGATAATAAACAGTTCTGTATTTAGTCTGCTGCGGCTGTCCAGGCCTCCTTTTTCTGTAAATAACTAAGATATTCGTTGGTTGTATCGACAGAAGAAAAGCAGAGTAAGATTATATATCGTGTGTAAGTAAACTTATGAGCAGTTTCATGTGAGAACTGATGGTTCTACATGTACTATTAAATCACACTAGTTTAGGTTTTAGGAGTGTTCCTCATACAATGGCTGTAATTATTGTTTTATCGACTTACAACAATAGATCTTTCCCATTTTTAACCAGCTTCCTACACCTTGCTGGGCGCTCCTCTAGAAATCTATACTGGGATGGAGCAAAGTGGGGGAGCAGGAGGGGGGCCGGAGAGCCCAGACCTTCAGGACAGAGCCAGCCCAGAGGAGAGGGGGGCAAAACCCGAGAGCCCAGCCTGCACCGGACCCTCACCATGCAAAATGAGCCGTGTGGAGGTGAACGGCAGCCCGGCTAACCCGCAGGTCCAACAGAATGGCAATACACGGCTGAGACCATTAGGAGGTAAAGTGTCAACACACGTAATGATTACACACACAGACTTGCATGAAATGACTAGTTTAAACATGCAAATCTACGATGAATAAATGGATATACTGTGAAGTCTATATGATGCTGAGCACATTCTTTTTCTTCTTTGTCTGTACTGCAAAACATGACCAGAGAACCACATCTGCATTTGCCACAAAAACCAGTCAAATGTTCACGTTTGCATCACAAGCTAAACAGCCGACTTGTGCAAGAAATTAAAACTAAAATGTATAAATGTCATGCATGGACCTGGACCAGAATGTTCTTGTTCTGGTCAGGTTTGATCAGACAGGATACTGTTTCCTTAGTATTTGTTTGAGTCCAAATTAGGAACATAAAGATTATAAAGAAGTGATTGCATAATTCTTAAAAAAATTAGTTTGAATATAAAAATAATAAGTTTCATTGGTTAACTTTGACAACTTTTTAGAGATTTTAGAAGGCAAAGCAAAGAGATTGCTTTCGTCAAACTTTTTTCCCCAGCAGTCAGGGAAAAAAAGGACGATGATGTAAAAAAGTAAAACGTACAAAAAAAAAGTTAGTTTTTAGAGCAGGAAGCTTACCAGAAAACGCATAAAAAGCTCTCATCTAGAGAAGCTGGTTATTCTCTCATGTCGAGAACATAATCATGCATCGTCATACAGACTCTATCTCTTCACACACATGAACACATTCTGCTGCCTTCCTCCACCCTTCCACCGAGCGATCTGGTTATTGGCCCATGGCGTGCCTGGTGCTGCTGTGGTTTTGGCTCCGGCTGGTGTGTCCCGTCCTCGTCAGGAGGAGGATTGATAGCTTGCTAATTAACAGCTCCTGTGGGACAGACTGGTGGACTGGATGGGTGTGAACTGCTCCACAGTTCGGAGGGGCTCTGAGTGCTCGTCCAAAAAAACATGTCCGGCCCAACGCACTGGAACCACTAGAGTGGTGGTGTTGCTCCTGAGCCCTGGATTCAGTACTTTTAATAGTGGTTCTGGAAGCAAGTTTTATCCCATGTGGGTTTTAATATGTGGTCTAAGCATAAATGCAGTTGTGCAATGTTACGACAAGCTGCATTCATACAGTCAGCTCCCCAGTTTACCCAGAGTTGAGCAAAAAGACCACCAAGCTAGCGTTTTCCAGAAACACTGACTGTACTGAGCAAACAATGAAAATACAGAAATGCTGACATCAGTACTGACTTCTTGAGAAATCACTTTCAGTCTAATTCACTTCTCAAATTAATGAAATACGGGTAACAAATGCACATTAAAAATTTTTTTGTATTTTGAAGAAAAAGTGAGCCAGATCCATCACCTCGCTTGGGGTATATCCCTACATGTTTTGCAGATCTAAAGAACTGCATGATACTGTATTAGAAAAACATGCAATATTGGTGAATGTTGTGATGTCTTCTGTGATACATGAAAAAAGATTAGCAAAATGTTGTGCAGCCCTTATCTAGATAATGACATTTTTGACCATTCTTCTTTTCAAAATGGCTCAAGACGCAGAGCAGAGCATCTGTGAACATCCATTTTCAGGCCTTGCCTATCCTTGGATCTAGGTCTGTGCTTTCACTAGGTCATTTTAACACATGAATATGCTTTGATCTAAACCGCTCCATTGTAGTTCTGGTTGTCTGTTTAGGGTCCTTGTCTTGTTGAAAGGTGAACTATCTTCTCTGACCAGCTTCCCTGTAACTACTGTGGAAAAGCATCTCCACAGCATGATAATGCCATCACCCTGTTTCACTGTAGAGATGGTGTGTTCAGGGTGATGTGCAGTGTTAGTTTTCTACCACTCAGTGTTTTGCATGTAGGCCAAAAAGCTCAGTTTTGCTCTTCTTTGGCTAGAGTACCTTCTTCCACATGAATTAAATGTATCTTTGTTATATGGCTATAGACGCCACACTTTTTATAATTGTTTAAAAATATAATCTTTAAGTTTTTAAAATTATGCACTACTTTGTATTGATTTATCAGATAAATCTGAAGCTTGTTGTTTTAACATGATAAAATCTGAGGAGGTGCATTTACAATCCTAATAATTACATTTTTATCACTGAAGTCACAAGATGAGGTCTTTAAAAAGTGAACCCTATAGTGGCTAAAATAAGACACTTAGAATGTGAGGGAACATGCTGTCTTTCCTTTAAAGCCTGTTCATTACCTGTTTGTGAAAGTTGTGTACGTATTGTTCTTCATGGCAGGTTTGATGATCCCCGTCTACTGCGTGGTGGAGCACGCAGATGCAGCTGGCGACTGTGAAAGCCGCAGTGACCGTCACGCTGAGTTTGTGCTGGTTCGTAAAGACGTACTCTTCACACAGCTGGTGGAAACGGCCCTCGTGGCCCTCGGATACTCGTACAACTCAGCAGTGCAGGCTCGGGGTAAGTAACTGGAGGATAGGAAAGGTGTTTATTAATTTCATGTGTGTTTTTTGTTTTTTATTAAAGCTTTGCTTCAATACTGAACTGAAATTTATTAAAACCAGTGATCGCGCCTCTCAAAGTTTAAACAAACTCCAATCCAGGTAGTTTTTGGGTTCTACCAATTAGTCTTGTAACAAACCATGCAAAATAATGAAATGAGATCTTTACTGATGTTTCGAGGTTTGACACAAAGCTTATTTTAATCTTGCTCACTTGAATTAAATGTAAAATATCAGGAGTACCATTGAAACAGGACATCACGAGGATGTCCGGTAGTTTTACCAGCAACAAGCCACACATTAAGTGGTCGTCTGTCTTCGTTTATCTACGTAAAAGGAAAACGTCTTTTTCCTACCCCTGTTATAACTGATGAGCAATTAACAAAAGCAGCTGAATGAAAACGTGACTGTTTCCCAGATGAGCTGTCTTTATCAGAGCAGAAAACATCAGGACAATGCAGAAAAGGTATGTTATAGATAAAGCCTGTCTGCGTTCTCTTGCTTTATCTCCTCCTGCGATTCAGTCTGCCCACTCAGCATCATGATGGCTAACCCCGATAATGAGCTCATATCTGACCATCTCAGACCAACACAAAAAAAAAACACTTTTTTCCCCATCTGTCTGAGATCTGAACTGGAAGCTGACAATGTTTAATTTGCTATAAGCAAAAAGCCTGCAGACACGTTCACAGGGCGCATACACACACAGAAAGTACAGCAGTTTGACATTCCTGGTGTGACCCGTAAACACAGGCCACTCTTACCAAGTAGCCAACGCCCTGCAACCCATCCCCCCCCATTCACCTCTCCTAAATAGCTAGGTTTTGTTCTGAAAAATAAGCCTTTTCTTTTCAAATAAATAATTTTTGGCTGGATTCGTGCATTTTTTCCTCCAGTGTGGTTGCAACCAAAATTATACAGAGTCTCTTCTATTTTCTTCTGTGATTGACTTGCATCTTGCATGGTTCAGACTGGATGAGTATTTTTAAACTCCTAACAGATTCTCACTGGGCTTTTCCTGTAGTTGCACAAAAAAAGCTATTTTGTTTTGAACGTTTTAGCTACTTCTGGTTTTTCTATAAGTTAAAGTGAAATTCTAAGAAATAAAATCAAACTAAATTTAGCTTAAGGCCCTTATTTGGACACACTGATGGACTTAACCAAAGAAGAAAGTTATTTGTCCCACAGAAGTTTTCCTTAAAGCTGTCTAACAATTCCCACTGGATGCACTGGAACCAGAAGGCCACTGACCACCTCAGGAGTCTTTCCATGTAAGCATTTAAAAATTTGTTTGAGGTTCCAAAATGTTGTAAAATTTTCAAAGTTAATGCTTAGTTTCCTAGGACCATGACAGTGATGTGATCTAAAAGACGTCCTGTCTAAAATCTTATTATATATCATCCTCGACATCTTGATGGTAGGGGCTGCTTGTGACCAAATGGTTCAGACAAATTTAATGACTGAATGCATGAAAATATTTACAGCAGGAAATGGTTTTATTTATTCTAATATTATGCGTTTGCTTTTGCAGCTCTGCTTAACATTCTGAAATGTTTGACAAAATTTAAAGTAAAATCCATATATTTTACTGCTAATACTTGTTTGATAATTTTATGATATTTAAATTTACTTAAATTTAATCAAAACGTGAGGCCTAGGGGAAAATCTAATTTTGTTAACATATGGAATATAATTTTAATACAGACTTAAAAGAAGTGGACCAAGAACTGAGCCTTGGGGTTCACACATATAAATGTTAATTTCTCACCCACTCTAGGCTTAGAAAAAGATTCAAATACTGCTTCAAACTATCCTAAAGCATCCAAAAATCCAATAAAACTAAGGTCAATGTTTCTCAGTGAGGCGTGCATTTCTAAATGTGACAAAGACTTGAGTTGTTTAGGCTTTGTTGGCTGCCAGGTTGTTAAATTAGATTTGATAAAACCCTAAAAGAATCAGTAACCAGACATTTTTTTTCCAACTTTATTAAGAGTGCCAAGTGCTAAACAGCCAAAATAAGATCCGTTGACAAAATATGGTGCCTGAAACAAGTTGAATCACAGCCAGTTCAGCATGGGTCGACTACCAGTAACGAGGTTTTTCAACGTTTATTTTTCAAAACTGCTGAAACCTTTTATCATATCGCTCCGAAGGCAGAGAAAGTTTTGAAGTAAAACTTTTCTCCAACTTCTCTCTAAAGCGAAGCATAATACAGTGCAGCGGTGGTGCAAGCGTCTTGCTTGTGGTCCTTGACGCAGGCTGTCAATGGTTCAGGTCCCAGCCCATGAACGTTTGCTGCACGTCTTCCCCCCTCTCTCCACCCTATTCTGTCAGTTCACTTTGAAGAAAAATGTGAAAAATAAAGGCCACAAGTGCCTTTTTTAAAAAAAGAAAAGGTAAAAAATATAGATATAGCACTGCACTGTTCATACCTGTTGCTGCACCCTGCCTGTCTGGTGTCTTGCAGAAAGACAGACTGGACTGTTAGGAAACATTTCCAGTTGCAGGAAATGTGGACAATCATTCCTAGTGCCAGTTATGAGAAGCAAATACGGTGGTAAAAGACTGCAGATAGATGATCTAAGAGTTTCTCCATCACATGCAAATGAAAACCTGCTTGCATTCCAGGTTGCTCACATTCCTTCTTAATTTTTTACTGATTTCATATGTCTCCTCTAATTAATTAACTAGAGTCCAAATAAAGTACCTTTTTTGTTTTTTCACCACCATCCCCATGCAAGTAAAAGAGGCGCCCATGCACACACACGAACAAGGCCGTTCAGGGCTACACAGTCTGGGTTTGATTCCTAGAGATCCTAACGTAATTAGGTCTGTTTACATTTGCACTTCCAGGCGAGGGTCGAGTTAAGGCCAGGTAAGCTTTTGGATGATGCTCCAAGGCTAAAAAGGAGTTGGGGGTGGCAAAAACAGGACAAGCTTATTTTCAGCCTGTCTGCTTTGTTTGTGTTTTCTGCAGGCATTATCAAAGTAGGACGATGGAAGCCAATGCCCATCCATTACTTGACAGATGCTCCAGAGGCAACAGTGGCTGACATGTTGCTGGATGTTTACCACATGGTCACACTGCGGATCCTTCTGCACAGGTCAGCTGGTAGACTGCTGTTTATATTTATAGAAAAACAACTTTTCATTTTGACCTGTAGTCTGACCTGTAGTCTGATCATTTTAATTCTAAAGAAATCTATAAAAAAAGATTTGCAGACACTTAAATATCTGGTTTTATGAATAAAAAATAGCTTGTAACCTGTAAGCGCTGTGATGGAGAGAATTTCGGTGAGTTTAAATTTATCAGTAATTTGGGGCTTTTGATTATTTATTTCAGCTTATTTATAATATTTGCCTAAATGAGATTTGGGTTCAGCTTTATCCATTTCAAAAACAGTTTGCATAAAAATTGTGTTAAAGTTTCAACTGTCTAGCAAATTATTATGATCCCATCCACTGTGTACAATTAGCAGCAAAATTGACCCTCAGAACAATGGTGCCGCCACCATGCTTTGCACAACTGATCCAAATTGTCACCCACAAAGGAAAGGAAATTGGTTAGGAAGATCAGAAACCCTCGGGGCTCATGGCCATCAAGGTGGAAAATGGTAAAAAAAAAAAAAACAGTGTCACTCTACACGTTAAAACAAGTTTTAGATGATTTTTGACTGAAATGTCTGTCTGGTCTGAGGAGAGACGCATTGAGCTAACTGGCCACTAGGAACCACGGAGGAATAAGGCTTTCGAACATATAACATGTACTAGTTGTCAGGCATGGTGGTAGTGGCATCAAGTTGTAGGGCTGTTTTGCTGTCAGTTATCAGTTTATTTTAAAAGCTTAATGTTGGCCAGTTTTATCAATTTCAAAACCAGTTCTGATTTGTGTTTGGGACCATTGTCTTTTCGGAGCATCCAGTTGTGTCCTGGTTTCAAGTATCTGGTCCAAACAGTTGACCTCAGATGAAAGGAAATTGGTTTTTGAAATGGTAAATGGACTGAACTTCATAGTTTTACTGACCTCTCAAAGTGCTTTAGGCTGGAGCCACAAATGCAGAAACAATATGCAGATTTGTTGGCAACTTGGGGTTAAGTGCAAGGGGCATGTGAACATGTGGCAGGAGGAGGCTGGAATCAAACCCACATCAAACCCACAACTCTTTTACACACTGTTCCACAGCCACCCCAATAAATAAAACCACCAAGATTGAAGTAATTTATAAATTATAAACTGTTTGACTACAGAGTCTCTGTCAACACTGAAGCCAGACTGAGAGGGTGCAGAGCAAATGAGCCATTGCTGTAACAACTGTCAAGCATGTTGGTGGCAGCATTATGCCAAGTTTCTGTTTTTCTGCTAAAATGTGCAAAGCTACTTCGGCCCTATAAAAATCCAACCAGAAGTATAACAGAAGATTCTTGTTGGTTGCAACAGGTGTGTGTGGTTCATCTGCAACTTGTTTTTAACCAGATATTAGTGGATCATATGTATAAATGTAGACCTTGATTTTAAATTTCCACCTTGTTTGTATTAGAGGAAATTCACAAAGTACAAAAATTGAACACCCACATCTTGTTTTCATGCGTATGCGTTTTTTACATACACTCAACATGACTATCAAATCTGAGATGTTTCATTTATTTCAACTGTTACTTTTCCAGGATAATTTTTTTCTGATTCTGATCAGGTTCTAAAAACAGATTAGTCACTGAAATGACTCTTAAGTTTTAAAACTTCACCAAAATGAGAGAAAAGGGGATGAACAGCTGATTTTATGCTTTGTGCTATTTGACTAAAGACTTAACCAAAAATGTGTCCTAGCTGACCTGGTTTCATGAGTAAACAGTTAAATTTAGGACCAAAAACAGTTATTGTAATACAAATATCTTGAGCCCTTTTTGGAAGAACCAATGAGATCTCTCACAGCGAATTTTCAGTGCAGCACCAGTTAAGTCTCCAACCTTTTGCTCACCAATCTAGGAACTGAGTGAATGTGGAACATTGTCTGCATTGGCTCTAAATTAATATTTTTGTAACAGCTTTTCTCGGCTGGAGGAGCTGCCGTCGGACCAGTGGACTCATGCCACAGTGAGAAACGCCCTCAAAGAGCTCCTCAGAGACACCAACCAGAGCGCTTTGGCTAAGGAGTGTCCTCTCTCCCAGGTATCGGCTGCAGGACCACACTACATACTGCGTGATATGTTGTAATGGTCAGGGGCAAGAAAAATTCTTCTTTTTAATCTTGTACAATCTAAAAGAAACAACAGTGAACATCCTGGGTCGTTATCAGCATATTTATATTAACATAGGACTGTTTACCTTCCCACTTTATTGAAAACACTTCCTTTTATCCTTTAACTAGTTAAAGTTTTTTTCAGATTACGCATTCAGAGGCAGTGAACTGGGTTTGATTCAGTTCCTGCATCATACATACTGACACACAAATGTGCAAGCAAAGATGGCCTAGATGCTGCTAAGTATTTTCTCTAAACACATGTTTCATCATCAGTTCACCACACACTTAGTGCAGTATGTAATCTGACTCAGTCACACGCGCAAATATCGATACCATCCCATGGGAAAGGATGCAAGCACGCACACCTCAATTATGCTGCTGCGCGCACACACCCTGCAGTCATTAGCCTCCAGTGTGTCATTTCGACTTGTGATTTATACACAAGACTTAGTCATGATGTAATTAGTGATTAGGGGAAGCGTGTGGGTGGTGTGCATTCGCAGCCTGACTCATGTGAGTTTTCATCTTCAGCATTTCCCATGTTGGGTTTGTGCATCCCCTGCTCTGTGGAGGTGACCACAGGTTATATTAGGAAGGAGGATGGGCGGGAGGGCAGTAAGTGTTAATAAATCAGTAGTGAGTAGGTTGGTTAGTGGTACCAGCATAAACCAGCAGGTAATGGGGTGTCAAAGATGGTTGTTGGAGGACAGCAGAGTGAGAATTTTTATCCTTTTCTTTTCCTAAACGTCTTATTGGAAAGGACTCCCCCAGGGTTGTAGATCTGTTGACGGAAAGGTTTAACCCGTCTTTGCAAAATAGCTCAAACTCAGTTAGATTGGATGGAGAACAGTCTTTCCTCTCATCCTTAACTAGATTTCGTTTAGGCAGAAGTGTCCAAAACTTTTGTCACCTGGTCCAAAATTGTCAAGTTCTTACGGGTCAAAAAATATAATAATAAAAAATAAAGCTAAATCAGCTAAAGCTAAATGATTTTGTTTTCTAACCTGCTCAACAATAAACTAAGCAGCAATATTTTAATTAAACAATCAAACCTTTTTGTAGAAAAGGCATGAGAAAATCATTGTAGATACAAAATTTAAAAAGGGTTTTGCACATTTGCGCTTCTAAGAGAAAACAAAGTTAGCCAATTCTTTTGGGCTCGATTTTAAAAGCGGGGAAAAAGAAAAAAGTACATTGCAATAATAGGATTTGGGTTACTCTTTGTTTAAAAACGCTTGCTGCATTTAGCAAAGTTCAAGTTAATTAAAAGCAGATTTGGTTGCATCAAAGTTACTGGGTAGATGCAATGCTTTTTTACTGTGACACTAAAGAGAAAGCAAAAAGCGTGGTCATTAAAAGATGAATACTTTGTATTGTACCCATCATGTTCCATTGTAAGAAGATTTCACTTTTGGGGGGTAATTCTGCCTAAATTAGAAATAAAGTCCCCATCTGCATCAACTACATCCGCTGCTATAAGGGACTGTACAAAATCAGGCCCGGGGCTGCAAATGGGCCCCTAAACCGCACTTCGGCCACCCCTAGTTTAAGACTTTGTATGGGCCATCCTAACACATATATACACACATAATTTGATCTAAACCATTCCATTGTAGCTCTGATGGTATATTTAGAGTCGTCCTGGAAAAGGTGAACGTCTGCTCCAGTCTCGAGCCTTTTTTTTAGCCTCGAACAGGTTGTCCCTTTAATCTTCATTAAACTTTACATCAATTCTGACAGCTTCCATGCAGCTTGCCTGTCCATGGTGAGGGATATCATCCCCACAGCATGATGCTGCCCCCACCTTTTTTACTTTGGGCAAGGTGTGCAGTTTTGGTTTCCGACAACAGCTATATTTTTGCTTATAGGTCAAAAATTTTAGTCTCGTCTAACCAGGACACCTTCAACGTGTTTGCTCTGCCCTCTATGTGGTTTGTGGCAAACTGCAAACAGGACTTTTTATGGCTTTCTTCTTCCCACTGTTTCATGAGCAACATATGTGATTGCATGCCAAGTAGTTGTCTGACAGATTCTCTAGCTTCCCTCTTGTCCGGCCAGTGGATTTAGTCGGACCACCACATCTTGGTGGGTTTACGACTGCCATATTCTTTCCATTTTTAGATGATGGATCGAGCAGAGCTCTGTAAAATATTCAAAGCTTGCGATAGTGTCAAATAATCTAACCTAGCTTTAAAGTTCTCCACAACTTTCTACCTGACCTGTCTGCTGTGTTTCTCGGTCTTCATGATGCTGTTTGTTCTCTAACAAACCTCTGAGGCCTTCACAGAACCCCTACAACCGCTGGTCGGCTAAATACTTGTGAGGGCTTCTGAAGGGAATTTGTTGCACTAGATTTTATTTGGTGAAATCAGAGTAAAAAGGGCTGAATACAACTGCAAACCAATTTTAAAACTTCGGTTATGCATTGCGTTTTATTGGTTTTAACTTCATTACCCATTATGATGTCCAGCTAACTTTTTTTCCTGTTTTTTTTTTTACTAAGAGTATGATCTCAGCGATTGTGAACAGTTCCTACTATGCAAACGTCTCCACCTCCAAATGCCACGAGTTTGGGCGCTGGTACAAGAGATACAAACGCTTCAAAGGTAACTTTTAAACCATACATTAAATACTTAATCACGTGCGTTTAATCAGTTTCAGAAGGCAGATAAATGTCAGGAGCAGGTGAATTTCCTATTTATTTTCTAAGCACGTTAGCTTCTGCTGTTTCTGCTCCCTATGAAGTTAATCCATATTTTCATGACTAACAATGTTGCATGTGTTTGTTGGCTGTCACAGACAACAGCATGCAAAGATTTAACAGATCAGTCAGCTATTGACTGCAGTATGTGTGCGCCCTTACTCCAAATGCTGTCTGAATTACAATTTTAAGATGTTTATAGCTAAATCTGTCTCAGGAGAAAATGGTTATTTTTATCAGTTTCATCAGTTTCAGTAAAACTAGATTGTTTATGGTTACCTGATGTTGCAAACTACCTCTAATGTAATACACTATTTATTGTACGAATTTAAATGCCTTGCAAAGGATATTTAGTTTCAATTAGTTATTTTTAACAGACCCCTTATGCATTACTTTAGCTTTCCCTCCGATTTTACTCTGCTGGAGGCAACACAATTGCACAAAGATGTTTCACAAAATCTCAGACGTTCCCCTGTGTGGGTGGCAGGTTTCAGCAGCTCTGCCATCAGTTTCAACCCTGCTGTGGCATTTTTGCCGCATTCTTTCCCTGTCTTCATCACAAAAGACTTTTTTGACACGGCCAGGAGCCACTTGATGTACAACACCTTACATCTATGAGCTTTCTGGCCTGGAAATCATGAGTGGTCCATTTATGCTGATTAAAGAAGCATCCTTTTGATTAGTCATAAAGCAATACGCATAGTAATGTTGTGTTTAATTACAACACTGCCAGGCAGGTAGGGTATGATTGGGTTGTAGCCTTGACCTGACCCCAGACCAGAACAGAAATCTCTTCAGACCGCACATCATGGATAAGCTCCCAATGCTGTGATCAGACACACCATGACCTAGGTATACTGGCTTTATAATAAACAACCAGTATCTCATCAGTGGAGTTTTGTTCATGCTTAAAACAATTGGGAACTCTCATGCACTATCACATGCATTTAAACTGGGAATATGTACATTGATATTGGGAAACTTAAAACGACCTTTTAATGTCATAGCTTTTGATTAAACAGTTTGAGATGATCTGAACTTAGTTACATGAAGAGATGAACAAGGTCGGCAATAATAATCATGCTTGGGTGTTTAAACAATTCTGAAATGATATTCTCCTCTCACTATTGTACCACCACCAGCAGCCTGACGTATGATACAACACAGGATGGACCCATGCTTTCATATTGTTCACACCAGATTCTGACCCTACCACTTGAATTTTGCAGCATTGTTTTACTAGCCTAAAATGTCCAAGTTTGAGTTTTAGCCTCTGTTTCCTGATCTTAGCTGACAGTCATCACCTGTGTGGTCTTCTGCTGCTGTAGGTTCGACATGTTGTGCGTTTAGAGATGGTACTCTGCATCCCTTGGTTGTAGCGAGGGGTTATTCGAGTAACTTTTGCCTTTCTGTCAACTCGAGCCTGTCTGCCCATTCTCCTCTTACAATTCTCAGTAAACCAAAGAGATGGATGAGCGTGAAAATCCCAGTAAATCATCAGTTTCTGAAATATTCAAACCAGCCCGTCTTCAATTGCTTCACATACAAAATAACATAAATCCATTCTTCACCGCATTCGCATGCTTCCGTTTCAGTTTTAGCAAGTCGTCTTAACCGTGTCTTGATACCAAACTGTTAGTTTGCTGACGTGATCTGCAGATTCACAATAGGACTGGATTGAGTCGCCACGAAGCAATTGGCAAAAAAAAGATTGTTTACTAAAATGATTTTTAAAAATGCTCTAAATTCACCAAATGGCTTAAGACCTTGATGCCAAAAAATGTATTCTTATATCTTTGCACAGATATATTTAAACGTTCTTTATCTCATTTGTTGCATTTGTTCCCCTAAAAGTGTCTCTCTGCCATCATTTTAAAACTTTGACAGTCTGACTCCCCTGGACCTCGGCAACCAACAGTGTTTATGCTGTTTTTTTTACTTAATGAAACCTCCTAAAGACACTCAGACACTTTAAAACCGACACTTACTGCTAGTCACATCTCAACTTAATAACTAACCTGCCCAAGTACCTTCATTTTTCTGATGTTTTCACACTCCCCTGTCAACCCCCTGTATGCATATGAATATCTGATTCGGCCTTCACGTGTTGAATGTGCTGCATGAGACGTCTGTCAGCGACGGCTCTTGTTAGGAAGGAACTGTCACACATGGTTCACATTAACGTCACCCTTAATACACATGACAAAACTAAATGCTCTTAACTCCTAATGGAAAACAGCAGTGCCTCCCCCTGCACACATACACACACACACACACACACACACACCACACACACACACACACACACACACACACACACACACACACACACACACTAAACCAGCACACACCAACAAAAGTCAAGAGTCTCACTCATTAAAGAGACGGGGTAAAAATCTGATGCCATGCCAAGATATATCCGGTTTTTAGATGTGTGGTGACAGAAAATGGGACTTTTAGCCAGATAATAAATGCAGAAAATAAGTATTTACATATTTTATCTTTGTTTTACCTTTTAGAGACTTTAGACACAGATATAAATAAATAAATGGTTTTATTTAACTTTCTAGACAGAGTATTAGTAAAAAATCTGATGCATTGCATGTGTTTCAAGTGATGAGCTCAGTTTATCCCACTTGCTTAATAAAGTAATGGCAAACACTGGTTTGAGAGCAATTCTTGTGGAGCCTATTTAACCGACTTGTTGCCATCATGTGACCCCAGGTGAATACAATGAGAAGATGTGGTCCTCGCTGGACAAGTCGGATATAAAAGGTACCTGTATTTGTTTCTGTATTTTTACTGATCTCATAAATGTTTAAGAAGCAGGGAGTGTGATTTTGTAAAGGATGGTATTTTTTTAATTGGAATGTATCAAACCTGTGTGTGTTGGCACAGTGGAGAGGGATTTGGACCTGAGCATCCTCAACCATCGTCCTCCACCTCTCTTGCACTCTCCCAGCCATTTGGTCACCTTGGGTACTCCAGGAGCCCTTCCCATCAAGAGCAGCCTCGGAGACGCTCATTCCCCCACTCAGCCTCATAGTCTGCCTCATCCTGCCGGCCCGAACCACCCGAGACCCCCTCTGCGCCCACAGGCTCCAACCCTGCTGGGTCCCAGCAGACTCCTGACCCCTCAGCTCTCCCCTCAGCTTGTTCGTCAGCAGCTCGCCATGGCTCACCTCATCAACCAGCAGCTGGCAGTTAGCCGCCTTCTTGCCCACCAGCACCCACAGGGAGTCAACCAGCAATTCCTCAACCATCCTCCCATCTCACGGACCTGTAAGGTTTCTGGGACTGCTGTAGACCCCACCCTGAGCTGCTCGGGTGCTGAAGTCACCTCTGATATTTATCATCAAGTCAGGAACGAGTTGAAAAGGGCCAGTGTTTCTCAGGCCGTCTTTGCCCGCGTGGCTTTCAACCGTACACAGGTAAACTAGTCACATTTCAGATTTGAAGAGGGTTGTAAAACGAAAGCATTTCTTAAAATGAACCTTTTTGTCCTGCAGGGGTTGCTGTCAGAGATCCTTCGTAAGGAGGAGGATCCCCGCTCGGCCTCACAGTCTCTGCTAGTCAACCTCAAGGCAATGCAAAACTTCCTCAATCTACCTGAAGCCGAACGAGACCGCATCTACCAGGAGGAGCGAGAGCGGAGCACCTGTACCAACCACAACCTCTCCTCCACCCACATCTCCAGCAGCAGCAGCAGCACGCTCAGACACACACAGGTATCCACACACAAATTAAACTCTGGGAAGGATCAGTAAATGAACAGCAGCTGGGATTTTTCTTGTGGTAACAAAACACCAAAACGTTCTTAGATTTTAACGTTCTTAGATCTGTTCAAATCAAAGAAATCTGGCAAGCATTTATATTTCCCCCTCTTTACTTTGCTACCCCTAAATATAATCAAATAAAACAAACTGCCTTCAGAGCTATCCTTGTTTTTTTTTTTTCGCTCCTGAGAACATTAGTGAACATGGTGCTGGCAGCATCATGCTGTCGGGATGCTTTTAATCACCATGTACAGAAGTTGGTCAGAGATGATGTAAAGGTGGATAAATTTGATAAGTCAAAGCTCGCAGTTGGGAATGTTCTCACAACCAAGTTGAAAGTGTTCGAGCTGTAAGTCAAACATTGGGGTGAGCAAATTGTTTTGGTGCAAACTACTCTTGGCTTTTATTTTGGTTTATTCAATTATTTTTTTTTTTCCCCAGTACTGTGCATGTCACTGATTTAATGTGATACAAACCATCAGAGACACAAATAAAAGGTTATATCAGCAACATTCAACCCTTTTACATATGTAGCTGCCATGTTGGATATTGGACTCGGAGTTGCTCTCGACGCTCTGACTTTTGAAAATGGGTTGCAATTAAAATGGGGAATGAGATCAGAAAGCACCAATAATAGAGGGTTTTCATGGGGGCAAACCTGTTAGAGGCTGTAAAAACTTCATACTGGGGCAGAGTTTCAACTTCTAGCAGGACAACAATCCTAAACATGCAGCCAGAGGTAATCAAATCAAAAGATCTAAACATACACTTTTTGAGTGGCTTAATTAAAGTCTAGATCTGTGGCAAGACCTAAAAACTGACGTTCACAGACAATCTCTGTCCAATCTGAGCTTGAGCTATTTTGCAAAGAAGTGGTCAAATTTATTTTCTAAATGTGCAAAGCTGGAGGAGACAACCCAAAAGACTAGCAGCTGTAACTGCAGCAACAAAGTACTGACTTAGTTTGAATAAAAAGAAAAGTCACATACTCTAATTCTTTTCATTTGTAAAACAAAAAGACAAAATGAAAACCATACAAAATGTGAACAAGTCTCTTGTTTGAATCATGTTTATATTTTATTTCCTTGCATAGACAAAATGCAGCATCTCCGTTCCAGAGCCGCAGCTGAAGCTGGACTCGCTTGCGAACATCACATCAGGGATCTACGAGGAGATCCAGCAGGAGATGAAGCGGGCAAAGGTCTCTCAGGCTCTGTTTGCCAAGGTGGCTGCTAATAAGAGTCAGGTCAGTTGCAACAAAATACTTATGACGTTATTGTGATAATCTAAACACACACACATACCATCCTGCCTTTCAGCTGCACGTCTTCGAAAATTCAAGTCTAAACCTGCATTCAGAGGGAAATATGAATAAGTTGCTGTTGCTACAAACACTACACTCCAGATAAAAACATGAACCAAAATATTCAAAACTAAAAATCTGAGGCTTCTTTGATTCAACTTAAACATGTTTACACAGATTAAACTGCTGTTATACAATCCTGTACACAGGCATACAGAAATCCTAGCTGAGTTGATCATGTTTGAAGGAGCTGATGAGGTGTGTGTGTGTGTGTGTGGGCGGGCGTGTGGGGTATCTGATTACCCGCTGTGGCATACCATCATGACTGCATCCTCTGATAAACAATGCAGGCGATCAAGATCAAAGCGCAGTCTCGCACTGGAGGGGAGACACGTGAAGAACGAGAAAACATCAGGAGAGTTCAGAGTGAAAATAACACATCTCGGCTGATTCTTTGTGCAGACAGACATCATTTTTATAGCTGCAGAAAGAATCTAAGACACGGGAATGAGAAAAGCATCCAAAAAATGCCTGAGAGGTGACGGATGAGGCCGCAAAAGAAACAAGGTGGAGGGAAGAGCAGAGAAATCGACAAAGGGGTGATTCATATTAACAGCAATAGGATGAAAGCTGCTTGTAAAAGAGCTGGTGGCCGATTCTGGGTCAGCCTGGAAGAGATAAAACAATCTTCACATTTCCCTTGTTCCTGCAGGACCAAGCCAGCTCGCCACCAGAGTACACCATTATTTCAAAAATGTATCAGAAGGATGTTGAAGAAAATTTGAGACCAAAATTTGAGGCAAATTTTATGCTGAAGCAGAACATCTCACCGCTGAAATTGATCAGGGGATCAGACAATGGTAGATTGTCTCTCAAGTGATTTCAGCCAAACGAAGGGTTATTTTTTACATATGTGCAAAACTATCAGCATTACAAAAGTCCATAGTGGTAGTCGGCCAACTGTTCTCTCCAAAGCCAAAGAGAATTGGGGAAAATGTCTCAACAGCTAAAGGCGACACAAACAAATGAGTGGTAGAACTGAAAGGATGGGGGCGCTTCATTCAGCACCATCTAGGTGGCTCAACATAATTAGAACAAGCTAGAAATGTTTTTAGAAACATTTCCTCTTTTTTTTTAAGACCAAATGTAGATTAGGCAATAAAAGCTTTAGACTAAAACAAGATTTATTTCAGCATCCGACTAGTATCCCACATAGAAAATGATCGATGGTAGTATTATTGCTTGGACCTGTTTCAGTGCATCTGTATAGACGGAGATTTACTTTTATGATAAAAAATTTTATGCTTCACGTTGTCTCATTGCATGACTCACTTTCTCCAGAAATTCAATTCAAAGAATAAGTTGATCCACCGAAGGCCAGTTGCAGGACACATTATTTGACACAGCCAAGTTAATGTCCAAACAAATGTTAATGTCCAAAGGTTTTAGCGGTCTAAGTGTGATTTATGAATGTTTATTTTTAAGTTGTTTTAAATGTATTCATTGTAGTTGTGTTTGTTTGTTTTGATTTGGGATAGCGTTTGGCCTGTAATATGTTCGTACTAGTAGGCTGAAATGAGCTGAAAACAACTTGAATATCTTTGTTTCCATGCCTCAGAAGATCTGATGTTGGAGACATTTTAGCAGACTCGCATTAATCATGTTTACAGATCTGCTCTGACTCACACACAGCATCAGAATACGATGTTCCTTAGTATATGTGATAATATCAGAGCTACTTGTTATCGGACCTGTTTACAATCCTGGAGGTTTTTAGGTGTTTACTTGCCTCTGCTGACCTGACTCAAGTAACTAGGTGACGAACAGACTTCTTACAGTACTTGAAGGCTAAACTAATATTTTTCATTTTGTTTAATTTTGTTTTTATTTACCTCAGGAGTTGTTAATTCACTGGAAGAAAAATAATCAATTCAGAGGAGCTCAAAAACAATCTTTTACAGACAACTGCTGCTCTATATTCTTCAAAATATGAAATTAGTCTCCCATCTTAAATCTCCTAAGTAATCAGAATATTTTTGTCTCATTTTGCAGTCTGAAGCAACGTTTCTGAACGTTACCTGCTAACAGAAACAGTGGGAAAGTATTTTCTTTAATACTTGTTTATGCTTTATGGATGTCTGACTTTCTTTTAAACTTTAAAGTCGTCTAAATCCATTGTTTTTTTTTTTCTTTTTTCTTTTTTCTTTTTTTCAGTTCAGTATCAGAAAATCTTTGAGTATTTTCTCTTTGTAGAGCTTTTTAACACTTGAATAAATCGTAGGTTAGTGTCAAGTGGTTTAAAAAAAAAAACTAAGAGGAGCTGCTATTTTAGATGCATTTCACAGAAAAACTTGGCAAACAACAATCTTCTTTAAATTGGGCTGTCATGAAAAACATGTTCAAACTAAGTTAGATAGGCGTAAGACTTTCTAAAGGCATATGGCATGAGTGACTGTTTTTGAGTACCTTGTCTATGGATCCCAACTAGGGTCAAATTTAGAGGTGCATAGGTGTGGATTTTTCAGAATGGCATTGAGTATATAGTTACCCTGAGAAATTTGTAAGTTGGTTTCTAGAGGTTTACCTAACAAACATTCTCCAGTAACTTAGCAGATTTGGGAACATGTTAAAAATGAATAAAAAAAAACATCTATGTCCTAAACAAAAAACCCTGAGAGACTCATTAAAAGAAGCGAGGGGTGGCTGAGCACTGCAGGAACTTTCTGAGTTTCCAGCAGATATTTCACAGATAAATAAAAAAATTTTCCTCTTTCGTATGTGTTTGCTCCAGGGTTGGTTATGTGAGCTTCTCAGGTGGAAAGAGTCCCCAAGCCCTGAGAACCGCACTCTGTGGGAGAACCTGTGCACCATCAGAAGGTTCCTGGCCTTACCGCAGGTTGACAGAGACCAGGTCTATGAAGAAGAGTCCAGGCAGCAGCACAGTGACAGACTCCACACCGTCCTGCACATCCCAGACCAGCAGGTAAAAGGACTAAATCTGAGTAACCTATGTTTAAATCTATTTTTTAAAGATCAAACAAACCGAAGCACTTTTGTGACGACTAAAATCAGCCAGTTCTGTTCAGAAAACATCTGCCTGATCCCACCACCTGCTCCTCTCAGCCACCCTCCTTTCTGTCATGTTTGTGTCCCATAACTCATTGAAAATAGAAGTGGTAAATGATCGGCCCACACATTTCCTGCTAAACACTCCTCCATCCCACCCTCTCCCCAAAACCAAAATGTTCTCCAGTCTGGCCCTAACCTCAATATTATTCAGAACACAGCCTGTAATTATTGAAGCTGAGAAAAAAGGAATTGCCATTATCTTTACTTAGGTCCTTTAATTTTGATGGACCACAGATTTATGGTGTTGGATTCCTGTGTTTGGGTGTGCTGGTCACCCCACCCTGTTAATGGGCTCTAGTAGTCTGCTTGTTTGTGTGATGAATTTTGGAGTTTAGCGTGCATGTCGGAGGGTGATGGAGGCTGGTCAATCACACTTCCTCTTGCTTTTATTTCCTTTGACTCTGCAGTGGCCGACGAGTCGTTGCTTATTTATTAGCGGATGTAAAGTTTGAGGTTTTTTAAGCTTCACAGGATGTAAAATCTTTAGAAAGGCAGCAAGAGAACTGCTGGATGGAGATGTAGAAAGTCTGATTTCATTGTGAATGACTGCATACATCCAATTACAATGCCCTCCAAATTTACGTTACCACTACAAACTTTGTGTTGTTGAGGTTTTATCTGGTAGAGCACATAATGTTATTAGTAAATGGAGCCCACCTCTGTAATTTAATCTGAACATGAATACAGGTTTCCTGTGAAGGCCTCAGAGGTTTCTTAGTGAACAAACGGCATCTTAAGGACCAAGGAACACAGCAGACCGGTCAGAGAGAAATTTTAAAGCAGGATTAGGTTATAAAACAGTATCACAAACTTTTAACATCTCACAGTCCTGTTCAATTCATCATCTGAGCATGGAAAAAGGATGGCACCAATGCAAACATACAAAGACATGGACGTCCACCTATACAGACAGGCTGGGAAAGGAAGGCAGAGGTTCACTGTCCAGCTGGACAACAACCCTAAACATACAGCCAGAGATGCAATGTAATGGTTAAAAGCATATTAATGTCTTGGAATGGCCCAGTCAAAGTCCAGATCTAAATCCAATTGTAACTCTATGGCAAGACTTGAAATTTGATTTCATCAGATGCTTTCCATCCAATCTGACTGAACTAGAGCTACTTTGCAAAGAATGTGCAAAAATGTAACTAGATGTACAAAATTAGAGACATACTGAAAAAATATGAAAAAATTCAAGTGGTATGAATAGCTTTTACAAGGCAATGCACAGGCATATGCAGCATGTTGTATCTGGAGTGCAAATTTAAATCGGAGACCTAAATCTTTATACTCAGTGTCTCAAATTTTGTCTTTTTCTTCAGACTTTCCACAGACAGCCTTTTCCCCCTTTAACAGCTCCATCCCCAGTTCATGAAGAGCCACAGCCTGTCACCCTGCTGCCAGCTTTGCAAGGCCCAGAGGAAGTGCCACAGCGAGGGCTGAGTCCTGGCCTTGGAGGTGGAGGGCAAAAGAAGTCCAGATCTCGGACAAAGATCTCCATGGAGGCTTTGGGAATCCTGCAGAGCTTCATTGGAGATGTGGGACTCTACCCTGACCAGGAGGCTATTCACACCCTGTCAGCCCAGCTAGACCTGCCCAAACACACAATCGTGAAGTTCTTCCAGAACCAGCGTTATAATGTCAAGCATCACAGTCAGGCCAGAGACCCCATCTCTGGGGAGGACGACCGGGAGAGCTCAAGCCCCAGCGATGGAGGCTGCGCGGCCGAGAGGAGGGAGGAGGCTCTCTCTCCTTCTGAGGAGTCAAGTGAGGATGGCAGAGGATCAGTGGAGACGTTCAGAACAGAAAGAGATTCACACGGAGAGGTGGAAATGGAGGCAGAGAAGGAAGAAGGGGACGATGGGAAGAATTTAGGACCAGCAACTTCCTCTCCATCTCCCTACAGCAGCGTGGACAGTCCCCACTCCGCTGAACAGCAGAGATAACAGCAGAGAAGGAATGGAGGATACTATCAAACTGTAAGAACCACACCCAGAGCCTGTGAAGAACCACTCATTGTCATCACAATTACCTTTACCAGAGCTGATGATCAGAGCTCATTAATATCTGAACAACTGTGGACAAATATTTATCTAAGGACAGTTAGCTGAAGGTAGTACGAGTTGCCTTCTGGGTTGAGTGTGGCCTGTTTAGGATTTTCTCACTTATTTTTTTATTTTCATTTTTTTTAGGTTTATTCCACGCTGTGGTTCTACATTAAGATAAAAAACAAATCCTCAAAAATTTTAATGCCTTTCTGGCATTGCAATAATTCAACTAGTTTAATTCTTTAAAGTAAAGAAATATCCTATCTAAATATGAAACACCACCTTGTTTACAGTTGGCTAAACTGCTGCTAAACCAGTCAAAGCAAAGCCTCTTTATCATTTTGAATCCAATAGTAAATATATACTTTAAAATAAAATCATGCATATATGATTATGTCCATTATTTCACATGATTTCTATCATTTACTCAGGTTATGTCTGACTAAGAAATCTAAAGGCATACAAACCAGATGGACAGAAATGCCTTAAAGTGTTGGTCAAGCTCATTTGCATTTCAGTTCTGGACTCGGGTCTCAGTTTAAAATATTGCAGGTAAGCAGGGAAATGACCCCATAACCTCTATCCAAGGTTTAACAGATTTATTTTCGGGGTTTTTTCATATATAATTTTAATCATACTCATGTCCTTTCTACAGGTGCATCTCAACATTAAATATCCTCAGTTAATTTATTTCTGTAATTTAATTGAAAAAATGAAACTCAGATTTATCACACACGGGGGATATATTTTCAGCATTTATTTAATTTAATTTTGAGTATGGTTTAAAACGAGTGAAAATCCAAAATGTGAATACTATAGTAAACCGATGAAGGATTTTAATACAAAAATATTAACGTACTTAACAGTATGTCCACTCAGTTCTTGTTCGGGGCTCCTTTTGCATGATTTACTGCATCAGTGTGGCGTGGCATGAAGGCAATCAGCCTGGGGTTCTGATGAGGGGTGAATAAGTGTGAACAGTTGGGTCTGGTGTCTCATCTAGATTCTGTTTCCTGGCCAATCAAATATAATGATACCATGGTCATTAAAACAGATATTGGTACTCTGGCAGTGTGGACAGGTACCGAATCCTTGACGTATGGCTTTCTCTCAACAGTTGTCCATAAAGGGAAGAATTAAGGGCTCCAAAAATGTCCTCTAAAGGCCACGGCTATACCTGTTGCTTGTGCACCTTTTTCTACCAAACTTTTTCCTTCCACTCAACTTTCCATTAATATCCTTGGATACAGCACTCGGTTAAAAAACAGCTTCTTTATTCTTCTGCAGATTACCCTATTTGTGGATGGTGTCAAACATAGTGGGCTGGACAACTGTCAAGTTGGGTTTTCATTGGCTGTAAACCATAATCATCAAAGTTAACAAAAATAAACACTGAAAATATGTGAATTTTTAGAGTGTAAAACTCTGAAATGAATCTTTTCAGTGATGATTTTCATTGAGATGTTCTTGTATTGTACAAAGACTCTGCATTGACTGATCTGTATGTGAAACTCTGTCGCATAAACCTCTAATAAAACCATTTCACACCATCACTGAGTAACACATGGCTTTTTTTAACAACCAAATTTAAATTCACAATGAAAAGCTAAAAGATTACATTTAATGTATTCAGAATACATAATTCGAGCCTCTATTTTAACCATTTTTTCGTATCTGGTAAAAAATCATTCTTTTACATTTAACTTGCATAACTGTTCATTCTTCACTTTATCCTAAGCTGTTATAAACCCTAACTTCAGTCACAGAACCAGTAAAATAAATGGTAAAATTTAAAGAAACTGCAGTCTGACCACAGAGGAACCAAACATACTCTAAAGTGTTCACTGCCTTTTTCGGTGGGTGGGAGAACAGACATTTTCCAGCCAACCATAACCTCTATTTTCCCTCCGAAAAATGCATAAAACTAAATGTCTGAAAAGTTGTATTTGCAGTAGGCCTATGTGAGAGTACTTAAATTTTGCAATATTGATCACACCTGTGGTTCACAACACGAGTAAATCTTCTGCATGTTTGGATTTCTGTGCTGAGCTATCAGATCTGGGAATCATTAGGAAAGGATTAATTTATGAGTCCTGCTAACTGTGTGCAGCTTCTTGTCATCTTTACTTGCCAGAACACCTGCTAACAATTTGAACATGCTGCTTTACTTTTTCACCCTGGTGCTGGAGAGCCAGGAGGCTGGTGTGTGAGGTCCTTGGTTATCTGTAGCTGTCTTTTCAGAGCAGATTAAGGGACAACGGTGACTAGCGAAAGCCCTCATACCACTTGAACTTTTATACACAGATTTCAGTGTATTTTATTGTGATTTTTATGCTATACAGCAGAGTACTGTACATGGTGCCTCTGAAGTGACAGGAAAATGAATGTTGGTTTTAAAATTTCTTTACAAGTCTTTTGCTTTATTAACAGCTTTGCACAACCTTAGTGTAAATTATGCAGGTTTTCTTTGTAACATGGCTCAAACTCAGTCGGCTTGAATGTAGAGTGTCTGTATACAGTTTATAGCAGTTTTCAAACCTTGCCCATAGATCTCATTAGGAATAAGGCCTGGACTTTGACTAGACCACTTTAACAGATAGCTTATTCTTTGAACTAAACCACTTAATTTTAGCTCTGGTTGAACATTTAGGGTTGTTGTCCAAACTTCCCTGTCCCTGCTAAAAAGAAAACCCATTCCCTCAGCATGATGCTGCCACCAACATGTTTCACCATGAGAGTGGCGTGTTGAGGGTGATATACAGTACGTACAATGTTTTGCCAACGTACGGTTTTCCATGCAGGCCATAAAAATTCGGTTTTGCAGGACCTCTTATTGCTTTTCCCACCTGAGCTGCAGATCTCTGCAGCTTCTTCAGTGGTGCCATGGGCTTCTGTTTCTTTCTGCCTCTCTGAATAAAAAACAGAACCAAGATCAGACGAGGATCTCTGCAGCTCCTCCAAAGTTAAGATAGGCCTGTTGGCTGCATCTCTGGTTAATGCTCTCCTTCTGACCTCTGAGGCTAATCCTTTGCATTTTTCTTTAAAGGTATCACAGTTAAAGGGACTGAACACAAATGTGCAGCAAACCTTTCTGATTTCAAAAAGTTTTGAAAACTGTGTAGGAAAGAAGTGAGAGTAAACGGAGTGTTTTGAAAAGTAAAAACCCATGAGCTCCGTGTCATGTAAAGGTTTAGATGGTGCGTGAAATATTTGTGTGCTTTTATGTCGCTTTTTCTTGTGTTCATCGTCTGTTTGGAGTGTGATGAAAACTAATTTGAGATCAGTTAACTCATCAGTGAGTGCCAGTACGCTCCACCGCTTTCCTGCTCACACAGCTGGCTATTAGAGCCGTATGGCGAGCTGATACATGGCCATTAGAGGGGTGTGTGTGTGTGTGTGTGTGTTTTTGAGCTGTGGGACAAGGACGCAGGTGCTCCACGGGCTGATATCACCCAGGATGCCCTAGTTGGGGGCATTTAGGTTATATGGGGAAGGAGGCTCTCCGGAGCTCGCAGTCACACCTGTGATCCCCTGCTAACATGCTCACACACACACAAGCAGTCACACAGCGTTCCCTCAGCTCCTGCACTGCAGCACGTTAATATACACTCTGATAAACAGGCTAATACTCGCAGTGGCAGCACTTTACACACCATTGAACGCAACACATGGTAAGTGGAAAGGCTGACACATGGCTCGGAGTGCTTGTGCGTGATGTTTTGGAGGCTTCCCAGTGCATCTAGCTTCACCTGAACGTAGTAAACAGGTATAGCGAGCCATTACAGGCAAAAAGTTTTTTTTCTTTGCCTTTACCCAAGATTTTCATAGAGCAACTCTAGCTTTTAAAAATGTCACCATGCTGCTTTAGATAAAGTGCTTTTAAGATTATTTTCATCGGTATTTGTGGCACTTTGCAACATTTTCAGTGATACACAAGCATAACGGAAATGTTAACATGTGGTTGTGCTTGCTGAAGCTCAGCAAATCTCAAGAAGCTCCTTTTTAGAGAAGTTTGAAAATGAACACGAGAAACATTTATAGGAAGAAAAAAGCCCTGCAGAGATTAAGGAAATGTTATCATGCTTTGTGTGCAATCACTTGTTTTGATGCATTTCATGTCCTTACTTGTTCATTTTGTTTAAAACACAACAGGATCAGTTCTGTTTAGGGATTAATAAAGTTTAAATTAAAGGATTTAGTGAATTTGAATGGTTCCAAACCAGTAATTTCAAAAACATTGTGGGCTCTTCAAAATAAAACGTCAACATTAATAGATGTTACCCTAATTCTCTTCTTCTTCAAACATTGTTATTTTATGACCTGAAACTGTGCATGACCTGAAAAAAGTATTCAAGCCCCTTTCTTTGTCCCCCTGCAGCAGGTTTGATCTATGGCATGGTTCAGGGCAGATGGCTCTGTTTAGTCTAAACATAAGAAGATAAGATTTATTCCACACTGTGCAGGGCTCAAATTCCATAGTCAACATGTCTAGGGAAGGAATTACAACAGGTTTCACCTCGCTACCTCTTCTGTGAGCCTAGATGTCATGGGAATTACCTTGACTTCTCTTACTTTGTCTAGTAAGAACAGTTCTGGCAGGGCCAGTAAACGCTCTGTTGTACCTGGTCAAAGTTATAATAAAGCTGGCTTTGAGTGACGACCACCAATCTTTTCCTTTGGGAAATATAAATTTTGCCATAACATAAATGTGTATTTCAGTCATCTAAGAGGGGATCATATGATGCCTTTTTCATTATCTAAATAATTCACAGCAACTTGGTACAGTTTTTGGTACATGTTGAATTGAATGTTCTGAAAAGGAACAAGATGTTAAATGTCCATGTGTTGAATTAGGCTTAAAAAAAACAATGATTTCAATTCATAACCTACAGCATTGCAGTGCTATAAACAGATTAGACAGCATGCACCTAACCTATGAATGGTAATGAGTTGTGAAAATCTTTGTCCCACAGTTCAAAAACATGCATGCTAGCTTAATTGGTCCCTCAAAATGCCTCAAGGTGTGTGTGTGTGTATAGTTGTGTGGAGGATATCTACTGCTGGAGATCTCAGGAACCAGACACCCTGTAACTCTGAAAGGATGAAGCAGGTAAAGAAAGTGGATGCATAGATATCTCATGCTCTGTTTCAGAGCCTCCACCACCTCCATCCTCCTTTCTTAAATCATGAATTATCTGTTAACGGCCACTCACACCTAGGCCTGTGCCAGAGCTGTAGAATCAAGAAATCACTTTAATAAAACCTGTATACAACATGAAGTAGTCTAGAAGTTCTAAAAGTCAACACCTCTTGCCCTGATCTAAATAAATTCAAGAACAGATGAGAATTAAAGTCAGATATATCTATTCATCTGGAAATTAAGGACAGGGAGACTGATCAGAAACACAGCAATCACCGTCACCTGCTACTATTCCCTGATCCACAGCATCACCCCTCCCATGCAGCTGAACTACAGCCACATCCCACCACCACACAGAATTACTCCAAGAGCTCATGGAATTATGAGTAGGATTTACGAGTAGGAAAGTCGGGGCAACAAGGCCATCTCCGACTTCCGCATTCAAAATGGTTGCTACTCGGATCGATAATAGTAAAATGTTCTTACTTTGTTTGTTTTTAGCAGTTCTTTATTATTTATGTAACATTTAGTCAATGCTACTCTTCCGTGTTTTATAAGACGAGATGTTTCAACGCTGTTTATGTGCATGAAATACCACGTAGAACAGTGTTTATTGTTATTGTTGTAAGATTGCTGTTACAGTTGCTAGCAATAAGAACAAAAACAAGCAGGAAAACTGTAACGCTATAACTGGGAGATGACGTAATAAAGCTCAGCAGGCCTCAATTTCCAGAGTTAGGGTCAGAGTTCATGATTCTACAATAAGAAAGAGACAGAGGAAAAAATGGCCTTCATGGGAGAGCTCCAAGGCCAAAACCAGTGCTGATTAACAAAACACAAAGGTCCGTCTGACATTTATCAAAAAAATCTGAACCCGAAGATATTTGGAGAAAATTTTCTGTGGACCCACTTCTGTGGACAAAAGGCAAACTTTTTGGAAGGTGTGTGTCCTGCTACATCTAGAGCGACACTAAGACAGCATTTCAGAAAATAACTTCATATCAAACATGCTGCTAGTGCAGTGGTCTGGGGATACGTTGCTGCTTCAGAACCCGGACAGTAATTTGTGTCTGAATTCTGCTCTCTACCAGAAAATACTGCAGGATAATTTCCAGCCATACATTCATGACCTTAAGCTTGGGTTTTGCATCAGGACAATGGTCCCTAGCAGGCCAGCAAGGCAATCTCTGAATGGCTGAAAATGTATGTTTTAGAGTGGCCTAGTCAAACTCCGAACGTAAATCTGATGCTGTGACATGACCTTAAATGGGCTGTTAATTGATATAAAAGACACTTTATTGGTTAAAATGCTTGACGGCAGTATTTTCTGCCAATGGTGGAACAGCAAATTATTAGGTGTAGATGACATTCAAATGATCACATTGAACCAGGTTGCTTTTATTCCCCTAATAAATGAGATCATCATTTAAAAACTGCTTTTTAAATTTACTCGGGTTATCTCTGTCTAATATCAAAATTTGATTAATGACCTGAAACATTTTAGCGTGACAAAAAAGCAGAAACAGAAGACATTTGCCAGGAGGCCAATGCTTTTTCAAGACATCGTAGATCCCAGTGCATTTGAAGTCAATGCTAAGCTGAAAGATGAGTGACCAGCACAGACTAATTCATCACACTGAGCTAACTGCCATCGGCTGAATATTGCAACACAAAGCCCCGACAACTTTGACACACACACAGATGGTAAAACACACCCTGAAAACAACCGAAGATGAAACGAGTCAGCAAACAACCACATCACATCTCCTTGAAAACAAACATTTAATTATAGCAGCTTTGCCGCATTATTGTCAGAGCGGCGGGTTTTGATGTGCGCCACTAAATAGTGTTACTTTGAGCCAGTAACATTTTTACACCCACAAAAAGACACTCAAAGCAAATCCCTTTAAGGGGAAAATGAAAAAGAAAATTCCAAATTAATAAGGCTTTAACTTCTAACAGTCTGGAATCGGATAATTTAATGTTCCATTTCGAGTAATAAAAGGCTACATTTGTGGAAAACACAAAAACTTGCCACTAAATGGATTTAAGTCAAATTATGGAGCTCACTGCTCATTTCAGAACAACGAATGGGCTAAGTCTTGGTTCTGTTTGTTTTTCTCTCTAAAACCGATCATGTTTTCATAGAAATGACCTTGTTGCAGCCAAGAGAATATTTAATTTATTAAATCCACCAAATATTGATTTGCTACTTGAATGTTTTGTTTAGCTTCCTAAAAAGTTGTTTTTTAAGTTCTGAATGGCTTAGCGAGGATCTTATTAACACACCTGGCGTGAATGTGAAAAAAACCTAAAAATGAAGAAATTGCTGTAGCTTAATCCTGTGCTGAATATTTTTTTTAAATATAACCTTTCTTGACAGTTCCTTTAACGTAAATGTTCTTGAGTACATGCATGATTTTCTAATTTACTTTTTAAGTTTGATCAGAGTCTCTAGAAAGTGGTATAAAGATAAAGACTCAGATGCATGTTTCTATTAGTCACTCTTCAAAATTGGAAAGAAAAGAGAACATGGCATCCAAGTAAGGCACATGTGTGTCGATCTTTAAAAGTCAGGATAAAATCTATATTCGATACAGCAATAAATATGTTTTAAATACCTGGAACTGTGAAAAACAAGGCTGGCTGAGGACCCATATTTATCTTACCGCCGTACACAGACGGGGATGAGGGTGTCATGGTCTCTGATCTTGGTTCTGTAAGTTTGCTCTCTTGTTTTATTAAAGAAACCTTCTAAGTCATCATGATGCATGGTGGTCCTGAACCCCAAACCATAACAGAGAGAGGTTAAAGTCTCCAAATCTCTCTAAGAGAGGGGTCACCAAGTCTGCATGACAAACATTAAACGGCATCTTCATTCCAGCCAGTTAACTTTGAGACTTTCACATCCAGGTGGTGTTTCCTGAAAGCTATTGGGATTTTAGAAGGAATTACCTAATATTGTCAAGTATGATTTAGTACAGTGAGGGATCTGGTGGATCACTCTACTAGAGACCATAAAATCTGTGTTCTTGTTGAATAATGTTTGACTAAATATGGCCGGATAAACAGAGAAACGATTCATCAGGCTACAAGCTGAGCTCCAACCCTGTGAAATAAAACAAAGTGATGCCCTTTTCGCAAATATAGGCAGGACTGACGATAGTTTTAGCACAGTGATTTTGTAAAAACAATAACTTCCAATAACAGGTTTTTGATTTTTTTTTTTTTTATTGTTAAGCTCAAACACCCAAATATGTGTTAACAAGCACTGTGAAATCTTATTTTCAAAAACTGTCCCCTTTAAATCTTAAAGGGTACTGATAATCTTCAGAAGTGGTTAGTTTGTTGTGGTTTTCTGCAACAAATACCCCCCCTTTAACTCCAACACATTCCAAACAAAATACTGAAAAGAATAAAAACAAACTGTTATATATGACTGCTGATTAATATTATTGTCACAGTTGGTTAGAAAACTGGAAACGGGTGCAGAGTCGACATTCTTGGTCATCAACCAAATATTTAGTGGTGAAATTTATAGTTAAATGAAATTTTCTTGAATTTTGTAGAGTTCATTAGACTTCGGCAGAGATCCTTTAGGTACTCTGGAATGCTCCGGACATCTGTCATTAAACTCAGTCGGCTAAGTTATGAGCAGTCATTATCTTCTCTGCTGGAGTTGATACTTCTGTCAGAATAAACAGAAGAAACAGAGTAAGGCCAACTCCAATGCAGATTTCTATTATCCTGAAATGATTCTGTTGGACTGTTACTAACATAAAAGTCTGTGTTCACTCCTCCTAAAGGCAGAGTTGTCATGCAAGGCTGTTTAGTCCTTGAACCTTTCCACATTTTTCATGTTGAAACCACAAACTTTGATGTACTTTATAGAGATTTTTTGTGATGGACCATAACAAAGTAGTGCATAACTGTGAAGAGAATGGGAAATCATTTACAATTGAGGATGTCTCTACCAGGTTCGCACAACTAAAAGTTGAACTTTTTGCACATTGCTCTCTGTAAAATAGCTACCCTGCTGAAGGGAAGCATCCCCATGCTGCCACCACTATGTTCCCCTGTGTTCCCTGTGAATGACATATTATGGATGATGTACAGTGAAAATGTTCCTCCACATTTATCTGCATGCAGGCCAAAACGTTGAGTTTTGATCTCATCTGACCAGACCACCTTCATCCACAGGTTTGCTGTTCTTCTACATGGTTTGCTGTAAATCGCAAATGGGACTACCTGTGGCCGCTGATCTATAAAGGCCAGGTTTGTGGAGAGCACAACTAATAGTTGTTATGTCAACAGATTCTCAAACCTGAGGATCTCTGCAGCTCCTCCAGAGTTGAGCCTGTTGGCTGCTTCTCTGACTCAAATCCAATTAAAATTAAAACCCTTGGTCTTCATTTTGCTTTTTTTTCCTACTCACATTCTTTAACTAAACTCTGAGGGTGGCCAGTGCGGCTCTGGAGGTGCATTAGTGTAAAAAGGGGCTGAACATAAATGCAAGACACACCGTACTTTTAAGAATATTATTCAGAGAAATGTTGGAAAGAAATCCCCAAAATTAAATTAATGTTGGTGGTTGTAATATTACAAGCCATGAAAAAGTTCAGTGGCTATAAATACTTTAACAAGGAATCGTATGTAAAGCCTGCTGCAAAGTGGAACTTAATCAGATTTCATTTTGATGCAATACTCATACAAATTAAAAAAATATTTAAAAAGGCATTCACATGAGCTTTGATTAAATAATGTATTTTCTGTACCCCTTTCTTTAAAAAGAAAACTGAGCTATTCCTTTAATACCTTCTGTAGTTATGTAAGGTAGTAATGACTCAATTCATGCTCTGTAAACAATCCTGTTACGCTTCACCACTTTAGATTTAATGTCATGCCCAGAACTGCTGACTTAAACTTATTAACTGATACGTGTGATGAGATGTTTTTCTTCTAAGAATAAGATCAGGAGGCTGAGTGCATGTACGAAGCTAGTTGTGTTACATTTATCCCTTCAGTTTCATGTCCCTTAATTACTGTCATACGTCCTCACCACGTTTGTGTTTGTGTTACTGACACTGATTGGACCTCAGCCGATTTTTTCTTTGTCTCCTGAACCAACTGTGACACAGTAAGTACTGGTGTTACCTCAGTGTAAACCAGTGGAGTCGTCGAGGAAGCACAGCTGGGCAAATGGTTGTGGGCTCCCTGCACCAGCTGCAGATTCTTGTACAGAAAGAGCTACCAGGTGTTTGGGATTTCTCACTCCTCCCTTCCTCCGCTGGCTCCCACGGCGACCTGCTGGACCGTTACTGGGTTGCATTGGCACCGTCTGTTACCCCACAGTGCCACACGAACCCACAGATTAGCATGCTTTACTGCCTGTCTTCCCTCACACCAAACACAAGCAACCAAGTATGTTTGAAGTCATTTTAAAGTTTATTTTGATGCACTTAAAGAGAATAGAACTTGTTTCAAGGAAAACATGCCCTTTCTGTGTGCACTGCTCCTTCAATTTAAAAGGTGGGAACTCATTCTTTTTTTAAATTCACATCAGTTCTCATAGTCAGTTCTGAAAATCCGGGGAAAATGTCTGGGGAAAATTTTCTTCCACAAAATGACAGCATACATTTACAATTTAGGAGCAAGGGTCCCTATTTTACTCTCAGATATTGTAATACTCTTGCTTGGTCAAATAAAAACAAGTCCACATCATTATACCACCCCCACCGTGCTTTGACTTTAATTACGTGCTGATGTACTGTGTTTGGGTTGTTGAACTGCCCGAAAAGTCCAGTCAACAAAAGGTGTATTTAGGTACTTTCACCCTATAAATGGTTTCTCTCAGTGAAAATTGAGTTTGTCAGTTTTTGTCCTTTTTGGGGGTTTCCTGCTTTTGTTCCATGTTTTATTTTACTGTTTTAAGATTCTAGATAGCAGTTTTTTTCAGTTTTTTGCTCAGCACTCTGTTTTGCATTACTTGGACTTTCTACATGTGCAGCATATTTTGGTTTGTTTATAAAACTTTGTTTATTTCCTTCAACTCCCTGGTTCCTGCACCTGAATCAGTCCTGGGTCATCTACACTCAGTCAAAAGCTTAGATTTACCTCTTTTTATGGCAGCATTGATTTCTTCTTTCTCTGTATTTTAATATGATACACATGAACTGACCAAACGTCTACCTTTCTGTTTACTTGACTCTCCTTACGTGTCTGGAAGCACCAATAATGGCATTTTTTAACACTTTTTCTGCATTTTGCTCAAATTTTTTTTAAATGCAAAAGATGTCTGCAGCTTTTCTGTCAAACTTACATGTTTTAGATCACTAATGATCATTGTTCTGCTGTATTACCCAAGTACGCCCAAGCTGAAGGTAACAAACTAATGGTCGGACATTCTCCTTCTGGACTTTCACCTAGAGAGCAGAATTCATGGTTTCTTCAGCAACAGAAGGTTGTACAGGTCCTGAAGCGGCAAAGTAGCCCCAGACCATCACACTACCACCACTATGTTTTACTGTAAGTATAATGTTTTTTTCTGAAATGTTGTGTGACCTTTGTGCTAGATATAATGGAACATGCATCTTCAAAAAAGTTAGCATTTTGTCTCCTCAGTCCGCAGGATATTTACCAAAAAGTCTTGATCATCAAAATGTTTTTGACAAATATGAGGCGGGTCTTTGTGTTCTTTTTGGTCAGCAGTGGTTCTGACCTCTGTCCCATAGAGACCATTTTTGCCCAGTCTGTTTCCTATTGTTGAATCATGAACTCTGACCATAACTGAGGCAAGTGAATCCCGCAGAGCTTTAAATGTTGTTCTTTTGTGACCTCCTGGATGAATCATTGATTCACTGTTGGAGTAGATTTGTAGGCTGACCACTCCAAGTTGAAGGTTCACCACTGTTCCATGTGTTGTTCATTCATGATTTAGCAAAGGGTGCGCAGGCTAATATATTTTCATAGGACCAGGTTTGTTTAGATTGGATTTTCCATTAATAAATTATTCGTTCTGATTGTCTTTGTCTGATATTAAAATTTGGTTGACAATCTAAAAAATGTATATGTGCCAAAAAAAAGTAAAAACTAAATAAATCTATAAGGAAACAAGTACGTTTTCACAGCCCTGTATATAATGGTTTATAACTTAAAACCTTCCAGAAAGGAGTTGTTGTCATATTTTACAATCTCTGTAAATATGAGCTAACACAAAGATATACTTGGGAGTATGTTCATATAAATACACACACGGTCTTTAGCCCAGGCAGCCTAAACAACTGCTAACAATTACAACCATTAGTGGTTTGGCATTGCCAGCACCCACTCTGCTGTTTATAATAAGATGGAGCACAAATGTCATAACAGTGGAGTATTGAGAAAAACAAAATGCACTACTAACGGGATGCCCAAAGTCCAGACCTGCACTCGGCAGTAAAAAAAAAAGAGAGCTGGGGAAGCAGATCTGTAATCAGTCTGGAAGAAGGAAGAAGTCTTAATCTTCTACAGGTTAAACTGATTTTATAAGGTCAGAAACGGTGATCTTTCTTCACTCTGAAGGAGTAAACTGAAATAAAAAGACCAAAACACAACGTCTCCGCAGGAACATTTGACCTGAAGTCACTTTGAGACTAAAACCATGCTGTAACTTCCATAATTCATCCATGTGAACATCATTCTAATAAATAATACAATTATGCACAGTTTTATTTTTCAAACACACAGAGATTCTTCTTGTTTTTAAAGAATGCACTTGGGTAGAATGAACAAAGCTACTCTGCCAATTTCACTATTGTTCTTGTGCTAGCTTTTGTCAAAAGATACCAAATTAAGCCAATCAGACAACAACACATCACTAGAACCCCTTTATGGCGCAAGCTGGGGTCCAAAGTGTCCGTGGGTGAGATACTACACTACGGTGATAACTTTCTAAACAATAGCCCCTTTCCACCAAAAGCCCAAGGATTTAAAGCCCCAGGATTTGTTTTACCTGGGAAATAGGAAAGGGACCAGGACCAGGACCATTTACCTAAGAAAGTAAAGCCCTGGGAAAGTGAAAATTTGAAAATTTAAATTTGGGGTAAATTTGTATCAAAACGCGACCTGGGCTTTCCAAAGCCTGGGGCTTCATACAGGCCATTGAAAAGTGGCTAATCTGTGAAATTCCTGTAAAAAAAAAAACAAAAAAAACTATAATACCCATGACTTTCCAGCAGGTGGCGATAATCTAAACATCAACAGCATCAAAGTTCTAGAAATCCTGACTGCATTAAGCAGGGCTGGGCTAAGGAATTGCAGCACATCTTTTCTTCAGCTACGTTTACCCTTTTATGACCTTATTCAACTGATTTTCAAAGTTTAACTCAAACAGAGTCAGAACAAAGCGAGAAAGATGTAGAAAACAAACTAAACCGTTAATGTTCTGGTTTCTAGCTTAGAAAGCGACAGTACACCTGTAAGTCATCTTTAATCTTTATATAGAAAGCGTTTAGGAGTTTTTTCTTCTTGGCAACAAATAGAAAATTCAGCTCCAGATGGTCCTCGTATTTCATTCTCTGATTTTCTACTGCCTTTTTGGATAGGTTTCACATAAAAAAGAGATTAAAATATCAACTTCACCTGGACAAACACAGGATATAATAACAATACTAATTCCAACCTATTGTTTTTTCATACCTGAATGCAAACCTTTTTGTCCCCATTTATTTTATAACTGCGTATCGGTTTATTTATCTTGGTTGCTGAACATTAAGATGAGTTATAGAGATAAATAATAAACTGATAAAAATCTTGCATATAGTTTGATGTAACTGTGTATTATTTGTTGAAAATTTTAAATTACAACCTCTTTTCACTGACTGTTGTTCTGATCCTAATTTGGACTAGTTGAATCCCATGATCTCTGAGAGATTATTAACTCTGATGATACCAAAATCACTATCAGGGACTTCCTGCTGGTAAGTCAGTGGTTGTCAAAGTGGGTACAGAGCTATAAAAAAATGGTACAAAAACTGCAAAAATATCAGAATGGAGAAGATATAAAACAAAAGCAAAGATGCATGAAAAGGAAAGAGATTTAAAAGAATGATTAAACTGGTCTGAATGGTAACGAAGAAGTTGTAGAAAGACAAAGAACCCAAACCCGAACTAATGAGTGGTAGAAAGAGGTAAAAGTATCCAACCACACACTATAATCAGAGTTAGAGAAGCTTCTCTTTACTTTCTAGAATAAATAAACACCATAAACCTCTGTTCACATAAAGCTGGAGCTGAATCATTTCATGTTCTTGTGAACCGAAGGTCCGACTCCATCAGGGCACAGCAGGAGGGTTTTAATGGCTGCTGATGGATTGAGTATCTCTAACTGAATTACGAGAAGAGCCTGAAAGTGAATGAAATAAGGTTAGTGGGCCTTGATTGGGTGTAGGGGTGTGTGTGTGTGTTATGTGGGGACTTTTATTCACACATTCACCTCACATGGGCTTATGTATCACCCTTTTGTGTAAACAGAGTCCCCCTATGATAAATCACGACATTACAGGGTTGGTGAATGCTTCAAGGCTATGGCCCTATGGCAAGAGAGCCCATTTGACTTGTTTGAAAATCAAACATACAGTGTAAAATTAAAGTTCTTCAAGTGGTTTTGTCCCTTAATTGTGAAAATACTTCTTCACATTTTTCAGATGACTATAATCACATTATCCAGCATCTTAGCCAATTAATGTCATTTATTCTATGCAAAACTATGTTAAATATTTCATCCAAATGTACCAAATTATTTATTGAGGCATCAATATTTAACGTGCATCTGCATGTGGATAGCATGACAATTTAATCTACCGTTGCACAGTTGGGGATTCCTGCAGTCATTGTGGTGATGCTACTAGGGGGAAAGCACATGAAAAGGTTCTCCCAAAAGTCTTTTTATCATAGTCAATTTGACTTAGATTCAATTCTGCTAACTTAGGTCAGAGAAATATATTTTATATCTGCACAATCTAAAGACTTTATGCAAAAGGATAAGCCTGATTTCATAGCAATAAGTTAAAAAAGATAACGTTCACATTGCAGTACATGGAGATGACAAATGTTCGCCTCAGAGAACGAAGGAACAATGGTTTAAAGCAAAGGGAATCCTGGTTAAAATTTAGCTGAAATGGTTCTTCTGTTGCTGGTTTTATAATGTTTCAGGTATGGTCACTGTCACCTTAACTGATTTCCAATTGGGTTTAGATATATATATTTTAGTACCACTTTCAGTCTGTGTTTAGTCAGGTCTAGGCCCAAAGACAGCCTGGTTACATTTGAAAAAGCCTCAGTGGTTTTCTAAGATTTGTGGACATATATTATTATTTTTAACATTGCGGGTAATATCCTCACCTGAAGAAAGGACGTTTTACAATTTTAAAACTCAGTTTCTGGTCAGATGAACATGAGTCTGGAAAAGGGTGATAAAGAGGTATAAACCAGGAAAATACCCTAATTCAAACTTTTTTCTGATAGGTGCCAGATCCCCCATGACCCTGCATGGATAAGCAGGTATGGAAGATGGATGGATGGATAATATGTAATTTAAACATATAAGGCAACTCCACCATGTAACTTTGTTCCCATGTCATGATTTACCATGAATCTATCGTATACAGGTACATCTAAAAAAACTGATTGCCGTAAAAAAGTTCAGTATTTTTTGTCCCTCATTTCAAAAACTAAAACTGATATAGAGATTCATGACAAATAGAGTGAAATATCTCAAGTCTTTATTTCTCGTATTTTTGACTTACAGAGAATGAAAACCACAAATTTTGTGTCTCGGAAAATTAGATTATGGTGAAAAAGTTAAATATTGGAAACTCATGGCGTCATCACCCTAATCAGCTACTTAACCTTAAAACACCTGCAACAGTTTCCTTAGCGCCTAAATGGTCTCTCACTCTGAGTCATGGGCGACACAATCATGGTGAAGACTGCTGACTGGACAGATATCCAGAATACAGTCATTGACACCCTCCACAAGGAAGAAAAACCACAAAAGCTCATTACTGAATAAGCTGTTTGTTCAATTAGTGCTGTATCCAACCATATTTATAGAAAGTTGAGTGGAAGGAAAACGTATGGTAGGAAAAGGTGCACCAGCAACAGGGATAACCATGGCCTTGAGAGGATTGACAAGCAACATAGGAGTAACAAGGACTGAGGCTGGAGGCAGAGCATCAAGAGCCACTAGGCACAGATGAATCCTGCACATAGGCTACAATGGTCTTACCTGGGCTAAGGAGAAAAATAACTGGACTGTTGCTCAGTGGTCCAAAGTTCTCTTTTCAGATGAAAGTAGAGTCCACAATTTATTTAGAAATCAAGGTTCCGGAGTCTGGAGAAAGAGTGAAGATAAACAGAATCCATGATGCTTGAAGGTGTGAAGTTTCCACAGTCAGTGATGATTTGCCATGTCATCTGCTGGTGTTGGTCCACTGGGTTTTTTGAAGTCCACAGTCAACGCAGCTATCTACCAAGACATTTTAGAGCACTTCATGCTTTCTTCTGCTGACAAGCTGTATGAAGATCCTGATTTCATTTTTGAGCAGGACTTGGTACTGGCCCACACGGCCAAAGGTACCACAAGGTGGTTCTGTTACCATGGTGTTACTGTTCTTGATTGGCCAGCAAACTTGCCTGACCTGAACCCCATAGAGAATATATGGAGGATTGTCAAGAGGAAAATGAGAGACACCAGAACCAACGATCCAGATGACCTTAAGGCAGCTATCAAAGCAACCTGGGCTTCCATTACACCTCAGCAGAACCACAGGCTGATCATCTCCATGCCACGCCGCATTAATGCAGTAATTCATGCAAAAGGAGCCCCAACCAAGTATTGAGTGCATAGAAATGAACATACTTTTTAGAAGTCTGACATTTCTGTTTAAAATATCATTTTTATTGATCTTATGAAATACAGTATTCCAATTTCTTGAGACACTGAAAATTGGGTTTTCATTATCTGTAAGCCATAATCATCAAAATTACAAAATTTAAAGACTTCAAATATTTCATTCTATGTGTGATGAATCTATATATGAGTTTTACTTTCTGAAATGAGGGACAAAAAATATTGAACTTTTTCACGATATTAATATTTTTGTACCATATAAGTGTTTGAAGCTCATTTTTCAATGCCAGAAGAACTGATGAGATCCTGACTGTATTCACAATTACAACTTACACAAATTACTTTATCTGTGGCATTTTGTGTTTTCTCCAATCTCTGAAGTTGTCTGTCCTACTGCACACAGCAGTCTGTCCTACACAGGGACCGAAGCCTCCTCGACAGACAGCCTCACTAATTTCATTAATTATAAACCAATATGCTGCTGGCAGTCCCTCTGGAGAGGACTTTACCCAGCACTGGCATCTGTTCAGCTTGAACACAGTGAGGGGTAAAGAGATGGAGGAAGGAGAAAACAAGGACATCTCTGACTCCCGCCACAGGTGAAGCATGGTACTGTGTAGGGGAAAAAGAGGTTGGTGAGGGCACAAATCATTGTAAATAAATCATGTTTAATATTTCTTTCTGCAGGAATTAGTTCTTCATTTTTTCTTTTACTGTCTCCAGCCCCTTTAAAAAGTGAACACAATACGACAAACTTTGCATGCCCCTTTAAATATAGCAAAAGGAGTAATTTAAGTAAAAACCTGGCTGTAAGGGTTTTATTTTAAATTGGTTGTTATGGTGACAGAACCTTATTTTCCCAATGATATTGGTGCAATTCTCCAAACATAACGAATAAATAAATATGTAACATTGTTCAAGCCCATTGTAGGACAAAATAAAATTATTAAAACCTATATATATTTAAAGCAATTTTAAATCACAGTGAAATAAAAGTTTAAGTAAAATTTACGTGAAATCACATTTCATTGTTTAACATTTAAGTGTAAAATGGACAATAAACCACATTGCTTTGACTTTTTATCTATTTATTGCAGCTTTCCCATATAAATTTTATTCTATCTTTTTTTATTCTAATAAGATTTAATGTGTTTCCTCAGCTTCCAATATAAAATGTTATTTACAAAGATGGTATAACCCAGTGGTTAAAGATCAGACACTTCCATACTGGTTGTTGCATGAATAGGCTAGCTCCTTCTCTTGCTCCTACTTCACCCTCACTACAGTGACAGTGAACTCAAGATGTTGCAGAACTTGCACCTTGCCCCACAATGCACTGTGTGAAAAGCCTGATCCTCAGCAACAAGCTGGGAGCACCTACTCAAGTTTTAGGGTTGCCAACTCTCTACTGACTTTAAATCCATAAAAGGATTAGAAAACAAGTTCTAGATGCAACCGAGAGATAAATAATTTATATTTTTATATGGTGCTAATGCACCACCCATCCCCCTTCTGATAACACCCTGGGCAACTGCCTGTAAGACTCTCAAAAACCACCACAGCACAACTGTGGTCGTATGCTGTGTCAGTGTCATATATTAGGATAGAAAGGGACTTGTGACAGTTGTTTTCTTGGAGAATTAACTTAAAAGACCACGAATTTTTCTTTGTTTTTCACATTTAACTCTTTCTTGTTCTGTAATTAATTTTGTTCTGTTTATATGGATGTAAGGACCCCATGCATTGGTGGTGGGGGGGTGCTGCTTTCTGTATCACAGAGCAGATTTAATGTGATTTTCAGCTCTAATTAGAGTTAAGTCACTTAGTGTGTTGTAATGATGTTTGGCTCACAGAGCAGTGGTAGCCGTCCATCAGCCAAATGAAATATTAAACTGACCTACCGCTGCAGCGTGTTTGTGTGTATGCGTGCGTGGGGTTTATATTGGTAGATGCGTCGGGGGACTTTCATGGAACAGTGTGTGTCTGCTGCAGCCTTACAGTAAATACACACAAACACACTAATGCACGCATTCCTGACCTACATTCACTATACACAAACAACAGGGTGTCAGGAGAGGCAGACCAGTGTGTGTGTGTGTCTGTGTGTGTGTGTGTTGGGGTTGAAAATCTGCAGGTGCACTGGGCCGTGAATCTAATGCAAAATTAGTGTTACCTTCCTGCCGAATAATTCATGATCCTGCATCCAAAAGATTGTGGAATGACTCAACTTGTCATCCCCTCTGTCTTTGTCACACTCCCCCATGAACCATGTTTTATTTAAAAAGTAACATAGAGCAGAAACTAGTAAATAAGTGCAGCTACAATTGGCAATTGTCTGATCTGATCCCATTGGGCTTTTAGGCAATACTTGAACCACGCTATAAAAAGGGAAATAGTGTTATATTCACTTGAATTTTACTGAGTCTGGAACGCTTTACTGTATTTATTACGCTTTAATGGTTTTAAGGTAAACCTCAATCCCAGTCTCAAGTCTTTCGCAGCCTCTGCCAGGTTCTCCTCCAGGATTCCCTTGAATTTAGCTCCATCCATCTTCCCATCAACTCTAACCAGACTTCCCTCCCTGCTGAACAAATGCATCCCCTCAGCATGCTGCTACCACCACCAAACCTCAACACTGTCAGCCTCCCCTATGTCTTCAGGATAGGTCCACAGATAGGTGAAAAAGGTGAATCTTTTTTCCACGTGTTTGATGTATACCCTGCATGGCTTGTGACAAACCTAAAGCAGGACTTCGTATGGCTTTCTTTTGGCTACTCTTCTATAAGGCTGCTTTTGGCTGCTTCTCTGATTAATGCACTCATGCCCAACCTGTCAGTTTATCTGTTACATAAAGTTTGTGGTTGTAACATAACAAAATGGGCAAAGCTTCAAGGGTTGAGGATGATTTTGCAAGGCCCTGTAGTTAAACCAGCTACCCACAGGTTACATTGGGTGCTACGTTAATGCCTTAGGCCACAACCCACCCACAGAATATTATATCCCGCCATGATATTTAAGGACGATTATTCTGAACATGAAACCTTCACCTTCTTGTAGGTTCGTGCCAGATGAGGACATTTTAGTTTTTTTTGTTCAGTTCTAAAGTAAAACCTCTACCTCCCAGGGTTAAAATGGTCGCAGCTTTGTTGACTGCCTGCAGATAAACCCTTTATTTCACAAACATTAAATCAGAACAAGTTTTACCTTCAATAAAGGAATTAGGAGTACAGATACTAAAACTTCACTGCCCAGAACTCACTTGACTATGTTTACTTTATTATAGGTCAGTGTGTGCACACCCACTAACTATAGCCGGGCCCCGGCATATAAAACCCTAAATAATATGTCTACATTTAGAGAAATCATCGGGTGTTGCTGTGGAATGCAACACCATTGTGGTGAGGCATTTTCACAAAAGAACAAACAAACACTGGAGAAAGCCATAAAAAGGACATTTTCCTTGTGCTAATGTGATTCAGTGTCAGGAAAACATGTGTATTTAGAGTACTTCATGGAGTGATAATAAAGTATATTATGAAACCTTTGTTTTAACACTCGTTTTAGCTTTCAGTTGTGCAGAGTCAACGCATAAAACGTCTGGATGCATCTTTATGAGTAACAGAAGCTTAACGTATGAGATGTTCATGTGTAATTCTTTAAGTTAGCCTTTATTAGTGTCATTAATAAAACTTATTCTTGAACTACACTGATATTTCAGGGTTTTTTGTAAATGTAAAACATTAACTGTCTCTTAACATCTGTCTTCTTGTACATTTCCACCCTCTTTTCCTAGATTCACAAAGCCATTATGACCCTTCAGCACATTTCAATGTGTGAGCTGGAGTTAGACTATAGACCCTAAGCAAAACCACCATTACTTAATACGATAATACGCCATGTCAGTTATAAAATGTTAAAGGAAACTATTAAGTATATGATGATAATATTTTAAGATTATTTACATTAAAACCTTGAAAACAGTTTTATCTCTTTCCCAACATAAAAGCATAGCTCTTAAAAGAGAATTACATCACGCTGAATTTAGGGCAATTTTCCAACAATAATCCAAAATACTCACAAAATACTAACGTATGTTTCAGTCATCTATAAATTTTTTTTTTGTTTAGCACAAAACTAGTGGCAAAAACAATTTTTTATATTTCTTTTCTTTTTTCATCTCCTTGATAAGTTGCTAAATAAACCTTTTGTTTTTTCATAATGTTCATTGGGGAGAGAGGTTGTGTGAGAGAAAGAGGGGATCGCCCAGGGCGGCCTTCATGCTAGAACCGCCACTGATCACGAGTCTTATTGCTTCAGAGTATCGACCACTATTTTAACTTTCAGGTGCTCATTTGTATTTTTTACTTCAAAGTGGCTACAACAACTACAGATCAAGACACAGCCAATCACCCCCAAACCATTATGTTCCCTCAACTTGACAGCAAGGATGCAGAAAAGTTCAATTTTGTGAGGTAGTTTCCAATAAACTCAAAATCTCTTTATCTAATCTTTCAATATAAGATGTCAAAGAATACGCAAGAAGATCCTTTGCACGATGTAAGGCATTGGTGTCCTGCAATGAAGATGCACATCCTAAAGCACAAAGTTGGTTTCCATTTCCCCATTGATTCATGAATAAATGTTCTGCGATCTTCACCCGAGGGATCGTCACACTTGTACTTTTATTATCCTTTTGTGGATAAAGATAGAAAAAGTTCTTAAATGATTTTTATGTCATAAAACCCCGGTCTTTTAACAAGGGGTTCTGTTAATATTATCTCATAATATGTATGAAATAAACAGAAACCCAAAAAAATGTGTGTGCATAGAATACGAAAGACATTGAATAGGACATAGGGTTAAAGTTTAACCAAGATGGTTGTTAAAACTGAGCGTCCACAGACACCTTTACTAATGCACATCCAGCTTTTATACTCGTTATTCCTGAACTGTCTGTTAAAATGCCTGTATGTGGCTGAGAAATTCACCTTTTGAGGTGAATAGGTTGAGGAAAATCGATCTGAAACGTAGGTTGAGGAAGCACTCCGCTTCTAGTGTGACTGTAGATAAACTTCTTTACAACCAAGATAACTAAAACCTTTATTTAAAGTTTATAACTAGAAGATAATTCTTGAAGCCTTCCTTCCAGGTGATAGGTGAACCATCTTTATGAGTGTTATGAGCTGGATTACTGAAAATTTAAATAAATGTGTTACAAACCTGCGAAGTGCTGCTTCCCATTTAGTTGATTCCTAATAAGAAAATTCTGAACTGTGCATGAAGCCTACACTAAATTTGACAACAGAATTTAACAGTAAATCCTTCCCTTCCTGATCGTCTAAACACACGCATGCAAAAATGCACGCACACACAATTATTTGAGTGTGATTGCACGCATTCACACTCAAAGCCACGTGTCTCAGCTGATCACATTTCCTGCATGATTGTAACCAGACAAAAAGGAGCACACAGAGCAATTTCAGGGCCTTGCAGGTACCTGAGAGTTGGCTTGAAGGTGTGCCTTTTTATTTTTGATGTAAGGCGCGTGCTGCGCTGGGCCTTGCTGCAAAGCCAATTCAGCTGAGCTCCTTTTTTGAACCATAGCATTACTCGCCACCAGCCCCCTGCACCTCCTTCAGCAAACCCACTGCCGTTTGGAATAACAGATGAATAAATGGATGAGGGGGAAAAAACAGTAGACTGAAACCACAGTGGAACTCAGCAATGGTCAGCCAGGCCCACCACGCCTCAGCAAATGTTTGTCCAAACCTGTTATTTCTGGCATTGTACTGTCTCAAAGAGATCATTTCATTCTCCATAAGGAATGCAGTGGCTATAAATAGCCTGTAGATGAAGGAGGGGAAATCAGAGATTTGTAGACTAATTACAGAGCTGAAGTTGAACCCTTCTGTTATGGTTCATTTTTCATCAACCTCTGTCTCCATGGCTGTCTGACTGACTGACCAACAGAGGCAAATTGGACTTTTTCTCAAAGGGACAGGAACATCTGTACCTCACTCTTTGCACAGATCCTTTGTCATAAAACAATCAGCATGCAAACATTCTTTAACCTAATGGTCTTCAAGCAAAACAAAATGATGTAAATGGATTCAATTATCAAACACGCCCTTCTCATTATGCTCTGACACATTCACTATACAATAAGGAAAGACTTGAGATGATTGACAAGCAGAGGTGGTGTCCGAATTACTCAGATGAGGACAGCAATGGTGGGAAATGCTACAGTAAGACTGGAAAAGACTCCAAAATCAATAAAAAGAAGCTGCTGCATGCTGTGAATTACTTGCTGGTTAAAGTCAGGTCATTTTCTCTCAGATGGAGACACTTTCATGTTTTTGTACAGTCACTTTGTTGTGGGATGAGGGAGGAGAGGGAAAAGTATGCTTTTGTCAGAAATCACAGACAAGTCTAACATCCAAGGTGATTCAGCATCAAAAGTGCTACACCAATAGTTGTGTTTTATACAGCATCTAAACTCATTACCAGATAGTTCTTATAATTAAAGTCCTAATATCGATCATTTAACTATAAGGGAATTCAATCCATGAAAACTTTTTAAACGTTTCAAACGGGACTGAAGATAAGTTATTTGTTTAAAACCCATGGAAACAAATTTTGATCTATATTGCTGTGGAAATGCCGCCCTCGTGTGGGATAATGAAGAACTGCACTATGTTTGAGAATTGTTTTAATTTGTCATTCTTCAATTTTCTTTATTTTTAGACTTGTTCCACAAGAGTTTTTAAAGGTTTACAGCAATGTTAATGTTTCCCTTCCATCAGACAACACTGTGATAACACTATGCATGTAATGTATATTACCTGTAGGTACACTTTATTCCACTACAAAAAATTAACTTTCCAGTTTTAAAATTTTTATCTTGGCACAACTGAACAATTTATTCTGTTAATGATTTGGAGAACTATATAAATTGGAGAACCCAATAAATGTTCCCTACATTTGTAAGGGAACGTACCCTAAAGGTTCGCCGGTTGTTATGGACAGATTTCACAATACCCTTTAGAGAACCTTCAGGAAAAGTTCCTTAAAGGTTCCATGAACGTTCACAATGTAACATAAAGAGAACCTTTAGGGAAATTTTCCTAAAACCAACATTAGTTTCAGCACAGAAAGTTTAATGTTTTGGGAGTTTTTTTAGGAAAAGTTCTCCAACGGTTAGATAAAGTTTTACAGCAACTTTAGCAATACATTTTAAAGCTTATTACCAACATGCAATCCGCATGTCACGAAGGTTTTATTAATAACAAAAATATTAATAATAACATTTAAAAAAAATAGCTCATATATTTTGTCTCCATGGTTACGTAAAGTTCCTTGACCACCTGAATGAGGTCATTGCTCGGTGGTCCCCGGCTGAGTCACACCGTTGGAGGCGACCGACAAAGCGGAGCTGCAGAACCTTAGCAGGCCATGTTTAAACCCAGTTTCTAGGCAGAATACAACTTTAAGAGGCATAATTGTTCCGATGAATGCGGATATGGAGATGGAAAATCAAAACGCGGTGAGTAAAACTGGCCTCGAACTGGCCTCTAACCGTTCAGCTAGCTAGCAGTGCTAAGGTTCTAACGTCTCTGACGTTAAATATTTTAAAAAGAGATTTGCTTCTTTTATTTTCTGTTGTAACTTTACTTTAATGACGCTATCATCGTAACATTAGATTGCGAGATCCAACAAGACACATTTTTCTTACCCAATTAACCAAGCGTGGATGTTTTTAAAATGCTAGCTTGATCAAGCTAAGGTGCCACGATGCTAATCAGAGTAAAGGGAAATTTTATTGTAAAGAGAAACCATTTTTGTTTAAGAACTGGCATGTCCGCGGCTGGTAAAATTTTCAATTATTTTTTGTGCGAAATTGCAATCCAGTAAAAACAGTAGCTAATATAGTTAGCATCTGATTTGTAGCTTTCAGCCACTCACGCCAATAAAGGGCTATTTCGCAGTTTTTAAGGCATCGGCACTTAAGCCCTTTGTCGAACCTTCACTAAATAGACGAAATATTCATAAAATAATAATTCAGTACAGGACTGACAAGCCTATGTATTGTGGTTCTTCAAACTTCACATCATCTAGGATGGCAATTGCCCTGTTTCTGGATGCAAAAGTTTAACAAAAGCTTAAAAATACAGTTATAACCTAGATCTAATGGTTATTATTCTCCCAAAACTGCCCAAAAGCTACAATCGTAATGCCAGAAAAAACAACAATAAACATAAAAAACCATGGTGTTTTCATTAATAGATTAAAACTAAGAAACCATAGTAATAAAGTGATAAAGAATCAGTAATGTATAGAGTATAGAGTAACTCAGTTCATGTTTGGCCAGACTGAGTCTTTTGGATTTTGAATTACAGAGAGTCAAAGGTAATCCAGATTTAATAAAAATAGCGATATAGCCCTTTATTAAAGGCCCAGCTTCAAATCAGGTGCTAACTTCAGTGGGTTTTTTTAATGAAATGGTTGTTTTACTCTGACATCAAAGCATAATCTGGTCAAAAACTGCAGCTGAATAAGATGAAAGTTACAGACACATTCATCTTAAAGTGAAAAAAGTTAGTAGAAGGGAAGTTTGTTTGAAAACTCGGCTGTAAGTAGTTGAAGAGTGCAGGTGCATCGACTTTTTTTCCCGTTGTTTTTTTTAGTGCACTTAATAGATCTCCATGAGGATTTAAGGATTCTGTTGCTTTGTTATTTACTAAGTACCATAATCTAACTTTGTTCTACTTTTAAAAGCTCACATCCTGCCATTCGTCGCCTAATGACAGCAGCTCTTCGTCTTTTGATGTCTTAACTCAAGAAAACCCTCTGGAGAACTTCGCCCACCACTCAGCCGCCCCTGGCACCATCATTCCCAATCGAATTTTTGTCGGGGGAATCGACCACAGGGTGAGATTTCTTATTATGCACCTATGCTGGCTTAACTGTAGGATGGAGATCAGCAGATTATGTAAATATGTTCAGTAAAAAGAAATGTGCTTGTATGTTTCGAGGTCAATGAGCACGACCTGCGTCATATCTTCTCACAATACGGTCCAGTGAAAGATGTGAAGATAGTAATAGATCGCTCAGGAATCTCAAAAAGGTTACTTGCTTCCATCCTTTCTTTGTTTCTGTTTTTTTAACTTTAAGCATCCTTTTTTTACAAAGTGCCTCCTGTTTATTTGAACAGATACGGGTTTGTTACATTTGAAACCCAAGAAGATGTATTGAGAATCCTCAGTAATGTAAGTAGCATGGTGTAACATTGCAGGTTGCCTGTCCAGGTTTAATGTCTTTGTTTCCCTGCTTTATCAAAAGGTTAATGGAATCTGTTTCAAAGAAAAGAAGCTCTGCATTGGCCAGGCTGTTAGAAAGTTTCACACTCCGGGGCAAGGTAAGCGAAATTGCAGCCCCTGGTTTTATTTTTAAAGTTTCCATTTATATGGATTTTCTATCTTCCCAGCTAAGACTCCCCGCATGGCCAACCTTGAACCTGTCATCCCTCATATGATGTCCTGTGGGACCTTTTATCTGACCACGTCCACAGGGTATCCTTACACCTACCATAAGGGCGTTGCCTACTTTCACTGCCCCGTTATGAACCCCGTGGTTCACCACAGGTCGGTAAGTATCTGCAGAGATGACAACGGTTCGAAGGTTTTTACCGTACCTATGACGTCTTTCGAGATTTTTATCACAAAGCTTTGCAAAAGAATGCCTGTCCATGTTACCCTGTTGTGTTTGAACCACACGCTTGCATGTATTTTATTATGTAAAAGGGCTGAAGTCACTGTAAGATACCAAGAATTAAAAACGGCATTAAATCGTTTTCCTTCATCAGTGCTGCACATTACAACATACATGGAAATGGAGTTAGATGCTTATATTATTGTGACTCATCTTTTCTTGCAGCCTCATCTTCCAATGATGCTTCCTCGGTCCCATCCGCCTGTTCACCCCCAGCAGACACCCGTGTATCACCACTGCCAGGTGGTGATGCAACTTTTTAGGAATCCAATAATGCCTTTACAGGTCGTTAATGAATCAGGATAGCCCTTCATTTATGTTTTTCATCTTTTTCACCCACTTTATAGGATGTCCCAAACCAGTATCAATGGAATATGGGTCAGGTTTGTGAAACTAATTATCTTTGTTGTTTATTTAGGTCAATTTTTCCTACTTATTGACCCTGTCCGAACTGTTTGTGTCCAGGTGCTGACGCCTTTCAGTGCAGCGATGTACTCACAGCAGCCAGAATATTTTTACCAGCCCCTTGACAGAAGCTCTTACCTGTGTCCTGTGCCTGGCATGGAAGGCAGTACACCAGAGGTACAATGTTACAAACAGTTAATACAAGTTCAGTGTATAAAATGCGATAATATTTTAAATATATGCCTCTGTTTGCAGTTTTTAGACCAGACAGCACCACAATTTTACTCAGGAATGACAGCCATTGCCCTGCAGCACGACCCTAGAGAGGTAAGAGGTCATTTCACTTTTATAAAATGCATTCTATGTCCAATATCATCCTGTGTTTGCCCTAACTGAACTGTAAAAAGCACTACGCCGATACAAATTAGAGAAACCAAGATTTAAAGATGCCTGAAAAGCTATAGAAGTCACGGTTTACTAATTCAAAAAAGTTCCATCCGCTGAAACTCTTAAGTTCATTGGCTTCTTCTTCACTGAGCCACTTTCTGCTCTTTCCCTCCATAGAATCAGCTGTTCCCTCCTCCGCGTGTCCATCTGAAGCCGAAGTACCGCCGCTACATGCACCCCAAGGACTACTACCATCTGCCTGAATCCACAGAGCCGCCAGATGCCTCAGTGTTTTCTTTCCACTCTCCTCATGTAGGCTAAACAGTTGATACCTTCTCAAGCACAACATGCCACACTCACCACTGTGATTTCACTCGTATAAGTCAGTTCCTCCTTCTTTTTCATGAATTAGCGCATGGTTATATCTGCTTTACAACAGGTCAGTGACACTCTGGAGTTAGAGGATGTCTTCTCTGCTACTCCTGCTGTTAATGTAGACATCGGGGTTAGAGTTTAACATCTTTGCTCTCAAGCAAATCACTCACAGCCACTCTGTTAAAAACCGACAGGGGTTTAAATGTGTTTTCCAATTTGTGAACAGCGCCGCTCTCCTTAGCGTGCCATTTATCAGAAGATCTAATGATCTTTTATGTGAGAAGACTGCTGCAGCAGTGTTTCATCATGATGCCGTTTTGTTTCATGTCAGAGCTCAAACATCTGCTTTAAAATCCACTGTTAAATGTTTCTCCTATTGGTCAGTTCATCAGCATATCTATGCGTGCACGGTGGATCTGTGGCTGAATGTGGGGGTTAGCTCTAAGTTCTTTACTCTTAGTTTCTTGCAGTGTTTTTGGTTGTGTTTGGGGCTCTCAGAGCTGTAAAGGATTCTTTTGACTATTAGTGGGCTTTATTAGTGTCATACTGGTTCTTTAAGCAGGGTTCCTACATCGATGGAACTGTTTTCCAGGACTGGACCTAATAGAAATAAGGTGATTAAAAATCTTTATTGGCTCTCTACATTATAAATGTCTGAAATAATCAACCAGTTTGCTTTGTGTAGTTAAAAAAGTAATAACTAATTAGAGCCTTGAAATTGAATGATGAGACCTAGAACATGTGTAGAACCCTGTTTAAGGGCCTGCTGTCGTACATGATGACCATGGGAAGAGAACCATCTGCATTGCTTTTAACTCACTTCAAGCAAAAGAACTACCAGATGTCTCTTATTTCGTCCAGCCGTAGGAGCAACGTGATTATTTTGTACCAGAGCCGATTGATGCATGTTGAAGTAGATATTTAGCGGGTTGTCATTGAACAGGATATCCACTAAAGCACAACGGTTGCTCTCACATTCTGTGTTTTAGCATTTTAATGTGGAGGAGGAGAACCGTTTTTAAGCGCGCAGGAACGGATCAGTCCTCGTCTACTGAGCCGCTGGGTTTAGTTTGGTTTTTCATGTGTAAAACTAACCGAATTTGTCTTGTGAATAAACCCTGGAAGAGACATTTTAAAAGAGAAATAAGAAATGAGCAGATGGAAGCTTGGCATACTTACAGGTTGTTTAGAAAATAATATAAGCTTCATTTTTTTATTCATAATAGTTTTAGCATTGTTTAAAAGGAAGCAAGTGTTTCTGATTGTTTTCTTTTCTCTTAAGGTTCAGTTTTTCGTGTTCAGAGTATTTGTTGTTTATTTCCTATTTTGAAATTTAACAGTAAACTTGCTATTATGAGAGCATTTATCTTTAAATCTAAGTTCAGCATATATGTGAGATTTTAAGTACTCTGCTCTTTAATGCCCCATAATATCAGACGAGTTGTTTTCTCTAAACATTGTTGTAGTTCAATGCGTTTGTAGTTTTTGAGTGCAAATAAACTTTTTGTTTTATATTTCCATTAAGCCCAGACGTGTTGTGATGTTGTTTAATGATCTGGTTTAGCTTTTTTTTGGTCAAATCAAGCAGGTTTAGATATCAGAAGATGGCCTAAATACAAAATGCATTGTTCAGATAAGGAAACAAAGCCGTCCAGTCCAACATGGCTACATGGGAAATATTAATCGATCCTTCCTTAAATCAGGAATTAATTGAGTTTAAACAAATTTTTGGGTTGGCAGGATATTGTTTCATGAGCTACGGTAGACTAAAATATCTCAAATAAATAAAATAAATGGCTCTGACCTGAAAAAAATCAACAACGGATTAAACACAAACTCATCAGTATGAAAAACGTAAAGAAGCCATTTTTCTAGGCGTTGGCCCTCTGGTGACCCACAGTGAGAACCATTGTCTGCAAATGGAGAAAACAGGGAACAGTGGTTAACCTTCATCAACAACTCATCCAGGACATCACAAAAGAACCCAGAACATCTAAAGTTTTATAGGCCTCGGATGCCTCAGTTAAGGTCAGAGTTCATGATTCAACAATAAGAGAGACTGGGCAAACATGGTCTCCATGAGAGAGTTCCAAGGCGAAAAACAGAGCTCATCAAAAAGAATATAAAGGTATGTTTCACATCTGTAAAAAACATATTCTGGGAAAATATTCTGATCACCATAAACGTGAGATTTTCTGGAAGCTGTGTCCTGTTACATCTGGGCTAAAACTAATGTTGATTTTAGAAAATAAACAATAAAGCGACAGGTAGTGTGATGGTCTGGGTCAGCTATGCTGCTTCAGGTTCTCTGCAGAAAATCCTGAAGGAGAATGTTTGGCCTTCAGCTGATGAATAAAAGCCCAAGCACCCTTAGGTTCTGCAGCAGGACAATGATCCAAAGCAAACCAGGAAGCCCACTTCTGAATGGCTCAAAAAATAATTATTTTTTGAATGCTTTAGTCAAAATCTGGATCTAAATCCAACTGGGATCTAATTCCTTACTATGAAATATGGCCGCAGGTCTAAACATTAGAGGGGATTTGTTTGAACATGCCTGTATGATAACGGTCAGTAATCTGCCTGCAGGGTCAGTGGTCCTGATGAATCAGGGTTTTATCTGTGTCAATGGATAAAAGACCATGGCACATTGGCCAAAACACCTCATGCCTGCAAGTTACAATAACAAAACACTGAGTCTCGTGACATTCGATCGAGGTTTATAAAACAGCCGGGGTTTTCTGGGACTCATCTGTGATCTCTGCTAATCTAATGCTAAAAGTGCAATAGTTATCCAAGAAAGATCCATGAGGAAACCAAAAAGAGAGCCCCCGGAAGCAGGAAATATTGTCATGTTCACTGCTCCTTTTTTTCAGTACTTCATCTTGATCATAAATGTAAAAGCAACTTTGTGAAAAAAAAAAAAACGACTTACATGCTGTCAGTTACTGCTGAGCCTGCAGAAGGAAATTAGATACAACAGCTCACTTTATATAACATTGGCTCATGCGTGTTTATATTTGGTTTCTAGATTAAATCAGCTTAGTTTTGGATATCATGTTGAATGCATACTGATTTTAGCGTTTACACAGATGCTGCTCATTAAAACAAGACAGTGGAAGCACACTGATCTAAGCATTTGATCAGTTTTCAGTTAAAACAAGGTAGGATGACAGAAAATAAAAGCCAGGAGAGAAACATGGACGTTAAATTTCATCACAGTATTTTGTGGTATTTACCACCATAACAGTAAAAGAGATGACTAAAAAGTATTTAAAACACAAGAATATAACAGATACAGTAAATAAGAAGTAATGAGCTTCAGTTTCAAATAGGATTTGATTGAAGCAAAGATCAATGAGTGGCTGTTCTTTATGCCTGTTTGTGCCGATGAGCTTTACATCACAGTTCTGTTTAAAATAGTTACTTTGCTCCTTATTTAGCTCACCAATACTTCTTCAGAGTAGTTTTGAAGACAGTCCAAGTGGTACTTCTACCACAGTTTGAGTATCCATTGCTAGCCATCATACTACTACTGTCAACCTGGGAGTTAGCTTTGAATCTTTTTCAAATGTTACAGTCCATACATGATTACTACTAGAAATCTTGAGTATGTTATACATGCTGTAGAAAAGTATTTCCCTTACAGATAGCACAATGCTTAGGATAACTTGAGTAAATAAAAAATTGAGTTGTTAAATTATGATTGAATTTGTTAAGAATAAAGAATTCACTTGAATAGGACCTGCCTGACAACACGAAGCAGTCTAAAAGATCTCGAAAGGCAACACATGCCTAAATCTAAAGAAATTCAACAGCAGAGATTTTTTATCAGCACTAACAAGTGTTAACCCAGGATTAGTGTGCCTGCAACAGAAATGTAAACATGCTAATCCAAATGTTTGATGTCATTTTACTTTAGCCAATCCTATTTCAAATTTGCCCTGACTCCGTGTTTCAACCTGGACGTTTTTTACTCTTACGCTGAACTTTAGGGTTTAGTGGATGGGATAAACGTGTGGCACTGTCTGGTCCTTTAAACTTATTTTTATTCATTGAGGACACACACAGCACTACAAATATATCAATAAACGTTCGAAACTATTGCTGAAAATTGCGACAGCAATATTGATGATGATTAACCCACATCAGCCTTGACTTTTCTTTCTTTACCATTAAACAATATCCCCAACTCCTGTTGAGCTTTAGCATCCCAGTCACTAAAAATATTCACCAGGTTCGAGCTTTAAGGGCATTTAGATTCCATCCAACTGGTCAAATATGTGATTAATGTGCAGAGTGAATTCTTGACACTTGGAATATAATAACCTACCAAGCAGCTACTTTGAGATATTGTGCATCTCTTTTTAACATGGATTGTTTCAAAGGTAATTCAGATTTGGTAGGTTCAGACTTTATATCAACTAAAACCACTTTTTTTTAGGTTAAATGAACAATAAAGCTGTCATGTAAAGAATACCCTTAAGGTGATTATAACTGTCCATCTTCCCCAAAAAGACCAGAACCGGATATATATGTGGTTTTTACTAATAGGAATCCTGGGATCTATGCAGGTGTGAAGCATTAGGAATCATCGGAAAAACAAGAATGCAAATCACTGTTGTGGTTTTTATTCTGCTGATACTGTGAGTGGTGACTTTCAGGTAACCGTCTCGCTGTTGTGTTTTAATCAGTTGTGATGAACATGTGGAAACTGAGAAACAAAAAGCCATCATCGCACCGCGGTGCATCGCTATACATAACCAGATTTGTGTTGTAAAACCAATTTGGATGACAATACTTTATGCTGTGCCATCACACAGCTACATTATATAAAAGGACATTGGCGCAGAGAGCATCTATTGAGCATCAGTCTGCCCTCCAGTAATATAACAATGGGAAAGGTGAGTTTACTACGTGCTGCTGAAACAGAAAATAAAATATTTCATTTGGAATATAAGCATTTTTATATAATATACATGATGTTTGCAGATCATATTCTACGAGGACAGAAATTTCCAGGGTCGCCACCATGAGTGCATGAGCGACTGCGCCGACCTGCACCCCTACTTCAACCGCTGCAACTCCATCCGAGTGGAGAGCGGCTGCTTCATGGTGTACGACAGACCGCACTATCTGGGCCACCAGTACTTCCTGCGCAGGGGGGAGTACTCCGACAACCAGCGTATGATTGGCGTCAATGACTGCATCCGCTCATGCCGCATGATTCCCATGGTAAGAAATAAATGGGAAAACTGTTTACGATCTCCATGTGTGACCGGCAGAAACCTGACTGATAAATGCTTCCTCTACAGCACCGTGGCTCCTACAAAATAAGGCTGTACGAGCGTGCGGACATGGGTGGTCAGATGCAGGAGATCAGCGACGACTGCCCCAACATCCAGGACCGCCTGCGGATCTCCGACATTAACTCATGCAACGTGGTCGACGGCCACTGGCTGCTGTACGACCAACCCAACTACAGGGGGAAAACCTACTACCTGAGACCCGGCGAGTACCGCAGATACAGCGACTGGGGTGGCGCCAGCCCAAGGATCGGCTCTCTCAAGCGAATCACCGACTTTAACTAAGAACCTTGTTCTTTTATCTGCTCCTAATAAACATGCTTGGCTTAAACTGTGTGTAAGCGTCATTGTATACTCCAACTGTCATGCTTGGGGAGTCTTTCTCTTCAAGTAATTTCATAGTTAAAAAAAAATCAGAAAGCATTCGATTAGGTTTATTGACTTTATTTCTGGTATTTTACACGCACAACACTTTATACATCCACTTTCTTACATTGTGATACGTCTGATCGATCCCACCCTGGGGCTCATGCTTCCCCACTCTTGAAAATTCCTGTACTGACCCGGGAGCAGCAGGTACTGGCGCCCCCTGTAATGAGGATGCTCGTAGAAGAGCCACTGGCCGTCCATCACGTTGCAGGAGAGTACGTCGTTAAAATGGAAGTGCTCATAGAGAGAAGGGCAGTCATCAGTGAGCTCCATCATCTGCCGTCCAAAGTCTGGGCGCTCGTAGATCATCATCTTATGAGATCCTTGGTGCTGCAGGGAAGATTTTACTTATCAGGTGCTTCTGCTGTGGAACTTGGATTTTAACTTGGGGGGTCTTACCATGGGGATCATACGGCAGGATCGAACACAGTCGTTGAATCCCATCCAGCGCTGGTAATCTGGATAGTCGCCCTTTGTTAGGAAGTACTGGTAGCCCATGTAGTTGGGTTTCTCGTAGACCATCCAGGCTCCACTGTCCACCCTGATGGAGTTACAGCGGCTGAAGTGGGAGTGCAGGTCGGAGCATTCGCCGCTGCATTCATAGGAGCGGCCCTGAAAGTTTCTGTCCTCGTAGAAGATGATCTGTCAGGAATTCAGGAAGGGAGATAACAAAACTGTACACTGGATCGGGTTAAGCAAAAATGGCAAAGATTTGTCTCCACTCACAGAAACATAAAAAAGACCGAAGAAAACCTTCAACCTTACCTTTCCCATTGTGTTGGCTGATTTTAGTCACTGTAGCAGCAGGGCTCCGGGCTGCCTTTATAACCCACAGATGACCTGTGCCATTGTGATTCATGACAATGACTGGACTTGTCAGCTTTTTAAACACTGCGCCCCACAATGCATTTCAGCTTTTTGCTGTGAGCTGCAGCTGCCATGTGCATTTGTTCGATGAAGTGATGCTCATAAACTTTGCAGAAATCTCCAGGCTTACACCTGGGTTGGACTGGAACTATGCAGATACAAAACTTATTTTTAAATTTTCACATTTTCATTTTTCAATTTTCTCTTTTTTTCCATTCACGTTTATTTCTCCACGTTTGACAGTATATCTTTCTAAATAAATACAGAGAGAGTGATCCAGTAACAGCTACACTGTTTCTACCATTTATTGGACCTGCAGCACACACATTAAACATTTTAAAAGCATCTTTTTTAGCACAGCGATCTAGAATCCTGTAAGCAGACACCTGCCATAGCTCTGTGCAACAGCAGTCCTCGGTGGCCTTTTATAACACTAACAATTCACACATTGTTATTCACTTGGTGTCAGCATGTCAACATCTTGTTTTTGGATAGATTCCAGCTCGTTGGTATTTGCTTTTGTTTGATTCAAATCCCCTATATTGTGATTCTCTCTTTGGGCTAATCTCTAGAAAAAGTAATTTTCAATACAGTCTCCATGTGACAGATTTAATACAGTAGTGTGAAGTGCTGATAAACGCATCTGAGTTTTAATGTTTAAATATTACATATTCATTTTGCAAACAGACACCTTTAGATACACAAACCATGCTCTGATGAACTACAGTATGTGCTGTACTCTCTAAAATAGTTTTTAATATTATAAAACCCTAATCTGCAGCCAAACATAAGGTGAAACTCTAAATACCTCAGGATTTGGATCTATGTGTTGCTCTATAAACTAAACTTCTAAAATGAAGTGAACGTGCAGAGAAAGAAGAAAAAGTAAGAGGATCTCAATTTGAATTATCTCTATCTAAAATGTTTACTTTCAGTTTAACTGCTGTTTAGCTTGAAAAATCTAACTAAAACCTGGCAGGTCAATTCAATTTGGACTGCAAATTATATGTAGGTGTATCTCTATAAGTTAGAACATCACCCAAATGTTCATTTAAAACATAAAACATATTATAAAGATGCATTACACACGCAATTGTACATTACACAATTTTTTTCTTGTGGAATTTGCCTCCAAATCCATTTCAGGCTGTAGTATTATCTGTTGCTTGTTCACCCTTTTCTGCCTAAATGTTTTCCTCCACTCAACTTTCCAGTAAGATACTTAGATACAACAGCTTCTTTAGGAGTGACCTATAGTTCTGCTGGGCAACTGTCAAGTTATCAGTCCTACTCATGGTGTTGTAAGCTATAACTTAAATATTTCCGTTTTAAACCTTTTTTAATTTGTTTTACAGAACATTTAAGTTGCCTGAGAAACTGAATTTTGGATTATCATTGGTGGTAAGCCTTAATAATCAAAATTAATACTTATTAACCCAAAGTGATTTAAAGACCTGGTTTTCATCTTTTCAAAGGTTAAAATATACTACAAATAAAGTAAAATAGATTAAATATAAAGTAAAAGCAAATGAGAAGACATATCAAAAACTAAAATAAAGCATCCAAATGACATTTAAAAGCAGTAAAAGAGTACATCAAAAACAAGTTATATATTAGTTTTAAGATTATTATCAAAAACATGGAAGGTGGTTGTGTCTTTTATCCAAAAATGGAGCTAATTCCAAAGGAGAGGAGCCTTTAGTTGAAGGCTGTGCCTCCAAAAAATCTGAGACTGGTGAAAGCGAGTCATGAGATTTTAATGCAGGCGGGCGCTTTATAGGGCTTTATAAATGATGAGCAGGATGTTGAATCTACATCTGAATACTGCAGGTTGCCAAATGTGAACCCTCCTCACAGAACCAGCTTGAATTTTGGCAGCAGGTGTTTGAACCAGCTGCAAGTGTTTTATTGAGCTGAGTGGATGTCCAGCTAGGATGGCATTACAGTTATCAAGTCTTGGGGAGACAAAGGTATAGACCAGTTTCTCAACATCTCTCAGGGACAGCATTCTTTCTATTTTTGCAATTTTATGGAGGTGACCGTAGACTGCTCTAGAAACCTGTTCATGGTGTTTGTTTCTTTAGTTTTATGAACATACAAAACTGGGTATCATCTGCATAACACTTAAAATTAATATGATGTTTCCTGATGATATTATGTAGGAGACGTATGTAGAGTAAAAACAGAGCCGGTCCCAGGCCAGAACCTTGTGGGATCCCATAACTAACTCTGGAAGGAGTGCTTGACACATTATGATCCAACAAAATGAGATTGACTGGACAGGTAACAATGGATTCGTTTTAGTAGATAATATATTGTATGTAGAGTAAAAACAGAGCCGGTCCCAGGCCAGAACCTTGTGGGATCCCATAACTAACTCTGGAAGGAGTGCTTGACACATTATGAACCAACAAAATGAGATTGACTGGACAGGTAACAATGGATTCGTTTTAGTAGATAATATATTGTACAGTTACTACTCTGTTTATTGGTGTTGCTAAGGCCTCAATAGTGACTAGTGATAGCCTCAACTTTAAATAATATACAGGGAGTGTATGATGTCTTAGAAAAGCTATGAAAACCTAAAGCAAAAGCACTTTAATTATATTAATTTGTCACATACTGGACCCAGCTGCAGTATTATTTGCCAGTTCTACAATAACAATGCGTTTAACAAATTTGACCACCAATTTGAAACCAGTTGATTTATTGTGCGTATCACACATTAAGAGGTAAATTGTACAGTAAGATTGAAATTCAAAGCCAACAATGAACAAAATGCACAAATCACAGATTCAGGTTCCTCCTTTTTTGCCCTTCAACTGTAATCATCAATAAAACAAGGCCTTCAAACTCATCGGCTAAATAAAAACCATGAGTGTTAGGACTCTGTGATACGTCTGATTGACTTGAATCTGATGTCATTGCCGATTTCTCTGATGTTCTTGTACTCCCCTGGTTTCAGATACAGCATCCTGCCCTCAAAGTTAGGCAGCTCGAACATCAGCCAATAGCCGTCCATCACGTTGCACGACTGCAGGTCTGACATGTTGTAGTTATCCTGGATGGAGTCACAGTCATCAGTCAGCTCATGCATCTGACCATCAAAATTTAATTTCTCGTAGATCCGCATCTTGAAGGGTCCAGCGTGCTGTGCAGAGCAGTGAACAATCAACTTTAATTAGTAATCCACCACTTATCAGGCTTTATACATTTCAAACAGTCAATGTCATAGTAAAATTTACCACAGGGACAATGCGGCAGGACTGAATGCAGTCACTGAACCCAATTGTATCCTGATACTCAGGGTACTCCCCTTTGGTTAGGAGGTACTGCAGGCCCCTGAAGTTGGGTTGGTCATAGACCATGAATGTGCCTCTCTCCACCCTGCAGGAGCTGCATCGCCTCAAGTGAGACGTAATTTCCGAGCAGTCGCCAATGCACTCATATGAGCGGCCCTGGAAGTTCCTCTCCTCGAAGAAAATAATCTGAAGGGAAAGACATACAAACAGTTTTAGGGCTGAGTATTTTGGTCAAACAAATAGCAAATAGCACTGTTCATTTAAAGTAACTGTGCATAAAATTATATAAGATTTAGGAGTGTGTGGAGCAGTCAGGATAATTTGTACCCTGCATTACCTTTCCGCTCATGATTTCTGTTGTTTTCCTCTCTGGCGCGCTGCCTTTTATCCATCATGTGACATCAAAAGAATCTGCCTCTCGATTGTACAAAATAACTGAGTCAGCTCATCATGGTAATCCCCACTATACTGTACATCAAAGCTGTGAACGCTGCAGGCTTCCTGATAAAAATGTAGAGATGTTATGATGACACTGCAAAATGAATTTATTGCATGTTTACATTTTTTTATTGTAGGAGTTTTTCTTTGTGTTTGTTGAAAAGTGTAGCACAGGATTAGAGTTTCAGAGCTGTGAGAAAGTACTTACAGAATGCTTCTGATTTTGCTTTTTTATCTCAGATCATCAAACACATGTACATGCAAAAACTCTTTTCAAATGATGATTTTGATCCTCGCATGCTGATTACTGGCAGACCCGTAAATACTAGAGATCACCTAGACAGAACCTCTCCGACAACATGAAACAGGCTAAAAGATGCTAAAATGCCACATATAATGCCCCGTTCCCACAAAACCTAGCCACTGACATCTGACAGTCTGGAAAGGTTACAAAGCCATTTTTAAAGCTTCGGGACTCCACGCGAATCGCAGCCTAATTACGCAGCTCTGACATCACACAGGAAAATAAACTTTCGTTGCCATTTCCAGCGTGTCTCACGGGACGACGCAATGGAGGCACGTCTAGAGAGACAAAAGCTCGCGGGCAAATTTTTCCTCCACACGGCCATTCCCGGAAGAGCTTGAAAGCTGGAAATCTGTCTGATACAAGAAGGTCAGAAGATTCAAATATCGATCGAAGACCCCACCAGCACTCCGGCGCAGGTGAAAACTCACAGAGGTTTTATTTCCAGGGAGATGAAAAAAAATTAAAATCGAGACATCAGCACACCAGGAGGGCTTCTCTTTTCAAGTTAACCCAAACTGCACATTCTGTCCATAAAACTGCTGGTTTGATCTTCATAGACCCTCAATGCGCATATATTTTCTTTTATTATTATTGTTAGGTGGTCATTTTATCCCCTTTGTGTAGAATAGTGTCTGAGTTAGTTAGGTGAAGGTTTTTGGACCAGAATAATATCTATATCAGGGCTATATTTCGTGCAAGAGTGATTTATCTGTCAAAATAAGGTCAAAGTTCCCCCACCGATTGGTGAAGCGACTGATTAAACAGTGACATTCAGCGTAGTTAGATTAATAATTATCAATTATTTATGATAATTAACCAATTGTAATTATTAGGTGCTTTGAGCCCATAATCACAACACCAGAGGACATCTCTGCCTTCTATTCATAAGCAATGATCTTTGGTTGAGAAAATCATTTTTCAGAGTTATGATTTTTTATTATAATTTTGATAAATATTAATGAATCAATAATCATAATCCTTACAGTATGAACCACGTCTATGTTAACCTTGAAAAAAACTGTTTTAGAAAAGAATAATCCTTTATTTGGAAAATCTGCGCTTATCAGACAAGCCAACATCTTTCAGTTTATAGCAGTTGGCTGGTTTATTTTAAAGCCCAAGAATGGGGACGTATAGTTTAGACTGTGCCTAACATAGTCTTGCCGTGTCACCAGGTTGTCTGATATATATGATTTTCTTTGTTTGTTTTTGTAGGTCTATGACTGCCCCCATGTAGTCGAATTTGTCACAAAGTAGGTCATGCCATCAGTTTCACTTATAATTTTTTAACATCCTGCATGGCGAGTTGAGTAAGGCATTGTGTCTTCCTGTGCTTTGGAACGAAAGGCAGACTATCAGTTTGGGTATTAGATTGTACAGCAAATTGAGAAATATTTACGATATTTATAGCCATATATATATATATATTTATGTGGGAATACACAGCCTTTAATTCCTACCAGTCAAGTACGCAAAAGATACAGCAAAGATACTTCAAAAAATGTTTTTTATTTTTCTTCCATAGGTTCTTTTACAATCAGTCACACTTAACACACATCCATGATGCGTCTGACGGAGCTGATTCTCATGATGTTGCTCATTCCCAATTCACGGAGGTTCCTGTACTCTCCTGGCCTTACGTACATCATCCTGCCTCTGAAGTTGGTCTGCTCGAACATCAGCCAGTGGCCATTCATCACGTTACAGGACTGACAGTCGGACATGTAAAATCGATCTTGGAGGGACTCGCAGTCATCCATAAGCTCATGCATCTGGCCTCCAAAGTTCTCTCTTTCATAGATCCTCATCCTGAACTGTCCCCTGTGCTGTCAAAGGAAAGGAAAAAATGTGCTTTTAAGCAGTTCAGCCATCTTGGCTCACCAAGTCAGAACTATTCCTTCAAAAGATAATAAAAATACCTTACCAAGGGAATGATACGACAGGAGCGGATGGTATCCATCATGGCCATACCCATCATGCCCATCATGTTTCCCATGTACTGAAAATCAGGGTACTCGCCCCTCCTCAGGAAGATCTGGTTACCCATGAAATTGGGGCGGTCGTACACCACGAAGCACCCGCTCTCTACCCTGCAGGAGTTGCAGCGATTCAGGTGCATGTGGATATCGGAGCAGTCGCTGCTGCACTCATAGGAGCGGCCCTGGAAGCTCCTCTCCTCGTAGAAAATGATCTGCAGCAAGGACACAGGAGACTGAGTGAGACACTTCTGCATGTGTGCAGCAGGATTATGTGTTTGGACGATTTTTTTCATAGATGGGAAAGCCAATTAAAACCATTAATTTTTCCTTTTGCAGGATTTTTTTGACATCATGTAAACATTGGCCAAATCTGATATTACCCTGCCCATGGTGGCGGTTTTTGTTTTTCCAAATGATGCCAACTGGCGTTGCTTTTATATACACCATCAGCTCCAGACCACCTAGCTCACCTTTGTTTGAAACATCATGACTCATCATGAGTTTCACATGGCCTTGCTTTGATTTGTTTTTACAGTACACCTCAATAGTTATTCTATGTTAACTGTAGTTAACATAGAATGGGTTATGCCAGGTCGCAAAAAATAAATATCTGATGATTTAATTTTTTATTTTCTATCACAAAAGGCTAAGGCTTTGTTGCTCTTCAGTCTACTCAAGCTTGTTGAATTTTCAGTGTTATTACAGAGTTAATACTCATTCTTGCATTGCTTTACATCTGTCTTTTTTGGTAAATAGAGAAATTAAGTTGTTGAATTTGTTGAACACAGGCATAAAAAACAATATTCAGTTGAGAATAAATGGATTATTACAGATTCTGATGTACACTGAAGTCTGCCACCCTATAGTGCAGCGCTGTGCTACAATATAGAGTGATGACTCAAAGGTTTCAGCACAAGCCATGTGGAAATACTACAGCTGTGCAATGTATAAAAAGGGAAAAGGGTCGATGTTGGTGCCATGCATCTCACAATTAGCTCACAATAATCATGACTATGGGGAAGGTAGGTGAAATTTTCCAAAGTGAATATGTGCTCATGATCAACTGACTGATAATTGCTCCTGTGTTTTTGTAGATCATATTCTATGAGGACAGGAACTTCCAGGGTCGCTCCTATGAGACCAGCAGCGACTGCCCGGAACTGACCTCCTACCTGAGCAGGTGTAACTCCTGCAGGGTGGAGAGCGGCCTCTTCGTGGTCTATGAGAAACCCAATTTCATGGGCCACCAGATGCTGGTGAGGAGGGGCGAGTACCCCGACAACCAGCGGCTGATGGGAATGAGCACGAGCGACTGCATCCGATCCTGCCGCATGATCCCCATGGTAGGTGGATGACTTCTACGTCGTTAGGGCCCAGTCGCACCACAGAAGGCACATAACACCTCAACGTTGTGAGTTAAGTTTGGTTTTCTGAACACAGTCCACCTACAGAGCTTCATATAATTTTATCTTCTCAACCTGAGAGAGTTACATTTTCAGAAGGAGGCTAAACGATACCACTGAAAACCCTTTGGAGAAGACTTGTCACATCTACAGTTGAATCATCTTCTGACCACAGGCAGATGTGACTATTGTCCTTGCTCGGTACATGAACCCATAATGCTAGGTTTTAGCTCATCATTTCAGAGTAATTTCTCTCTGCACAGCACCAAGGACCCTTCCGAATGAGGATCTACGAGAGGGAGAATTTCGCAGGCCAGATGCACGAGCTGGTGGACGACTGCGAGAACATGATGGACCGCTTCCGCATGCCCGAGTGCCAGTCCTGCAACGTCATGGAGGGCCACTGGCTGATGTTCGAGCAGCCCAACTACAGGGGCAAAATGCTGTACCTGAGGCCAGGAGAGTACAGGAACCTGAGGGAGATGGGGATGACGAGGTTCAGCTCCATCAGGCGAATTATGGACACCTGTTAGCTCTCAAGTCCTAAATGTGACTGTTGGAAAAAAATAAAGCAAGTTGAAATCCAGTTGTGTTTGTACCTGCTTCTTATTCTGACCTAAACTAGAGATGTAAGGAAGTGTTTATTACATTTCTGGTGTTTTTATGAGAACGTTTATTTTTAATATTTCCAAAAGTTCTCATTTAGTAGCACAGAAATGAAAGTACAACAAACATTAATATTTAAACAGTTCTTTGGAGAAATTCCACAAGCTGATACCAGGAACAGAACAAATCAAGAACGAGAGGAAGAACTGAAACGGCTCCATGCAGTTAAAACCTGAGCTGAACGTTTTACTCACTGCCGTATGTGGACAATGTTGGCAAACTTTTCAGTTCAGCTTATTTATATAGTACTCATAATAAATGTCATCTTAAGGCTATTTAGAAGCCCAACGTGTCCACATCAGATCCGCTCACATAGGATACAATTCAAATCCAGCTCATTTGGGAAGAGTCCAATCATATAGTCAAATTCAATAAGGTCCTAATTATAAAACAATGCAAATAAATTCAATTGATCATGTACTGGAAATAGGTAAAAAGTTATCTCTCGTAGTTGCATGAATCAAATCTGTCAGGATCTGCCATTTTGGGTTTTGTGTTTGTTTAGTTTCTCAGTTAATGTTTCTGTGCTTGTTTACTGTTAGGTTATTTGTTCTTGTTGCATTCTTCTAGTTTATTAGTTCCCCGTTTCCCTTTGGCCTAAGACCCCTTTTTTGTTATTATTTACCCAGTTGCTTGTTCCCCTTAAGATTAGTTGTTCTTTCCCAGCCTTGCTCTTTAGTATAGTTCGTCATGTCCCTGCTTTGTCTAGTTAGTGTTCCTTCCAGATTTAGCCTTGTTTTTTTATTTTAGGTTTCCCTTTCCCCTAGAGTTGTCTTTAGTTTAGTTTAGTTTTCCCCTCCTGTCTCTGCGTTCTCTAGCTCCCGTTTCCATAGTAACTTATTCCCTCAGTTCCCTGCAGCCTGGTCCACACCTGTTTCCTGTTTCCTCTGATTACTTGCCTCCTTGTCTCATTGGTCCATACTCCACTTCCCTCAGCTTATAAGCTCTCTAGTTTTCTTTGTTCCCCGCTGGTTCCTTACGTTATCAACTCTTGCTATCTTCCACAGTTTCTCCTTGTGGTTTGTTTTCTGTTTTGCCTCCTGAACTTGTGCTTTTGGATAATGTTTTTGGGTCCATAAAATTATAATACTTAATTAAAGGTAGACCGATTACCTATTAAAAACAGATCTAAGCCAATGATTAGTTCCAGTCTTTTTAGTGGCTTTGAAATGCAAATAATACTAAAAATTTTACTCTGGGGAACACAGATTGGGGCTGAAGATTTTTGTTTGGAGCCAAGGTAGGATTCTTTATAACGGAATAAAGAAAAGTAAAACCCTTTTTTTAGGAAAAGAAAAGAAAAAAAGGGCCCCTCTAACACAAAGAGGGGGGTCGGCTAAAATTACAGTCTCTTGTTTGTTTTTCTTGGGTTTTAAAGATTAAAAAAATACCTAGGAGTACCAAGGTAATTTTCAGATTACTAAGAAAAAAAATATTGACACATTTATCAGCTTTTTAAAGAGGGGTTCTAGTAATAATTTTCTCCCCAACTCTCAAAATTTAAATCCCCAAAATTTAAAAAAAAATGAGTTTTGTTTCCTTTTAAAAACTTTATGTGGGAACAAAGCCAGTTTGGGTAAGTTTCTTATCTTAATTCGGGTAAGTTTAACAGCAGTTTTTTTTTTTGGGACCCAAAAAAAAATGTCAACCCGATTAAAATACTTCTTTGTTTTAAGAGCAGAGAATTCTTGAACAGCGGGGATTAAATTGGCCAAACTAAAAGAGAACTAAACAATAACTTCAGGATTGTAGTTATTATTTTTAAAGGGTTTACAGAAAAGTTTGGGCAAAGAGTTAGCATCGTGAATTTGGATCATGTTAGAAAAAAAAACGTTGCTGTGCTTCTAAATAGTTTGAGATTCTTTGGTTTAAATGCATTTTTTAAAAAGGACCTGAAGATTTCATAAAAAAATTTGATCAATTACAGCAAAGAGAAGGGCTGAAAAAAACAATTTTGAAAAGAGAAAAAAAATAATTTTTTGAATTCTTGAAGCTTCAAATTTGGTCTTGTCGTCTTTGATTTTTTGTCTTTTTTTTTGGACAGAATGGTTATGTGTTGCATGAAAATAATCCATTTTAAAAATTTTTTAAAAATCCCAGATGATTAAAACCTTGATTTTTCAGGAGAAATTAAGAAGCAGCTTTTTTTTGAGGAGGGTTTTAACAGTTTGCAGTTTAAGGTACACTAAGAGGGTTTGGAATGAAAAACTGGGGGTTCCCGCCTATAGCTCCCCTAAGAGGTTGTTCTGCCGATTTGCCACCTACCAGGTTGATCATGTTTTTGTTTTCAGGGGAAAGTCGAACCCCCCTTCTGAGTTTTCATTTTTTAAGAGAAAATTAGAATAAAAAGGCTTTGGATTTTTGCCTTCATTTTTTTTAAAAATAAAAAAGGGATGTGCATGACTTAGATTTTGTGTTTTATTTTAAAAGGAAAAAATATTTTAACTAGTTTGAAAATGTTTTCCGCATGCGGATCATTGGTGATTTTCAGATTGAAAGTTTCCCGGTGCCAAAAAGCTAGCTGAAGCCCGTATCCAAAAATTAAGGAAATTTTTTTTAAAAAAAAGGGGATTATTTTCAATTTGGGAAAATTATAATCAGGTTAAATTTTGTAGAAATTACAAAATTACATTAGATTTCCATTAATCTAATACTCATCTTTACACAAGAAAATCAGGATGATATTTTGACTTATTCTAAGTGAGACATTGATGTACTGCACAACAATGAAGTTTGCGTTTTTTTGTTAATGGAACTGAATTGCAGTTAAAAAAAAAACTGGATTTTTTATTTTTGTTTTTGGTAATTTCATGGTTTCACCTTTTTGTAAATTTCATTTTGGGGTTTATGTAAGGGATCCTGGTTACTAGAAGTTTTTTTAATACATTTTCCTGGATTGTCGCAGGGTTGGCCCCTGGCCAGAAGAGAGGAATGTCAGAAAAAATTTTCAAAAGTTTTAGCACTCTAAAAAAGGGGTAGCTAAACCTCCAGTGAGGACTTAGTGACAATGCGAAAGGGACGTTGTACTTTGGTTTTATAACATGGTGCATAGTTCCTTAAGATCACATTCTGAAAACCGTCTGAAAGTATGGGGGGATTCTTTTGTGAAATTTTACATCTCCACAGATTTGACCATTTTTAAAATTTTCTTGGGTATTTTGAAACTATATATTTAACTGATGGTCACTGCCAGTATACTAGGGGGAGTGAGAAAATAATTTTTTTTGATTTTCTGGATGTTTTGATGAAGTCATGTAATTAAGCACTTAGGCTTGAGAATGGGACTTTGAAATTTAAAAAATTAGCCCAGGGTGGGGGAAGGCTCTGCTTATTTTTTCATTTACGATCGAGACTTTTTAATGGCGTTTGACAGGTCTCCCAAATTTGGGGATGGGGATATTGCTAAGATTCTTTCCTTCCACATCTTCGTGTGAAAAGGAGGATGTTTTTTTACTGTAAAAACTGTCCACTGTGCTTTTTCAAGTTCACAGATTGTGAAAGCTGCATTTTTGGGGAAAACAGCCACTTCAAACTCCACTCCTTGATTCCAGGAGAACACAGTTGAAGTCCAGATGCTGGGATGGCCCCATATCAGATCCCCACCCGTTGTCAAGGTAGCAGAGCGTGTTTTCCGGGTCTATGCTACACTGGAGGTGTTCATGGGAAAACCACCTGAGCAGCATCCGGGCTGAACCTCCTACTAGAGGAGTTTCCAAAGACCCCCCCCCACCTGGGGGCGTTATTTTTGGAACAGGGCAGCTTGAAGCGCAGAAGCCACTCCGGAGAGGGGAGCAGGATTTAAAAATTTGTTTTTGATTTGTTTTTTTTTGAAAAAAAAAACAGTTGCTTTCAGTACCAGAAGAAAGGAATTTCCACTTAAAAGGTCACGATGCAGCTATATGGGAAAATGGTCTGTTCTAATGCTGATGATGGTATTGGTAAGTTTTTTTATTACCCTTGTGTTCATTTGGGAAAAAGGTAAAATAAGACAAAATTTTGGACTAATCTGAGTAATTACGCCAATAATACTCATCAGCTGATTCAAAAGGGGATTCATCACTTGATGCATCCAACTGTGAGGAAGATGAGGAATGACAGTTATTTTGTTGTTTTTTGATTTCACATGCTATTAATGATCAAAACCATTTTTGGTACCTGTTCCTATTGAAACTGCTTCTATTCTAACTACTTTCTTTCCGATTGGCAAACATAACCCGGGGGGGGTTATTTTCCTTGGGTGAGGAATTACATTGTAAGGTAAAGCAGAAATGTTAGTAGATTTTCTAGTGAGACTAATTTAATATGTGCTACTACAGGAACTCTTTATAGATTTTGGGGTAATAGGAATCAATAAGAGATCCAGATATAGATACAGATATTTGTATTGCACAGGGGAAAATACACCTTATTTCCTTGGAAAGGGGTTGCAAACTATTATATCTGTTTCATGTGCTTTAACCAACAGACATAAATTTGAGTCATGTCCTGTCAGAACTGATTCTTATACCATTTCAGGATCTTTGGTCCCAGATCCTTTGTGTTAACTCTTAATCTGACAGCCTTACCGAATGGTAAAAGTAAAATTGTATGGCCAGACAGGTAAATTAACAGGATTCTTGTTACTTTTTCAAGTAGAGATGAGTACCGGTTTTTAAAAACTGGTTTTGGGTGTGGGAAAAGTTTTTATATCTGTATCTGCTTGCTTATTTGGTCCGGTTTAACTGGTGGGGGAACCTGGTTAATAAAGATTGGGGGTAATTCTTATTTTCTTTTTTTTTTTGATGTTTATTTAAAGTGCTGCATATATTTTTTTGGTTTTACTTTGATTATAATCTTGGGTGATGGTTTTGAAGAATTTTCCTTTTAGTTGTGATTATCTTGTAATCAGAAGAAAGGAGTATTGTGGGAAAATTCTTTTTAATGCTCTGAACTTCCATTACCTCTCCCCTCTGACCTCTGTGTTTTGTTACCCTAGAGGAGTTGGTCTGTAAATTCATTATCAGAAGTTTTATGGTTAAACACTCCCTGAAGTGTTGTATCTAAAGGGATGGTAGATGGGTGCCCTCATAAATAACTTTGTTACCTCTGACCTGAGGTGGGGTCTACAGGACCATATTTCTAAACTCTTTTACGTTGAGGTAACACCCAAATACTTTTTAAATACTGTGTGTAAATGCTGCTCTGGGCTCTGCTTCACTGACTTGCTTAGTGACAGAGTGATTCAAACGCTGCAATGCCTTTGAATAAACTTATAAAGACAAAGCCCGGTCTTTCTCTTGTTATTGAGTTGATTTCTCTCCCACTTTGATAAAAAAATCCATAACAATAACCTGCCTGTACTTTGCCTGCCTGCCTTCTGTAAGTCCAACTTCAGTTTAATTATTAAACTTCATCTACTCACCATGCGGCCTACTCGCCATGTTCTCCATCCCAGTCCTGCCTCCATACCCACAACACTGACAATATCACTGATTTTGCAGCAATTCCTCATCTCAACCTATGTAGGTTATCATGTAAATATCTATTTTTGACATTTTTCTGTGTTTAAATAAGTTGGGTCAAACTTCATCTTGAACTGCATTTGCATGTGTTGATTTTTTTATGTTTCAACACTTGCATCAAACTAGTGATACACAGTTAATTATGGCCTGAATTATTCACACCCGAGGAAGAATTAGATTCCTTCAACTGAAAACATTTGCATCTGGAAAATGAAACATGCATTAACAGTATAAAAGGAGTATGAATTAAAAAAAATTATTTGGTTTTTTATTCACTTTTTTTTTTAATGGCATGTCAAAAATTATTTATACCCTTCTCAATAATGAAGGAAAAATATTGTCATTACCGCATACAAGCCCTGCTTATACTGACTAGCTTTTTACATGTTTCCACTGTTATTCAGATTATTTGTCCTTGCCATCACCCTAATCTTTAGCTTCCTCCACTGAATATCTATCAGATTCAAGTCGGGACTCTGGACCTATAACAGCAACAGCTTTCATTAAGCTGAACAGACACTCCAAACAAACAAAAGAAAATGAGAAAAACAACATCAGGGCTATTAAAAACTATGAAAAAAACTTCCACATTGATTAATTGTGCTTTTTGGATACTGTTCAGGTTATTTATTTCATGTATCCACTTTCCAGGATATTCTACTGACTATAAACACACTCAGCACATAAAAAACTCACTGTTGAAATATTTTGTTGTATTGTACACATGCCAAATAAATCAAAGCAACGATACATTTATATATAGTTCTGTAAATATAGATTCAGGTAAAGTGAATAAGTACAGTTATTTTCTCTTATAGCACTCATCCATGCTGTTTGCAGCTGACACCGATCCTTTAGTGTTCCAGCATGTGTTTGATAGAGACTCATCATCAAGCAGGAATAAAGGCAAATCAAACGACACCAAGCTGTTTCTGCTGATATGCAAATCTAGCTCATTTGGGTATCAAAGACTTGCCACACTCTGCACATTTTGTTTATGGATAAATAGTGTGATGGGCCTGCAGCAACAAATCAGATTTACAGTGCATCCAAATGGGGAAGGTAAGATAAAATCTTCTACTGCAGCAAAGCATTGAAAAAGGTTTATTCAACAGAAATATATATTTTTTTAATTTCCCCCTCACAGATCACGTTTTTTGAGGAGAAGAAATTCCAGGGTCGCTGCTACAACTGCAGCAGCGACTGCGCCGACCTGCACACACACTTCAGCCGCTGCAACTCCATCCGGGTGGAGAGCGGCGTGTGGGTGATCTATGAAAGGCCCAGCTACAAAGGTTTCCAGTACATCCTCAGCCCGGGGGAGTACGCTGACAACCAGCAGTGGATGGCCTTCAGCGACAGCGTCAAATCCTGCCGTGCCGTGAAGAATGTGAGAGTCTGCATAGAGTCTGGATGCAATAGATTTCACACGCTCAGGAGTTATGTCTGCAGAGACATTGATAAGACTGCAGGGCAGCAACTTCTGAGAAAGCTTGCATAGAAATTTTAAAAGTTTAATTCTTGAGGAAAGTTTTGATTATTTTTAGTCCTGTTTCTGTTTCAGTCTCCCTGCATTTATTTGTAGCCATGTAGCCTGAAACCTTGTGGCAGACAAATCTATAAGTAGTAAGAAATGTAATTATGTGAAAATATACACTGAATGTTATTTTCTTAGTTGAATTTAAAATTATTCTTGAAATTACCCTCTCTCCTATGTTTGTTCTTAGATTTACGGTAGTTCTTGGAAGCTGAGGCTCTATGAGAGACCAGACTTTGGAGGGCAGGTGGTGGACTGCTCTGACGACGTCCCTTCAGCATACGATGCCTACAAAATGCGTGAGGCCTACTCCTGTGTGGTAACAGATGGCGCCTGGGTGTTTTATGACCTCCCCAACTACAGGGGGCATCAGTACCTCCTGGAGAGGGGAGAATACCGCCAGCACAGCGACTGGGGGGCCTCGTCTCCTGGCATCGGCTCCTTCCGCAGGATCACAGAGTTTTAATCCTTGGTCACAAAGCGATGGCAACCTCTTCTAAATGCCTACGTAACAAATAAATTTAATGCAAAGCCTGACTTGTGTCTTCATAGAGTTTAGGAAAAGTATCTTGTATTCCACTAATGGTATTTATAGAGTTCTGGGCAGATGTTTACATACACTCAATAAAAATACCTGGAAATCATGGCGATAAATGTCATTATTTGGGTTTTTAATCTTTTATTCGCACAAAAACCAACTTCAATGAAATTTAAAAAAATGGATTTGGTGCCCGAGTCTGAACTGTCTTTAATCTGCAGGGTTAAAGTTATACATACAGCTTCAAATAAATAATTGTTTCCATGTCTTTGAAAAGCTAATAATAAGTACAGTTCTGGTCAGAAGTTTGCAGACACTCATCTGCATGAAAGTCATGAAAATTTGTATGGACCGGGCTTTAAACATACAGTGCCTTGCGAAAGTACTCGGCCCCCTTGAACTTTTCAACCTCTTGCCACATTTCAGGCTTCAAACATAAAGATATAAAATTCTAATTTTTTGTGAAGAATCAACAACAAGTGGGACACAATCGTGAAGTGGAATGAAATTTATTGGATGTGTCACACTTCTTTAACAAATAAAAAACTGAAAAGTGGGGCGTGCAATATTATTCGGCCCTCTTGCGTTAATACTTTGTAGCGCCACCCTTTGCTGCAATTACAGCTGCAAGTCGCTTGGGGTATGTCTCTATCAGTTTTGCATATCGAGAGACTGAAATTTTTGCCCATTCTTCCTTGCAAAACAGCTCGAGCTCAGTGAGGTTGGATGGAGAGCGTTCGTGAACAGCAGTCTTCAGCTCTTTCCACAGATTCTCGATTGGATTCAGGTCTGGACTTTGACTTGGCCATTCCAACACCTGGATACGTTTATTTGTGAACCATTCCATTGTAGATTTGGCTTTATGTTTTGGATCATTGTCTTGTTGGAAGATAAATCTCCGTCCCAGTCTCAGGTCTCTTGCAGACTCCAACAGGTTGTCTTCCAGAATGGTCCTGTATTTGGCCCCATCCATCTTCCCATCAATTTTGACCATCTTCCCTGTCCCTGCTGACCAAAAGCAGGCCCAAACCATGATGCTGCCACCACCATGTTTGACAGTGGGGATGGTGTGTTCAGGGTGATGAGGTGTGTTGCTTTTACGCCAAACATATCGTTTTGCATTGTGGCCAAACAGTTCGATTTTGGTTTCATCTGACCAGAGCACCTTCTTCCACATATTTGGTGTAGCCTCCCAGGTGGCTTGTGGCAAACTTTAAACAAGACTTTTTATGGATATCTTTGAGAAATGGCTTTCTTCTTGCCACTCTTCCATAAAGGCCAGATTTGTGCAGTGTACGACTGATTGTTGTCCTATGGACAGACTCTCCCACCTCAGCTGTAGATCTCTGCAGTTCATCCAGAGTGATCATGGGCCTCTTGGCTGCATCTCTGATCAGTCTTCTTGTTCGAGATGAAAGTTTAGAGGGACGGCCGGGTCTTGGTAGATTTGCAGTGGTCTGATACTCCTTCCATTTCAATATGATTGCTTGCACAGTGCTCCTTGGGATGTTTAAAGCTTGGGAAATCTTTTTGTATCCAAATCCGGCTTTAAACTTCTTCACAACAGTATCTCGGACCTGCCTGGTGTGTTCCTTGGTCTTCATGATGCTCTCTGCGCTTTGAATAGAACCCTGAGACTATCACAGAGCAGGTGCATTTATACGGAGACTTGATTACACACAGGTGGATTCTATTTATCATCATCAGTCATTTGGGACAACATTGGATCATTCAGAGATCCTCACTGAACTTCTGGAGTGAGTTTGCTGCACTGAAAGTAAAGGGGCCGAATAATATTGCACGCCCCACTTTTCAGTTTTTATTTGTTAAAAAAGTTTGACACATCCAATAAATTTCATTCCACTTCACGATTGTGTCCCACTTGTTGTTGATTCTTCACAAAAAATTTGAATTTTATATCTTTATGTTTGAAGCCTGAAATGTGGCAAGAGGTTGACCAGTTCAAGGGGGCTCGAGTACTTTCGCAAGGCACTGTAGTTCATAAATTCCATCATCATTATGCTACTAACCTTGTGCAATTCACCAGCCCCTCTTGCAGCAACAAAGACAATCAGCATGATACTACCAACACCATGCTTGAGAGTTGGTACAGTGTTCATAGGTTTGAAAGCCTCATCTTGACTCCTTCCAACATTCTAATTATCATTTTGGTTAAATAGCTCAACCTTTGCCTTGTTTGACACTTTTCTACAGAGGCTGGTAGCTTGGCTACAGGGACAATTGCTAATTTCAGTCGAGCTTGAAGGTGTCTATTTTCAAACAGCACCTTTCTTGGCCTTACCCAATGATAATAATAAACTCGGGTTACTGTGGACAATAAAACTGGTGTTCCAGCATCTTCCAGCTTTAATAAAGCCTTTCTTTAGCCATGAGGTTCGCAGAGTCTTCCAGGACGAGTCCTGTTAATGGCAGGCGTCAGGCTTGGGTTGTTTCTGAAAGACCTAACCAGTTTTCTTGTTTATGAGAATGACAGTTTAGTCACATGTGTCACATACTGGATGTTCCAACAGGACAATAATGACAAACACACATGAAAAAGAGTTAGGGGACGGCTAAAGCAGGCTCTCATTAAGCTTCTGGAATGGACCCAACCAGAATCCTGATTCATCAATTCCCTCCTGGAAACCAACCAATTTAAATGAGCTTCACCAGTTTTGAAATGAAGAGTAGTTGAATATCTAGACAGAATTATGGCTACAACTGGTATGTCTCTACAGGAAGTATAAGGTATTAGAGTTACTGTACAGGGATGTAAAACAGAATTAAGACAATATGTGCTTGGTTGTTTTTTCCTTTTTTTGTTACAATGCTTCTTGGCAATTAATCTTATACTGTGGAAAAGCCAGTTTACTTTCCATTTAATGATGCCACATTTGTAAGGTAAATGTGAGTTCAGCAGCAGATTGCAGAATGTGTGGCACCCATAAAGACCTGTCTAGTCAGATTAGACCAAAATGTTATTTTTTGTCCTCTATGCAAAACGCTGTGCGTGGTGTAAAACCGCCACATTCATCACCCTAAACACACCATCCCTATGGTGAAACACAGTGGTGGCAAGATCATGCTGTGGAGATGCTTTTCTCCAGCAGGGACAGGGAAGCTGGAGGTAAATCCTGGAAGAAAACCTGCTGCAAAAGATAAGATTGAGGTGGCGGTTCACCTTCCAGCTGGATGATGACCCTAAACATACAGCCAGAGCTACAGTGACCTGGTTTAGATCAATGACCAACGCAAGGTCCAGACCTAAATCCATCTGGGAATCTGTTGGGAATCATGCACTACTTTGTATTGATTACAAAAAATCAAATAAAAACATTCAACCTAGTATTATCTGTTTACAAGTAGAAGTAAACAGTAAAACGTTTATGCAAGGTTATGTTGGTGCAGTCCAGGATATGTCTCTGGTGCCTTGCTAGCTCCCTGCTGGGTCACTGTCTCATTTCTAGCTGCTTCACAACAACCCAAATGTCCTGCGGCGCCCTTGTTTTTGTCAGCACGCTCTGCTGCATCCAGTGGCTTTGGGCTGCTTTGGACTTTGCATTTGTTTTGTTCGGGGAAACAGGACACACTGCTTCAGAACAATGTGATCCGCCTGGATCAATTTTTGAACCGCTGTTTGAAATTTCTAGTTTTCACTAAGCAAACCATGTGCTTGGCTTCATTGTTCTAGTTCTGTATAAAGAGAATACTGTGGCAGCTTTAATATTTTACTTAACACACCAAACATATTGATATTAACTATGGAGAAGGTAATAATAATCTTATATATGTACACATGTTAGAGTCACAGGCTTAACCTGGTGGTTCTGTTTCAGATCATCTTCTACGAGGACAGAAACTTCCAGGGTCGATATCATGAGAGCAGCAACGACTTCAGCGACCTGCACACATACGTCAGTCGCTGCAACTCCATCAAAGTTCTGGAAGGGTTCTGGGTGGTCTACGAGAAACCAAACTACATGGGCCACCAGTATGTTCTGAGCCCAGGAGAGTATCCAGACTACCAGTACTGGCTGGGAATCAACAACGCCGTCAGGTCTTGTCGCATTGTTAGGCATGTAAGTTTACCAACCGGATGTCAAAGTCAGCTGAGCATGCTTGTTGTAGCTAACTTTCTTCTAGCACAAACAAGTCAAAAGACCAGTTTTCAGCACCTTTTCAGAGTGGATTTTCTTTGTTTTTTCTGCCAAGGTGGGGAATTCATGGTGGATGAAGATTTGGGAGAAGCCAAACTTTGAGGGTGAGTCTGTGGACCTCTCAGACAACATGCCCACCCTTCATGAGCGCTGGCAGAGTCGTGACATCCAGTCCTGCAAAGTGTTCGAGGGGGCCTGGATCTTCTACGAGCACCCCAACTACAGGGGGCGCCAGTACCTGCTGGAGAGGGGCGAGTACAGACGGTACTCGGAGTGGGGGGGCAGGCAGCCCACTGTGGGTTCTGTGCGCCGATTGAAGAACTAAACTCTAAAATGCTCTGTATGCATCTTGGAAATAAAATCATGCTAAAAATGACACGTCTTTTTGTTATTATCTGTTTCACACTGTTGTCAACAATATGCATTACAGTTTTAGGATGTATCATGGTCTGTGCTCTAAAAACGTATTGGCCTCCTTACAGATTTATTTTTCCTGTTTTAACACTTTAATGTTAAAAAATCAAATAAATTTCATTATAAGACAAAGAAAACCTGACTAAACAAAAATCTGTTTTTAAAAGATGATTTTATTTATAACGAAAAAGCTTTCCAGCCCAACCTAGCTCTGTGTGAAAACGTAATTGCCCCCTAAATCTAATAACTGGTTGTGCCACCCTCACCGGCAACAGATGCCATTGAGGGTTTGAGTCTTTACCATCGCTGCAGAGCAATTTTGGCCCACTTTTCCATGCACAATTGTTTTAATTCAGCCACATTGGAGTGCTGGCAGCCAGTTTAAAATCTTGCTACTGTGTCTCAATTAGATTTAGGTCCAGATTTGACTAGGCCAATTTAGCATCTTGAATTTCTAAAACTTTATTTTATTTATTCATATATTTTTGAACAGTTTTAGGTGGAATATCAGGACTCAGCAGAATCAATGGTTCCATCAACTTCAGCAAGTCTTATTTGTTCTTAAAAAGTGAAGTCATCCCAGACCATTACACTACCACTACCACGTTTGACTCTAGGTAATATGTTCTTTTTCTAAAAGGCTGCGTTAGTTTTACATTAGATGTATCGATGATGCACACCTTCCAAAAACAGAATATATTCCCCAAAGTCTTTGAATCATTAAAATATTTTTGGCAAATGTAAGACGGGTCTTTGTATTCTTTTTGGTCAGCAGTGGATTTTACATCAGATCTCTCCCATGGATGCCATTTTTACCATATGCCTCTCTTAATGTTACATTAGGAACTCTGACTTTGACTGAGACGAATGAGGCCCAGAGTGCTTTTAGATGTCTCTCTGGGTTCGTCTGTGACCTCCTGGATGAGTCGTTGATGTACTTTTGGAGTAATTCCAGTTGCATATTTTCTCCATTTGTGAGTAAAGGCTCTCATTTTCATTCGCTGGAGTCCCAAAGCCTTAGAAATGGTTTTGTAATTGTTCCCAGACTGGCAGAGGTTCCAACAGAGTTTCTGTAGGAGTCGCGATTTGTTGTATTTGAGATCTTTTAGCCTACTTCATGTTGTCATACAGGTTCTTTTGATCTGAAATATTTAAAAATGACAAAAAAAAAAGCCCAAACAGTTGAAAACTGTTTGGGCTTTTTTATATATCTGTTGAATGGCATGAATGTTGAAAACTGATAGGTTTAGGTAAAATATCAGCATCAACTCCAGCACCAAAAACCAACTCATGGAAAACTATTGCAGAATCAGCTGATACAGTAATGGAGAGCTCATTTGAATGACAGCAATTGTGCTGGTATTGCATTTCATCAGCCTTTATATAAAGGTGGGGCGTCAGTGATGCACTGTGAATGAGGGGGGGGCTTTAATTTGATTTGCTTTGGAGGAACATAAGTTACCCTAATCATGGAGCACACAGGGAAGGTGAGTACTGGATCTTTTCTATCGTAGTGAAGACCGCTGTTAATAAATTCTCTCCAACAGATCAATCAATTTAACTGGATAGTTGCTTTAGACCAAAAGGTTTCATGGTTGCTGTCAATAGGAGGATCAGTGCCTCTGTTTTAAGTAGAAAAGGTTCAGAACAAAAGTTTAATTTAATGAAGAAAACAATATTGTTATTTTTTTACTTTTTTAAACACAGTTAATGTGCATCAAGCTTAGTGGAAACATTTTCAGAATATTGATATACAGTATATTATTGTTATTATAATTAGTAGTAGTAGCAGCAGTAGTACTATTTTGTAAAGAGCAGCATCAACATCAAAATACAAAAAAAAATGCAATATATTAAAGGCTAAAAGTGTACAAATTAAATTTCAAAAGTCATTAAATAAACAATTAATAAATAATAATAAATATTTATTTGAAATACATACACATTGATATATTTTTTATTTTATAAATCCGTATAAAATAAGTACTACATTTTCAAAATTTGTATTTTGATTTATTTAGACTATTGGTTATTTAAATGTTTTTTATTAAAATAGTTTAAAGTCAAATAAAAAATTCTATTTTATGTATCTAAAGAATTAATTCAGTATTATTAAATACTGAATTATTTCATTGTTTACTATGCTACAGTAGTTCCTATAGCGATTTAAATTTCACTATGTATTTATTTACTTATTTGTTTAATCACATTGAATGTGGCTTTTCTTTCCGTTTATAAGCATCTCTAAAACTGGTAATTCTCCTTTCTTACCACTGGAGGGCGTCAGTAAGCTCTAGCTTGCAACCTAGTTTTAGAGCAAAAATTATTCAGAGGCACAAGAAATGACTGATTTATGATCGATTTATGACTGATTTATGTTCATTGACACATTTTGTCACAGAAACATAGATGTAAAAGCATCATATAGTGGGATGGATGTTAGAGCAAGTTCATCAAACTAAAGATTTACCTTGATTTTTTTGTTAAATTCAATTTGTGATTCGCTTTCTGCTTGCTTGCACTTTGGTACTGGCATTGTTGGTCATAGTTGTGGCTATAGAAGTTGTCCCTAACCCAAACTCCTGCTTTTAGATCTTCTTCTATGAGGACAAGAACTTCCAGGGTCACTCCTTTGAATGTAGCAGCGACTGTTCTGAGCTCAGCTCCCACTTCAGCCGCTGCAACTCCATCCGAGTGGAGGGTGGCACCTGGGTCATCTATGAGAGACCGCAATATATGGGCTACCAGTACATCCTGTTCAAAGGGGAGTACCCCATGTTTCAAACCTGGAATGGCTTCAATGACACCATCCGTTCCTGTCGCCTTATCAGATACGTAAGTCCTGGCAGATGTTTTCAGAAAAAGGTTTGGTTTCTTTTGAGGTGATTTTATCCATATTGATATTATAGATGGTGGAGATGGTGGATAACAAAATAAAAGTCCCATCTTCATGGTCATGAAGCTTTCGTTTTAATCGATTTCTTGATTGCTTATCATCCAAGCCATCCAGCAGGCACAGGATCCGCATCTACGAACGTCCGGACTTCAGTGGCCAGATGATGGAGCTCAACGAAGAGCTGTCTGATATGCAGGACAGCTGGCGCCATAACGAGGTCCACTCAGCCCACGTCCAGGATGGGATCTGGATCTTCTACGAGAATCCAAACTACAGGGGACGGCAATACCTGCTGGAAAAAGGTGAATACAGGCGTCACTCTGAGTGGGGGGCTCTCCGTCCGACTGTAGGCTCCATTCGGCGTGTTGTGGACTTGTAGTCACAAATATGGCCTCTCCTTTAGCTGTACTGATTCCCCTTTCCTATCTTTTAGTTCTCACTTTTCCTGACTAAACCTTCATGCTAATAAAGTATAGACAAACTGCAATGGAATCAGTGTGTTTATTATTTATCATTTAAAACTAAAATACAAAAGTTAACGTGGTAACGTGCTGTTTATAGGAAAAAGATGAGGAGAAGACAGATATTTATCCTAGTAGTGTAAATTTTCAAACTAAGATATAAAATAATTTTTAAATATACTTGAAATTAGAAGTTAGTTGATTTTTTTCGTTGTTTTAACAATGCTTCTTGGCATGAAATCTTCTACCACTGGAAAGCTCGTTGATTTCCTCCTAAATGGAGACAAATGTATTTTTGTCATATCTGTCAGTCATAAAAAATAAATATTTTTAAAGATACGAGAGCGCCACCTGTGTGGAGTAAGACATTATTCTGGTGGAGTGACCTGAAGAGATACAAGATAAAGAAGGGTCAAATCTGGCGTGTTTGTGTGCAATTCAGTATATATAGGCAAGATTGGGTGTGTGTCTAATTCCTTGTAGCTATTTTAAGGTCAACACACATCTGATTTTGTTGAATGGCATGTTCTCTTATATCCCATTTTGAAGAGTAGCTAAGAGAAATTGGCCTTATTGTTACGTCATAACTGCTCACAAAATTAAAGGGACAACTAAAATACCGCATCCTAGATCTCAATTAATTAAATATTCTCATTGAAAAACTTTATTATTAGCACAGTAGAATTGATTGAGAAGAAAATAACACAAAAATCATCAATGTAAATCAAAATTATTTCACCATGGAAATCTGGATTTGGATTCATACTCGATATGAAAGTGGAAAATAACGTGACGGGCTGATTCAGCGTCAGTGAATATTCCTCAAGACAAGTCAAAATGAGGCTCAGTATTGTGTGTGGCCTCCACGTGCCTGTATGACCTCCCGACAACGCCTGGGCATGCTCCTGATGAGACGGGGGATGGTCTCCTAAGGGATCTCTTCTCAGACCTGGATTAGAGCATCAGTTAGCTCCTGAACAGTCTGTGGTGGATGGAGCGAGACATGATGTCCCAGATGTGCTCAACTGGATTCAGGTCTGGGGAACAGGTGGGCCAGTCCATAACATCAATGTCTTCATCATGCAGGAACTGCTGACACACTTCAGCCACATGAGGTCGAGCATTGTCATGCATAAGAAGGAACCCAGGGCAACCGCCCAGACACAGTGGGTCTGAGGATCTCATCCTGGTACCTTATGGTAGTCAGGGCACCTCTAGCGAGCACATGGAGGGCTGTGCGGCCTTCCAAAGAAATGCCACCACACGCCATGACTGACCCACCACCAAACCGGTCATGCTTGAGGGTGTTGCAGACAGCAGATCGCTCTCCACGGTGTCTCCAGACTCTGTCACGTCTGTCACATGTGCTCGGTGAACCTGCTTTCCTCCATGAAGAGCACAGGGCGCCAATGGCGAATCTGCCAATCCTGGTGTTCACTAGCAAACGCCAATCGTCCTGCACGGTGTTGGGCTGTAAGCACAGACCCTTCTATATGTGGATGTCAGGCCCTCATACCATCCTCATGGAGTCTGTTTCTGACAGTTTGAGTAGAAGCATGTACAGTAGTGGCCTACTGGAGGTCATTTTGTAGGGCCCTGGCAGTGGACCTCCTGTTCCTCCTTGAACAATGGGTGAGGTAGCAGTCCTGCTGCTGGGTTGTAGCCCTCCTACGGCCCCTCCATGTCTCCTGGTGTACTGGCCTGTCTCCTGGTAGCGCCTCCAGGCTCTGGACACTGTGCTGAGAGAAACGGCAAATCTTCTTGCCACCGCTCTCTCTTGGATTAGCTGCACTACTTGAGCAATTTCAGTGGGCTGTAAAAGACGCCTCATGATGCCTCTGTGCGTGACAGCACTGACAAAATGAAAAAGTGAGGTCTCCACCTGCAGAATCACTCTTTTATTGGGGTTGTCTTGCTAATTGCCTCTCATTTCCACCTGCTGTATGTTCCATTTGCAGAGCAGCAGGTGAAATTGATTCACAATAAGTGTTACTACCTAACTGGTGACATTAATTCCACAACGGTGTGACTGATTTGGAGTTACATTGTTTTGTTTAGGTGTCCCCTTTATTTTTTAAATTAGATTATGAATGCAACAACACTAAACAGTCATTCTGATTTCAATAAGAATGGCCTCTGATAACATAAGCCTGGTAGGTGGTTTGACCTGAAAATAGGGGAGGTCAGACATAGATTTTGAGGATAACGGATGCTCCAAAAATATACTTCCACCAACAAATGTATGAATATTATGTAGATAAGTTGTTTATTTCACTTTATAAAGACATGTTGTTTTTAATTCTCTTAACAGTTCAAGTATCATTTTAAGCCAAGTAGGTATCTGTTAGTTATCACATTTCAACACTTCTTGCTTATTTTCTAATTTACTTAATTAGAGAACAGTTTTAATGTCTGCAGCATTAAATTAGTTGTAGGATGAACGGGAAGTTGGCGTGGTTGTCATCTAGCGTTTAAGAGCTGCATTACACATGACAAAAGCACCATAAAAAGCAGCAGAAAAGAGAGAAAAGATAAAGAAATAATGCAAAAGGAGTAAAATATTTAACTTAATTTGCTCACACCCTAATGCTGGGGATCAATATTTGGATTTTATAAATACAAGACACTCATAAGTGCTGTTGTGTTAATGTTATACATGGTCGCTTGATGGTTCAGGTATACTGACATCTTATGCATGACGTATTTACTTTACATAAAAATGCACCATTGGAAAACAAAAGCAAAATAGATTTAATAAGTGGCCAAAAATGTGAAAAAGGCACATAACTGATAAACTGAAATATATTTTATTTTACATACAAATTCCAGTAAACTAATGCAATGTTGACAAGCTTGATCTTCAGTCAGTGAAGCCAGTAGTCCTTAACTCATGAAAAAGATAAGAAAAAAATAATGATAAAAAGCCAAATAATACATTAGAAAAATAAACGAAAGAACAAAGCATTTACAAAATGGAGTATCACCTGAGATATAAAGATAAAATATTAGTCTATCTATCCGCCTTTTTAATATTATTAGTTAATTACAGCCATTTTTCAACTAACTATGATAATTAGCCTCATAGGTAGACATGGTGAGTAATATCCTTGTATGGTAGGTTATCTGATGTACATTGCTATAGTTTGCACATTTGATCATTAATTTAATATTTTTAAGACACTCTCTCAGTTGAACCAAACAAATATCAAATCCATATCTTTTTCATTTGCTTAATTTAAAAACAAAAACAAAGAACTAGTTAGATTGTGCTTCACAATCTGCAGATATGTTTGATAATCAGTTCAGAGACTACAGATTGTAATTTCCTGTGACAGGATATGTTATTTTATATCATGCTTGTTGATCTGCCAGAACGGAAGAATGAAACTGGCCAATGTGGCATTGTGCACAGCAGTAGACGTGTAACAGCCGAGTAAACAGGAGACGCTGCAAATCAGTAACAGAGCTGCTGAGCTCAGCTGTTGTTTGAACTGGGACTTTTATCGCACACAGATCCGTTTCTGGCATCTCACGATGCTGATCAGGCATTTTTTTGTGAAGAGCCCAAACAATCAGTGCAGTTCTTCAGAAACAAATGGGGGAAAAAGTCCACCTGGACAGGTCACTCAGACTAAAATCACAGACTGGGAGGTTCTTTGACTAGCAATGGGATTTTTAGCTGATAAAATAAGAATGAGGACCTCCTCTATTCGTCATTAGACAATTGTCTTGCAAAAGTGCAAAAGTGGTTTTGTAATCAAGTTTTAATGTTTCTGAGTGTATAATAATATTAAAATCCTGAATCGACTCATAACGGAGTCTAAAAAAACACAAAAATGGGTTCTTTCTAGGCTGTACCAGTTTGTTCTCTTCTCTCAGTTCTTCTCTGATTAGTGGCAGGAACTGATGATTTTCTGGCATCACATAAGCCACAAAGGAACATTGGATTGTGCTGCATCATAGCAGCAGCTGACCTTTAATCTTCTTATGTGCATATCTGGATTAAAGTCTCCCTAACTGCAGTGGTTTTATTCTCTCTATTGTGCAGAGCCATCAGTCATTGGGGTGGTGCTGAATGAGATTTTCCAAATAATCACGTGAAACATTTGGTGATTTTGCTGCAGCTTATGCAAATGAGGTGGAAACAGATCAAGGAATTGGGAGAAACTGGTCTGCAACTCACGTGACATAAAAACCTTTCTGCAGTGCAGTAATGCAAATGATAAAGTGTTTAGCAGGTAAAACTATGGATAAATACAACCTGTGGTTCCTTTCTATGAATTACATGAAACAAATTGTGAAAATGTTGCAAAATGTTGTACAACCTTGTTTAGGCTTGTTGGTCCCCAGACAGATCCTCATCTGAAAATGAGATATATGTAACAAAGGGATGAAACATAACAAGCGAGCACAAGGCAGTGAAGAACGCAGCCAAATATTGCACAACAGATAATGATGATGTTACGCCTAGAATCCTGAACTCAGGCTTTAGAATATAACACCTAACCAAGGGAAAAGTAGTGATAACAAAGTCCTTAGCTCAAATCTTTGTGTATAAAGTGGAGATTTGTATAACAATCCAGTGAGGATGTGGAATCTAGGAGAAATATTTTCTTAGGGCAGTAACCTGGAGAACTCATAAACCAGCAACCTAGCAGGGGTTACAAGCTCTTTGTGGTAAGCATTGTCTGCCTTTGAGTAACCACAGAGCAGAATGTCAGCAAAACTGTACTTTGAAACATTATGTGGTAGGAATTAGGAAGATGTTCCAAATTTGGCTCCAGTTCTGACCAGCAATTCTTTAAACAATTGGGTCATCCTAATCCTTTTTTAGTAGCAATTTGTTTACTATAATATAGATTTAAATTGTTATTCTGAGGACAAGTTCTGTCACACCACTTAAACTCTATAGGACTGTCGACAGCAAGTGCAAACACAGAGACAAAATAATGCTACTAAAGTTAATTATTAGTAAAATAAAGGGTTTTCTTTTATGATTTTGTGCTGCTAGTGGCCTTCAGTTAAACAGAAAGGAGGGTGGAGATAGAAGAGGAAGACATGTAGTAAATGACCCTGGGTGAGCAGGCGATTACGGGACAGCCGGGCCAATTACCAGAGCCTCCACGTATGGTGCACCTGCTCTACCAATGAGCCACGCAGCACAGGAGAAAGCATATTCTTACCTGAAATAGTGTTATGCTGAGTGATATCCTCATTTACCTCATGGTCTGGCTGTTGACTCTACTTGAGTCTTCGCTGTTGCCAGAACTGTGTTGCAACCTCTACCCTCAGTTTTTGGTTGCTCTTTCTATAAGTCTATATATGGAAGCCCCATCAATTCTAATATACACAAAGTATAATTGGTTATTTTCATTTGTGCACTTTTTAGAAACTGCTGTGGAAATCCATATTTCGTTACCCAGCTTTGCTTTTACTGTCAAGGTACATATAATAATAAAAAAAGTATGTAACTGAATAATATCTTAAATGAATTTAAACATGTTAAACAAAATATATTGTTTAATCCTTATTTAAAAGCTTAAACATTTATAACTACAGCTATTATCCTTTAGTAAACTACTCCTTATATACATACAGGGGTTGGACAATGAAACTGAAACACCTGGTTTTAGACCACAATAATTTATTAGTATGGTGTAGGGCCTCCTTTTGCGGCCAATACAGCGTCAGTTCGTCTTGGGAATGACATATACAAGTCCTGCACAGCGGTCAGAGGGATTTTAAGCCATTCTTCTTGCAGGATAGTGGCCAGGGTCACTACGTGATACTGGTGGAGGAAAACGTTTCCTGACTCGCTCCTCCAAAACACCCCAAAGTGGCTCATAATATTTAGATCTGGTGACTGTGCAGGCCATGGGAGATGTTCAACTTCACTTTCATGTTCATCAAACCAATCTTTCACCAGTCTTGCTGTGTGTATTGGTGCATTGTCATCCTGATACACGGCACCGCCTTCAGGATACAATGTTTGAACCATTGGGTGCACATGGTCCTCAAGAATGGTTCGGTAGTCCTTGGCAGTGACGCGCCCATCTAGCACAAGTATTGGGCCAAGGGGAATGCCATGATATGGCAGCCCAAACCATCACTGATCCACCCCCATGCTTCACTCTGGGCATGCAACAGTCTGGGTGGTACGCTTCTTTGGGGCTTCTCCACACCGTAACTCTCCCGGATGTGGGGAAAGCAGTAAAGGTGGACTCATCAGAGAACAATACATGTTTCACATTGTCCACAGCCCAAGATTTGCGCTCCTTGCACCATTGAAACCGACGTTTGGCATTGGCATGAGTGACCAAAGGTTTGGCTATAGCAGCCTGGTCGTGTATATTGACCCTGTGGAGCTCCCGACGGACAGTTCTGGTGGAAACAGGAGAGTTGAGGTGCACATTTAATTCTGCCGTGATTTGGGCAGCCGTGGTTTTATGTTTTTTGGATACAATCCGGGTTAGCACCAGAACATCCCTTTCAGACAGCTTCCTCTTGCGTCCCCAGTTAATCCTGTTGTATGTGGTTCGTCCTTGTTGGTGGTATGCTGACATTATCCTGGATACCGTGGCTCTTGATACATCACAAAGACTTGCTGTCTTGGTCACAGATGCGCCAGCAAGACGTGCACCAACAATTTGTCCTCTTTTGAACTCTGGTATGTCACGCATAATGTTGTGTGCATTTCAATATTTTGAGAAAAAACGGTGCTCTTAACCTGCTAATTGAACCTTCACACTCTGCTCTTACTGGTGCAATGTGCAATCAATGAAGACTGGCTACCAGGCTGGTCCAATTTAGCCATGAAACCTCCCACACTAAAATGACAGGTGTTTCAGTTTCATTGTCCAACCCCTGTATTTAGACGAGAGAGGTTTATTTAAATTTATTTTTATTAAATTAAATTTATTATTTAACTTTTCATTAATCATATTGGGCATGGTTGCCCAATCTGTTTGTGTGCTGCCCTGCGATGGCCTGGCAACCTGTCCAGGGTGGACCCCGCCTCTCGCCCATAGACTGCTGGAGATAGGCACCAGCTTCCCCGCGACCCACTATGGAATAAGCGGTAGAAAATGACTGACTGATGACTGACTAATCAGATTGGTGGCTTTGGCCCTTTAAGAAAGCTGTGAATTCATGAATGAAACGCAGCCATTCATAAAAAAAACAGAAACGGACGTCAGGGCAATGTTGACAGTGATTGGCTTAGATTTTGATTGACTTCTGCTTCAGCCAATGGGAGGGCTGCACTCTGCTCGCTTATCTGAGAGCTCTTCATTGAGAAAATCCACAGCCGAGTGTTTATTCGAGGAGCTGCAGGCGATGTAGGTGGAAAGCTGCGACCGCTTGTTTTAAGTCACTATTTCAAAAACAACTTCACTTGCCAGGTATGGTTTGCATTAAGATAATGAGTTTTTATACACGTTTGTTGGAATGTTCTTGTTTTTTGCCGTGATTGGTCTATTTGGGCGAAGCGCAGCGTCGCGGTTTGTTGCTGGCTGTGAGGGCAGCAGATACGGGTTAAAGAGGCGAACGCCATTTTCTAGCAATCAAAGGCAACCTGCATCCATTTCCGCGCATCTGTCGGCCCCGCGGGGCACTGTTTCCGTTTGCTTTGGCTGTTATTTCGCTCTGTTAGCCTTGTGAATATTTCTCTGTTCTCTCTGGTAAATTTTTCAATGGTGAGCTACCCCCCTCCTCCCCCCATCTCCTCCTCTCCTCCTCCTCCTCCTCCTCCTCCTCGTCCTGCTGAGGATCAAGTTTCAGTTCATTGAGAAAAACAAGGAGGTCCCATATCGGTCAGCGCTATATATTTTTCTGCGCGTCCCGCCAAACTCCATTCACAATTCGGCCAATTTAACGTTCGGCCCAGTTGCATAAATACATTTTAGTAAAATAGTTGGTTTTGGTTTGGCCGTTCAAAAAAATTAATTTGTACCTTTTTATTTGTACACAGAAAGATTTAAAAACAGCAGTTTAACCAGTCTTAAATGGAAAATAAATGAGCAATTACCAATAATCAGTTTTTTACTGTGCTTAGGTCGGGTAAAAGTCCTTGAAACTTGAATTTTGTTTTATAGGGAATTTAGGTAGAATGTATGGCTAAACTTTAATGTGGAAGAAACTATAAATACAAAAAAATCTGGTGTCCATATGTGCTCATTTGTTCTGAAACCCCAAAGTAAAACAGACCAAGGGAATAAATTAATTCAGAAGTCGCCTAGTTAGGAAATAGAGTAAACATGTGGGAACTGTAATTTTACTATTGATATAACTGTTCCATGAAGGTATCAGGTTTTTTAGACGACGTGAAGACCAAGCAACACAACAGACATAGATCTTGGCGGGGGGCTAGGAGGACATTATTCAGAGAAGCAACCTAGAGGCCGTTTGGTGACTCTAAAGGAGCTGCAAAGATCTGCTAGTCATGTACTCCACAGATCTGGCCTTAGTGGAAAGAGTGGCAAGAAGAAATCACTGAAGTCCTACTTCCACAACACCAGAAGCCATGTAGCAAACATATGGAAGAAGATCAAAACATATCAATGTGTTAGAATGGCCTAGTCAAAGCATACACCTAAATCCTTTCCTAAAGGAAATTTCAAGGCCATTGTGGAACAACCTGAAGACGTCATGTTTTCTTGCTCTCTGCTTATCACCCTCTCACGTCTCTCAATTACGATCCCTCCAGATGCTCATAAGTCATGCCACTCACAGCTTTCATTTGCAATGGGGCTGTTAGAGCCACAGCTAAGCCTGCGCTCTGGTCACAGAGGTTAGATAAACATAAACCAATTGAGTCACTTTAAGGGCCTGATTGTTGTATGAATGGAGGGTTACACCAGGTGGAAACAGCAGCAGCTCTGATGCATTTAAGTGTTTACCTAATAGTTCACCTCCTGTCCTGTCCTCCAGGGTGAAGATTGCTGCAACATGGACGGCTTTTATGACCAGCAGGTCCCTTTTATGGTGCCTGAGAGTGTGAGTGTCAGTTTTATTCCATGTATTTATTGGTTTGTACATTGCGATCTGAGTTGTTTTTAATCCTGCCTGTTGCAGAAAAACCACACAGAGGATGAGAAGAGTCTCGGCGACAGACGGAGGAAGTTCTTGGACACAGAGCTGGCTCAGGACACAGAAGGTATTACAGCCTGGTTTATTCTGTCTGGTCTTGACATTTCTAAATGTCGCATTTCATCTGTAAATTGAATCCGTGTCTGTCTTTCAGAGCTTTTTCAGGATCTGAGCCAGCTCCAGGAAATATGGATTGCAGAAGGTAAAAAAAAAAAAACAATCAATGCAAGCATTATTAAAAGTAGAAGCTACTGTGCTATAAATACACAGCATGGATTGTTTATTTTAGGCTCAGCTTTTAGCGAGTCTTTAATCATTCTGTGTTCTGCTGTCTGACAGCTCAGGTTCCTGATGACGAGCAGTTTGTCCCTGATTTCCAGTCCAATAACTGTGAGTAACTGCTTCTCCTCTCATATTTATAGATGTCAACCACAGTTACACAATAAACACTTTCATAGAATTACAAACAGTGATTTATTATGCAAACATTCATTTTGGTTGAGAGCCATAAATGCAAATCATATTTACTTGCGTAAAAGAGCTCTATTTTTGTCCACGAACAATTTTAGCCAAATAATCGAGCCATTTTGTTCCCTCCTTGGTGGCGGCTGTATATTTAGCCCTTTTCTGTTGTTGCAAATTGCAGGTAAAGATGTGTGAATGGCTGAAAATAGTCTGAGCAAACAGTCCTGGCCACTCAGTTGAGGAAAATGAAGTGCTTTGCAGATAATGGGCTTGTTTTAGTTATTTTTACTGTGGGTGTTGGACTGTGTAGAGCAGAGGAGAAACGAATGGAGCATCGAAGAAGCCACAATGTAATAAATAAATAAACCATTAAATTGACATTAGAATTTGACATTAAACTCGTATACAATACATTCACTATTTAAAGTTTTTGTTCTGAAGGGAACCATGAAAAAACTTTACATTTCCCATATTATTCTATTATAAATTGTTACCCGAAAACTTGTTATGACTCTCTAGTCCCATTTATTCTGGTCTTGGTCCCAGTTCGGGTCGAGTGAATTATAAAATAGAACAGATTATGACCCCTAATCAAACCAAAATAACTGCTAGGACATATTATTTATTGGGATGTCACTATGTGCAAAAATAAAAAATTTTTTCACTGTAGTCAGTGTCATACAGACATTTATTGTCTATTCACACCTTTTATGAAAATTCATTGAATTGTTGCACATATTGCTTTCTCTACATTTGGTTTATGTCTTTCAAAGCAAACTGATCCAGTAATATCAAAATGTAGCTTTAAAATGGCAGCAAAAAAGTAGAAATGAAACAAAACAGGCATTTATAATGACGTATTAATGTTTTAACTTTGATCACACTAAATGCAAAAGAAATACAACACAATCTAGAGGACGCAGAACACTCCCCTAGATGAACCCAGTTGACCTGTCTGAATCCATTTTCCAGTATCGCACCACTGTACATGCCGTTGTGTTTACAAGCGTCTCATAGATTGCCCCATGTCACCCTGTTGGAGCTTAGCCAAATCATTGATAGTAGCCACAAGGATAGGAAATGAGGGGGTTATAAAATGACATCCTGGGCCCGTTCCTCCACAACGACAATGTCCCTGATAAGCTGTGAGTCAAAACGGGTACATCAGGCTCTGCTCCCGAACATGACTGCGTGTATTTATTGCCGCTTTAATGACGGCTCCCGCGACAGGGCAGCTCCAGGTTGAGGCCATAAAGCCGACGGCGAGCGTGTCGCACATGGAAATGTTGGCGTCACGGCAACATGCTGATGACAGTCTAACGGCTGCTTCCAGGAAAGATGAGCTCAGATAGGAAAACACAAAAAGGAAAAAGTGAGTGAGCGTGTGCTGACTAAAGAGCTCTGTCACATCTGGGTAAATAGCTCACGAAGAGCATTGATTTCTGTAAAATACGATGCATGGGAAATCTCATCCTTGGACATTTTTTGTTGCGGGATCATAAAAGTTTAAAGACCTTTCTGGATATAAATGGGCCAACATTTTACAGAAATTGCACTTTGTACTTTTCTATGTCTGTTTGCAGCGATGTTTCATGGACTGCCTGTCAGTAAAGTGAAGCGAGAGCCCAGTCCGTCCAAAGATTTGTCCCCTTGCGGGACACCCCTGGCTGATATGTGCCTTTACAGTTACAGGTACCAGATAAATGTTTTAAACCAACCGACGTGAGGCTGAGTTCCTCTATTTCCCTTTACAGCTCCTTTATGTCACCTTCTCTGCTTAGTGCCTGTGAAAACAAACCAGGTCCAGCCAATGCACCTGCAGCACAGTGTAGCTCCATCCACTCGGCCGGACCTCCACCTTTACGGAGGCAGTTGCAGCCTTCTCCGCCTCAAATGACCAACCAAGCTCCAGCCTCCAGCCCCTTCCACCACCAAAATCTCCCACAGGGCAACCAAAACCAGCAGTTTGCTCTGCCGCGTACCCCCATCGGCTGCTCAGGGCCGTCTTTTAGTACAGAGCAAAGGTGAGAACAGATTATAACCTGAATATTTAGTTTTTTCTTTGCACAAATTTCTAGGGACGCCTCAAACTTTCCTTCAATCGTTTCAGGTTCCACCGGCAACTGTCCGATCCCTGCCTGCCCTTCCTGCCTCCAGAGAAAACCCCAAACACACCGTACCACCCCTCCAGCTGTGACGGCCGGCCTCTGTACCAGCGCCACCTGTCGGAACCCCTCGTCCCCCTCCCGCCGCATGGTTTCAAACAGGAGCTGGTGGATCCACGGTATCCAGACCCAGGGCCGGCTGGTCCAGGTCTGGCCCCACCCCAAACCACCTTCAACTGCGTCAAAATCAAACAAGAGCCAAGAGACTTTAGCTTTGAACCTGGTATGTGTTAGATGTTTATTTTGTAATATGCATGAACAGTTTAGATCTAAATAAGATGGGACCCTGAAGGACGCCCGATTTATGTGTCTTTATTTGTGTCGTTTTTCAGAAGTTCAACCCTGCCAGTCGACATTTGGAAAGTCTCCAGTTTTGTTTCAGAAAAACAGCGCTGGTGAGTTCAATTATTGGATCCTCACGTGAAGGTTTGCTACTTTCTTTGCTGGGCCATACGGAGGTCCAAGCAGCCACAATTCAATAAGTAAATATGGTATCAGGGTCTAAAACTGCACTAAAATAAGTTATTTTAGTTAAGCATTTCATCTTGTTGCAGGGCTAATATGTCTGCACACAAGGTGATTGGTTTACAGTTGAGTTGTTGGTCCAAGTTAACCAGTACGATGGTAGTGTGTTTTTAATGGGGCATTTTGACAATTTAAATAATTTCTTGATGACTGTAGTACCAGAAATATGAGCTAAACCAATAAATAATGATAAATGAATGAATCCACGTTTTAACTAATGATCTCCAGATTTAATTTTTTAATGATTATGTATTTATTTATTTCAGAATTTTCTAATTTGACAGGGGCACTGTTTGGGATCTAATGTTGCACAAGACTATGAAATTATTAAATAAATTAAACACTGAAATAATTATCTATGCTTCATTATTAATAATACAACTTTTGTGGAATTACCTTCACATTAAATAAATTATTGTTTATATTTATGTACATAAATTTGGTATTTCTTGAGTTGTTTGATACAAAAGGGCCACAATTCAAAAAATCAGTGATGTCCAAAAGGACAATAATTCATAAATAAATACATAATTAAATGATTTGTTAAATATGACTGAAAGCCAATATGTTTTCATTAATAAAAACATTTTATTCACAAAAGGCACATAATTGTTTTTGTCGATTCTCAGCTATTGACACTTAATAAATAATGTCTTTATTTTTTATTTTATGCAAGTTATGACGCACATAAATATCAAATTTATTTATGACATTACAGCAGAACCATAACTACGTCTTTTTTTGTCTTTTATTCAACAGGATTTGGTCCTGACAGAGAGCCTCTTAGGTACTTCGATGACACCTGCGTTGTACCAGAAAGACTGGAAGGTAGGTTACAGGTGCTCAAAATGACTGTTCTTCTTTAGTAATCAGATATGAGCGAGTCTGCTTGTTCTGGTGGCCGAAGCGAGGTGAATGCATTCAGCGTTTGTGCTCTTGAAACCAGGTAAGGTGAAGCAGGAAGGATTGCCGTACCAGCGCCGCGGCTCCCTGCAGCTCTGGCAGTTCCTGCTGACGCTGCTCGACAATCCGGCAAACGGACACCTGATTGTGTGGACAGGGCGCAACATGGAGTTTAAACTGATCGATCCAGAAGAGGTGGGGCTTTTAGACTGAAAAATACCAGTTTTGAACCCTTTGTCAGAATAAATGTTAGATTTTAATTGTTTCTTTTTTTTTCCAGGTTGCTCGCCTTTGGGGCATCCAGAAAAATCGACCAGCGATGAATTACGACAAGCTGAGCCGCTCACTGCGGTACTATTATGAAAAGGGCATCATGCAGAAGGTAAAGGCGAGTCACGTTTCACTTCCTTGTTTATTATTTACACAGTTCCACATGATTCTGTTTCCTTTCATTAAAGACTTTTAAAAGACTTTTCTTTCTCCAACAGGTTGCCGGGGAAAGGTACGTCTACAAATTCGTGTGTAACCCCGACGCGCTGTTCTCCATGGCATTCCCAGAAAACCAGAGGCCGAGTCTGAAAGCCGACCTGGATGCCATCCTGCCCCCCAGCGAGGAGGATGGCTTTCCCCTGGCCAGCTATGAGGAGGAGGGGCCTTACCTGATGGACGGAGGAGGACTGGCTTTCCCTGACAGCTACCTGTACTAGTCAGCAGCCTGGCAGCTGGAAGGAAAAACAGGAAATTACTGTATTTTACAAAAAGAGGCAAACCTAAAATTACTAAGTAACATTTCAGATAAGAAATATGTTTTTGCTTTCGACAAGAATTTTAATTTCATTTTCATTTTGATGCAACCAGAAAGCTGAAAATCAGGGAGTCATTAAGACTGTTAAACTCGCTCCAACCCAGAAAACTCTGTTTCTCAAACTTCATGCTCAGAAAGATTTCAAGGATCATGGTTTGATCTGACATAACAAATGTTGCATTTTTAGAAGAAAACTTAACAGTGAAGAGGAAAACCAGACTAGAAAAGGTTCTAACTCTTAAAGCTATGGTTTTAATTTTATATGACAGAATTGCAAATATTGTTCTATTAAACCCATATTCAGTGGCGGTTCTTGACTAAATGGTACCCTGTTTTTTTCTTCTCTTTTTGGCCCCTCTCCCAAAGTGCTTGTGCCGCCCCCTGATGGATTGGCGCCCTGGAAGGCGAGCCACATTTCCCATATCAAAAACCGCCACTGTCTGTGTAGATTCTGAACCAGTAATGTCTAATTTGTTTTTGTTGTTTTTTTTTTTTTTTTTGGAAAGACTATTCATTTAATGATTTCTCTTGATTACAGGATTGAAGCTGTGATCTGATTTGCAGCTAATATTTGTAGCATAACATTATTTTTTAAAATCAGACGCCTGTGTTTTCAGATTTTTCTTCTGAAATTTTAGCTGCACTTAGATATGCATTTCTTGTCCCGAATGTGGCTTCCCGGTCAGATGTTGCCATCAACTTTTTCTTCAGTGTTTCAGTTGCATAATGTTCTTTCTTTGTCAGTTTTTTTGACGGTGGTTTTTTGTAGCATGGCCATCGCTTTGGTTCTCACGTTTGTAAACTCTGGGACCTGTTTTGCAGCCAAAAACTAAAATCTTGAAGCCATGGCACTCCTTTTACTAATTTAGTAAGCTTTTTTTAGGTAATACCCAGACTGCTCCAGGGGGACACACTTGTACTTTCTGGACCTTATAATCCTAAAACATCTATATCAAAAATGTCTTTTTGTGTAAGTTTATTTTTTTTCTTGAGTATTAAAGCTAATATTTTTAGCATTATATGGACTTGTATGTATTTCCGATAACGGTTTATGTTAAAAGTATTGCTTCTATTTTTTGGATTCTGTATAACTGCCACTCGTGCTTATAAAAGGCATGTTTTTTCTTCTAAACTGCTCACCACTTAATGTACTAAAATAGTTTTCTGCATTTTGTATAATTTGTTTGCTTCAGTGTGTAGAGAAAAAAAAGTATATAATTGTATATGGATATATTTTTGCAAAAGGCCCTGTTTGCTTGCAAGTATGTTGTATCAGCTCTCCAAGGAGGAAGAACTCTGAATCCTGCAGGCAGATGTTCCTGATGGTATATTTTACTATAGATCCTGACGCCGGTGTGACTTCTACCCTCAGATACTGTATGTGTGCCTTCTGTTGATCTTTACTGATAAAAATAAACTATTTTACTCTTTTATTTTGACTCCGTGCCTTACAAAAGAACATTATTTATCCAATGTATTGGACGTTTTTACATTCTCTAGACAACCTGCAGGGGGCGCAGCTGCTGGCTCAGTAAAAACCAGTTTTGCAAGTGCATCTCAAATTTTATTATCTGTTAATTTAACTCCTTCAATTAAAAAACTCAAATTTTAACACTGATTTTTAACGCTAATTTTCATGACCACTAATAAAGCTACACTCAGCTGAAGACCTCAGAAAGCAAGACATGCCAAGTTTTAAGTCCACATACTGTATTTGGTAAACAGACACTTTTTAGTAGGCAGACATCTCTGCAATTAAAAGATGTTTTTGGTCTTATTTACCTTTCCAATTTTCTGAGAAAATACATTTTTGATTTTCGTTAGCCGTAAGCCATAATGATAAAAAATAACATAAATAATCGCTTAAAACATATAACCCCCCTGTGATTAATTTCTGCAACATTTAGGCGGGGAATCAATAGAGGCCTTTGTCCATTAGAGGGCACCCAAACAACTACACACAGACACTGAAAATATGCTTTTAATAATAAGCAGATAAACTCTTTACATGTTATATGTAAGACAGGTTTTATTTTTACTTAGCAAATGCAGTACCAGAGAAATACAATTATTATATTTTTGCTAAAAGATCATGTTTTATTTCAAATAACCTGCATCGATGTTTTCGTCTACATTTTTACTAACATTTTTCTGGTTTTTCCCTCACATTAAGGCGTTGTATTTACGTCACAGGCTGCAGTCATAAAGGGACATGGTCTTACATCAGGCTGTGAGATATATTTCTTTTTACCTTTACCTTTTTGTTTGTTTTTCAGGCATTAACCTCAAAATAACAAACCTGTCTTTTAAAAATTAGTATAAATGAATGATTTTAAGCAATGTACGCAAATAATTATTCTTTAAATTGGCAGCTGGGACATGATGACCCCGCCTCCGCACGGTCTGATTCACTGCAAGGTCGATTTCTGCACACAAACGCAACATTCAGAGTTAACCAATAGGAAAGAAGCTGAGCAATGACGCACTTTGAAAAACTGCCCACCTCTCTTGTTTCCCCTCTAAAACGGGTGGCAATAAAACTGAAATACTAAATCTATAGAAAATAAAAAAGTGGTTAAAAAAAAACACAGTTTAAGTAAATTAAAAACTAATTAAACAAATCCTAAAACAATTTTAGGGAAATAAATAAATTAATAAAAATACAAAAACAATGTGTCCCCAAAAATTAACATAGAAGAAATTATCCAGAACTGAATATAAATAAGTGAATAACTAAACGTGAATTGATAAATTATATATGTATGGATATTGAAACATGGGTAAAATACCAATCTCAAATAAAACGCTAATAATAAAAATAAAACATTTAACTGATAGGCTCCTTTAAAGCATTTCAGTTTAATGCAACGTTGTCTAAATTGCTAAAAAGAAAAAAAACAGTGTTATATTATCCCAAGTTGTACTGTAATAACTGTCTAAAGATCTTTTTTATTTATTAAGGTGCGTTTGTTCGAACATTACTTTTTATTTCTGCATTTATTGTTGACTTTAGCAGTTTTAGTCTTCCATTCAGATTTTCTTGTTTCTCAATACAATTATGTTGCATTAGCTACTAGCCTTAGCGTTATTCATTTTAAAGTATTCAATTAACTTGTTGCTGACTGAAATTTGGGTCATTTTTATCCAAGGTCCACCTAAATGATTACAGGATGATTGGCAACATTCAAAACTATTTAGGTGTTTGTAAGGATCAAATGACATAGAACCCGTCTAAATGATGAATTAAAACCAATATTTCACAGATTTGATCCAAATTCATTATTAATTCCTACTGCTTTCTTAAAATTATTCAACCAGGTCAACCAATTTGTGAAAAGAGCACACATTAATGCAACCAATCAGAGGCTTTATCAGTTGCATTAGGCATACTGGAGACACCTGAAATAAGCTCAAGGAACAGTGGCTGCATCCCCTGATGGCTGAAAGAGGAAGATATCAATGATATCAAAGTCAGTTTCTTAAAATTATTTAAATAACAACTTTGAGGATTCTGTTCTGTGGAGCAATGAGTAAAACATGAAATTTTGCAGTCTGTGACTCAGTGGTCTGTCTGGAGGAAGAAGAATGAAGCATATGCTGAAAATAACACAATTCCTACAGTGATGGCTCAGTGATACTGTGGGCCTTTTTTGCTTCCTCCAGCATTGGAAGCCTGCAGGGTAAAATGGATTGAGTCAGGTATCAGGAAATTCTGGGATGAAAAGTCATGCTGTCAGGACAATGATTCAAGGCCTATTTCAAAGTCCACTAAGGCCTGACAACACTAGAGTGGCTTTAGTAGTCCTTGAAGTAGACTTGAACTCTATTGTATATCTCTGAGGGGATTTGAAATGCAGTTGAAACAGGCAAACCCAAGAAAATTGATGAACTGTATCAAGCTTTTTCCATCAATTACATCAAAAGAAAACAACACTGAATACAACTCCAGAACAACTCCTTTATTTTGGAAAAAAACAAATATTTAAGCCACTTGTTTTGAATGAAATATGTGGATTTCAGGTATTTTTTCCCCCTTTTCTTATAAATTCAGTGGTATATTAAGCATGCAATACCGCATTAGCTGCTTAAGTTTTCATTTTCCACAGAAAAAAAACAGAAAACAACACAAAGTTCCCTCAATAGTCCAGATGAAGCTGCTTGGAAAAGGGTGGTTTGGAGAAGCCACAGCATGAAGCAATGTACACAGTTTGCGGTTGCATAGTACAGTACATGAAGTTCCTCATTTTTAAAACAGCATGCCGCTTTGTATTGCACATTACTGAAACTTTGTATACTGAACCTCGCTGTTGTCCCAGGTGGATTTTAGTCTCATCTTAGCACATGAATACAACAAATAGTATCTCTCAGAGACATTATGTACATTTATTTGTTATAAAAATAATCGCCAGCAAATATTCATACTTCATCACTTTTCTTCTGGAATAGACGGTTGCTCTTTTGCATCTTTTGTTTTTCTGAAGGAAACATCTTCCCCGTGTGTTCTATAGGTTTGTCTGTTTCTGTCCAAAAGCAAAGTTCATAAAGAAGTTTGAGACCGAAACATTGTTCAGAAATGTCTGTGAAAGAGTGTGGCATTTATTTTTGTAATAATCTATTCCTTTGAGTGTAAATCGGCATAAATGATCCCTCGCTAAGCGTGTTACAAAGAGAGGGACGGCAGAGCTCTGGTCTGGAAATCCCTCCTGATTGTCTCAAGGAGCCCAGCTCAACACTGATTGGTTGGATTTTCTAATAATGAATCAGTCAATGAGATTTTGATGCCATTATGCATTGATAACATGCAAACTGATTGCATATAGCGGCGGTATTTCCATTCAATGATGTGCAAAAAAAAAGTAAAAAGGAGATAAGGGGAAATAAAATCAGCCTCTGCCCTTGTACATGCTTCAGCTTACCTACCATACTTTTCCAGCTTTTTCTTTGTGCAATGGGCAATTCTAAGCTTAATAATACAAGAACATCATAACCAGAAACATTCAATTGTTTGAACAAAACTGAATATAATTAAAGCCCAATAAGGTGTTGCTGCTTAACCTTAAAAATAAATCACTTAACCAACTGTTTTTATACCAAAAATGATCTTAAGTTTGTTTGATGACGTGTGCACTCATTACAGCTTCCCTCTGCTGCCATCTAGTGGTCAAATGCTCAAGCACATGTTTTTGCCGCTGCTACGTAACAGTGTAGTGATGCGTTAGGAGCTTAAAGGGATACATCAAAATCTTTGAAGTGAGTTTTTTTTTTAAAGATTATAAGCAAAGTTAATATCTTACATGCAGTAGATTAACACCTTTCTTTAGCAGACTGTGGTCAAGACCAAAGTAGGCTATTATTTAAAAAATAAAATAAAATAAAAACAGTTCGTGCAAACAGTATTCATGTGACTATAAATCTTATTTTACTTGCTTTGCGCGCAACGAACCCGGAACCGATAGAGCCCAGTAGTGGCCGGGTTCAACTATTTCTGAGCATCTTGTGTTTAACAAAAACGGGAGAGGGAAGTGCACCACAAAACAATATAGTCTTACGAATTCCTTGGCCACATTCTGTCATTGAATCCATAATTATGTCTAAACAGCCAATAAAAATCAACAATCACATCATTTAAGAAGTATATTGGGTGGCAGAGTCACGTGTCTTGTTTCCAAGCTTCACTTCAAAGCCAACCGCTAGTTTGCAACTTTTTTCTTTGCTAATTAGCTTTTGGTTACAAACGGAACAGAAAAAATACAAAGTATTTCTGGACAGTTTCTTTGTTTGTAGTTTTTGGAAAAATTTTCCTTTTTAAAGTCCCGTTATTGGTCGCGGTTGACAGGGGGACAAAATTTCGCATAACAATCCAGAAAATACAGAAGTCTGTCGTGCCGCAGCAAGAAGAAGTTGTGGTGACGGTGGATGGTTGGGAAGCGACTCTATCCAGCAGAGCTGTGGTACAGCGGTCCTTAGGCAGGTTGACAGCAGTGGTGAGTTTGACACGTTTTTAATTTTAATGGTGTTCTGTCTGCATTATTTATATGTGAGCCGTAAAAAAACATGACTGTTTGGCTGCTCTCCAGCGTTAAGATGTGTTTTTCCCAGCCGCAAAGCTTTACCCTCATGGTGCATTAAAGTGTACCTCGTACATTAGATTATTTGTATTGAACCCACCACATTGCTATTCAGCACTTCTTAAATAACATTACTGACACTTTTTTATACTGTTTTATGTCGATATTATCTCTTACATTGGTCAGGTTTTAAAATGCTGTGAAATATACGATCAAGTTATCAGCAAACCTTAACACAGTCTTGATTAATAGCTATTAAACCATGGGATTCAATTGTAAGACTGTTCTACTGCAGCATCTTGAAATTAATATTTAATATCATTCTAAATTATAAGGTCACTGTCCAGTGCCATGGACAGCAGTAACCCACAAGTCAGATTAAAATTTCATTTTAAGGCTGCTGATTTTCTCTGTGGGCAGTGAGATTTCAACACACTTAGGCTCTGTGACCATAGCAACAGATTTTAAAATCTCACTTAGTGAGGAAATATATAGGGAGAAAATCAGCACATCCCTTAAATGTTCAGTTACTCTTAAATTTCTTGGCCTGGTCAGAGACGAATAGAAAGACACCGAAATGCCTTTCTAAGAATACCATCTGTGGAACGAAATAAAATGAAATCAGACTATGTTAATAAAGATAATGGTGACCTAAACTGTGCAAAGAGTCTTGTTTTATTACATTGCAGTATATCAGAAGTACCCAGCATGATGGTGAAAATGGAGTTTTGTCAGATTGTATCATTTGACAAAACCACATACAAAACTAAAATTATCTGAAAATGGTTTAAGATGTTATTTAGGAAGTGCTGTACAAGGCTTTGACGACATTTCATGTGAAAAATGATCAGCCCGTCTAGTTTAAATATGCAAGTATTTAAATAGTGCAGTCATTTACACAGAAGCTGACGATCATTTACATGACAAATGTATATTAAAGCAGTGCACCCTCTAATGATCTTCCTTAGTTAAACATTTGCTAAGAATAGAACATATCAGAGTAAAGACCTACTAGAACAGTAAGGCAGTGTAAAAATCAACCAGGTAGTCTTCCCTTTACCACTAGGATATTTTTAATTTTTGCACCAGTTGAATTTCTATATTGGACCAAACCTAGTTGCTCAAATAGTTGCAACTGGACCTTTCGTTTCTTGTATATGTTGTACTTCTCATCCAATTAGCTTTTTTAGTTCTTAACATGGATTGGACATATGAGGCTTATAAATTTTAGTCAGAAAAATCCCACTAATAGGGCCTTTAAGATCACTAATGGCACCTTTAAGGTCACATGAGTTACGGTCCCTACCCTTCATTCAGTTCAGTGTTTGGGATAATGTCAATTGGAAAACATAACCAACATAATCTAAACATGTCACTTAACGGTGCCAACACTTGAGTTGTTTTGATCACACATCTTAAGGTGTGAATGCCTGTAAAACTGCCTTGTGAGAAATGTCAAGGTGGCACTGTAGGTGAATCTTGACTCATTGACTCAATGTGCTAACTCTTCTGTACTGTGCCATCTGTTTGTGTTGCACCTGTTTTGTTTCTCCAGTGTAGAGATCTGAACAATCCTACAATGTGCACATTTTGCACAGGAAAGACAGGAGAGGAGAAAAAGATGCCATTTACAATTAATGTGAAAAACATTACCTTTTGTGGACTATTGTTACAAATTTGCCTCAAACCACTTCCATCTTAATGCATCCAATTCTAGTTGATGCATATTCCAGACATACCAAGGATGGGTATTGGTAAAAACTTTGCAGCCATCTGACACAAACAATGGAAAATGGGGGGGTTGGATCAGTGACTCATATTATCTAACTACCCTACTTGTGTGATAGGTTTCACTATAATTTATAATCCTCATGCTTCTAGCCCATGATTAGAACTGAAGAAAACTTTTGGATGAGAGGTGAAACATATTTAAGAAACAAGAAAAGAAGTCTAGTTGCCTTTTATTTAAACACTAATATTCATGTCACAATATTGCTTATTTTACTGTCATTTCAATGGCATAGGAAGACTAAACAGTAGAGGATCAATGCTCACGTATCAGCGTACAATGCCTTCGATGCTGTAGCATGTACAGTTTGATCACCAGCTAAGCGAAGATGCCACAGATTTTCTAAACTCAAATATCACCGCAATGACTTAATAGTACCATTACTTTATTTCTCACTATGCCAGACAATCATTTCACTCACGTGGTGATTCTGGATGCTTGAAACTAAAAATGAAACCAGCAGCTTCACTTTTTCAGAATCTAAATAATTTGACTAAAAGTAGTCTGACCACGCGAGGGCACTCATAGAGCGTTTTTTAATTTCATTCCCAGATGGTTAATTTATCTTTTAATATAAAAAAAAACAAGAGTGTGATGTCATGGATATGTTATGGACCTGTTCATGACACAGAAGAACACTATGAATTCCACACCCCTGATCCCAATACACACATTATTCAGAACATGATGTTCCTCAAAATGCCCCTAATCTACTCAAATTTACACTCATGTGAGACGTTTTTTAATACACTGTCATACATAGGAAGATAGAAAACATGTCAACAGCTTAATAAGTGCCATTACCTGGATGTCATGTCCTTAACATGTTCTATTATAGTATGTGTTTCACACAGGAAGACCATTGGCAGTGCACCATCTACCACCTACATTTCCTCTGTTATCATCAGCAGCTTCTGTGTAAATAACTGACATACCAACGTGACAAAAGTTGAAACATTCACAAGGAAGCCCTCAGAGAAATTGGAGATTGGATTTGTTTTAAGAAGCTAGAAGCCCACTTCTCGGACTGTTAGCTTCAGCTTCAGCATCCAGCTAATCTGAATTTATGCCAAGTGAAGATGCCGACAGAGTTATTGACCACAGGTAAGACATTAACTGTTTCTAACCTTTTAAGTTTTTAACCCTTTATCCATCCCTTTAAGACCATGGCCACATGTTAACTGAAATTTTGTGGTGCTACTTTTCAAACTCGGATCCACATACCAAAAGCATGCTGGTGTCATCTGGAGGCAGTCTAAGGAACATGAGGGGACAATATAGAGTTTGCTACGTTCAGGCTGCTTGGCAATGGGTGGAAACTAAGGTTTAAACAATAGTTTTTCGAGCTTCATTCTTTTATTGCTGAAGTCGGTTGTCATTGGTCCTCTTAGGCTCATTATTGTCAATACATTTTGACTTGAAATAGAACTACTTGTGAACTCAATTTATTACTAAGAGTTCCATTCCACTTCTGCACAGGTGCATGCCTGACATCTGTAAAATGTGCACAAAAAGGATATATTCTGGAGCAAATGATACCCAGACTAATACATTTGTTCAACCAGCTGCATGCAAATGCTTATCAGAAGAAATATAGACAAAGTAATAAGGTATAAAGGCTTCTCAAATAAAGCCTAACGAATGTGCAATTAATCTGATTCACATTTTAATTTAAACTTTGGCTTCCAAAGCTCACAAAACATGTCCTAGGCGTGTGGAAATTATGTTAAAATGATTTTTGCCACTTTCTGCTTTGGAAAATGTTGTCTAAGTGCCATAAATGCAATGTGTTTCCAAACTCAATGAGTAATGATGTTAAATAATCATGATTATCGTTTTTTTTTACATAATCGGGCAGTTCTACTACAGGCATAATGCATGCAACACCAGACCACAGATAACTGTGGTACAGTTGAGACCACCTTCTAAGCTTTAAAGTCCAAACTCCTTATCTAAAATCCTGATAGGTCTTTCCCTAAATGCAACGTATCCTTTTCTCTTTAATGAAGTTTTTGATTGTGATTGAACTAAACAATTTAGAAATCACTCTGTATAGACCTAAGACAAACAAGGTAAATCATCATGAAAAGGAAAGTTTATAATGTTAACAGATCAGTTGCATCACTGAGATTATACTCTTACCAGAATTTAACTGGAATTGTCTTTTTCTTTTCATGCTGGGATGAGAAGCTCCAAACTTAGCCAGCTAATGCATTGCCTTGATTTTAGTATTTTCTTTAAAAGCCAGGTTTGTTTGTCTCCCTTTAATAAATAAAATAATCACATGAAAATTGCATTTTCCTTTCTCCATTTCTAAATTTGTATGATGATCTAAAACACTCAATGGTGACAAAGCACCGTATACACATCCTGGTAAAGAATAAATGCAACAAATTAGACACATTGCCATAAAAATGTTTTGTGAAAATGGATAAATCTCTTCAAGCAGTCCTTTGAATAAACTTTTCCATAAAATTTAGCTTAAAAGGAAACGGTATGTAGAATAAATCAGAACAACAGGACATTGACCATAATCAGGAACAAGAGCAGCACCATATGGAGGTTCGGTAAACTCAGGCTGTAACTGATGCCTCAATTAATATTCTTACAGGACTGATTTAACAGAAACATATAATTGTGGTGGCTTCACTTTTACATCATGCAACATCCACAAATATTTGTCCTGTATGCCATTTTTACCGACCGAGATGCAAACCTCATAGGTCCTGGGAAATTATTCACCTACACTGCAGATTGTGTTTTTATTTTCTATCCTTATTTTCTCTTTTTTTTCAGTGGGAGATGCTAAATACTTAAAAAATATGGTTGAGTACAAAGGAGTTCTTATCGTACATCTGTAGGGAGCATGCTCTGCAGTCTGGTTATCATGCCAGCTACACATGAAATAAATGAAACCCCACTCATCCTGACATGGTCATTCTCATTGTTTTAACCCCATTACAAGGAAGATTTATAGGGATAAACTGATAGGTGTATAGTTATGTTAAAAATAACCACAAACAAATGTCTATATATGCTGACGATACTGTACTTTTACTGAAGGTTTAGGAAAATAAAAACCAAAGAAACATCCTGATTTGCTTCAGAAGATCTCACCCTCATACAAACAACAATAAAAACATCTCAGGTAGCGTTTAAAATTGTAGTTTACGATCATAGACACACACACACAGATAGTGCTTTCTCTGTGCTACCTGTTCAGAGCAGAAGCTCTAAAGCGTAGCTCAGATATGATCCCAGCACCGTCAGCATCTGTTCCCTCTGTGACCTCGAGGCTCTTCACCCTAATGAGATGCTAAAGCTATGCTACAGAAAAGCTGGCCTTGCTCAAAGTGACTTGCAAATGGCAAAGAAATGTTGAGGGATGTGGGGGTAGGGAATGTGAAGCACCAGTTTTCAAAGCTATCTGCATACTGGACCACAACTCCCACTGCTAACTGCTGATCCACGACCGGGTGATTTTAGAAAATTGGACATAAACCTTATCCAGAATGCTAGGTACAAAATATTAGCTAAGTGGATGTGGAGGTTAACCAACTATTGGCATGCAATAAGCTAAATGGTGAGAGGATTTATACACGGCCCAGGATAGGGGCAGCAGCCTTTCAGCAGTCTGTGTGCAGTGGACGTTCTTCCGACTTGGTGTGATACTTCGGGCACACCAACGTCTTTACATCACCTTCTGACCAGTATCCAAAACTAGCTTGTTGACAGACCCAAGAAAAAAAATCTTTGCTGCACATCTGCTGAGCATTGTGTTAGTACAATCCAAGAAGATCCCCGAAATATAAATGAAAGGAAAATTTGCGTTAATTATTGTTGGCATCCAGAATCCTCTGACTTCTTCATGCTTTTGATTGACAGTTTGAATAAAAACAAATACCTGATCAGTATTCTATTCAACTTTCAAAGAGAAAAATTACCAGGCAGACCAAAAAAGAAAATAAAAAGTACAATTTGGGAACCATCTTGGCTCTATTGCAGGGATTATTTTTAGTGGAACCTGGGTCTGTAGGGTCCTGGTGGTGGCAGAAGTGGGCTCAGAGCCGGTGCCTGGAATCGTGGCTGTAGCTGCCCGGTGAACTTCGATTGCGATGGGGCTTGTAGGCGTCCTGATAGGGGTCCTGGTAGTCCTGGTAGGGCTCCTGCTGCTCTCGGCTGAGCTGCGAGCCAGAAGACATGCGGTTGCGTCCCTTATGTGCTCGCTCATTGTGGTAATTTTCGTCTGATGTCATCAGGTTGCGTCGCTCATTCGCGGTGGAGTGGTCTCCTGTGTGGTTGCTCTGTCGCATTTTTTGGCTCTGATGATCACATGAATGTACCAAAGAGACAGATAAGCCACTACAAAAAGACTATGTGCAAGAGGAGCTTAATGCACAAAAAGAGTTTCCTTTTCTGAGAATCTAAAACCGTTAAGAACATTAAATTCTCTTTAGATAAAAAGGAAATGCACCACTCCTATTGGATATACCTGCAGACCGGAGATGCTGGTGGAGTAAGGGGTGAGCGTAGTGGGGCCCAGGTTCCGTCCCATCAGTGGGTTTAGAGGTGTTGCCATCGAGGTATGAGTTGCTTTCCAGTAGGCCTCAAGGTATTCTGCGAGATGTTCACAGGCGTCCTCGAGCTGGTTTTCATCGAGGATGATGTCAAACATTTCCTGCCGGTGGCAGATGGCAGTAGTAAGCATTGTGCAGACTCTTTCTTTAGATTAATTTAGCTAGATTAGCTTCAGGTATCATTTGAGAAGATGTCTTAGAGTCAATACTTGTGTACTATTGCATGATTGTTTTCCTCATTGCTTTATTCAGAAATGTTAAACATGGGCCTTTTAAAGTCAACAGAAGGTGCTTACCGGTGGACACTGAGACAGTTTTTCTGCTGCCACAAGCTGGACATTGAGGTGTTTGCTCTGTGACTTTCCTCTGGACTTGACTAACCTCTGAAGAACCTAGATGATGGAAAAGTGAAAGAGGTCCTTAAACACAAAACTTAAATCGCTTTTAGTTGGAGTTACCTTCATGTTGAATGCATACTATAATTTATGGTAAAGAAAGAAACAAAAAAAAACCTTTTCTGAGATCTCATTTTGCTCCCAAAGTTTTGGATAGTTTTTTGTTCAAATGTAGACAACTTTAAGTGGAAATGGTCAGCTGATACTAAGATGGACAGTACTCCTGGCCCTGGACCAAACCATTTGTTAGTGGTGTCTCTTTGCTGGATGGAACCCTTGATGGCTCTTTTGCAGGCAGTGACTCAGGGTACACACTGTGTTTCCTTGCCATAGAAAATACTCATGAAAGTCTAATATGAAACAGAATGCAACAGGATTTGTATAGCTTTCTGTCAGCATAATCCTCCCGTGGGTAAAACAAAGACCTTCATGCAAAAGAGACAAGGTAAAGATTACTTGGAACGGATTTAAAATCCAGACTCTAAATGTGAGGCATGGCTTTTAAATCCAGTACTCCTTAATAATTTTGTCAGTTTGCTTGTAATGAACCTTTTACCGTTACATTTTTGCCTGTTGCCCCAATTTGAGCAAAACAGTGTTTGAGGAGATCGTAGTTTTACTTCCCCGGCTGTTCTCTAGTTATGCTTTACCTTTGGCGAGGAGACTTTGACATGGACTATGATTGGCGCCAGTGAAGTCTTGAGGAGCTGGGCCGGGTGGTTGATGGTGTCAGCGTCCAGCACAACTAGCTGAAGGGAGCGTGCCAATTCAAAGATCCTTTCAATCTCGCTTTGAACCTCAGCTGTAGAGAAACATTTCAGTTTGTTTCTAATTTTTTTTAGTGTGGATTAGTCTTGGCAGCTTTAGCTCTCATGTATAAACTGCCTTTTAGTTTTAATGTTTACAAAGATTTTCTGCTCATAATAGCCAGTAAAATTCTCACCTAAACTGGAGCGAGTGTTGGATCTTTCAATAATGGCTCGCTTGCTGGGGTTGTTGAGAACGGACCTCTTGGCCAATGAGATATCTGCAGTGACTCGTGTTATAGTTATCCTAAAACAAAAAAGGAGATATTTCAAACATGACAAGTCCAGTCTGTCTTTATACCCTTACTATACACGCTAGCATGGATGTTTTGCATGATGGACATCTTTAAACGTTTTGGCACCTTTTATTGGAAAGCATACAGTGGTTTTCCTGAAAAGAACTGAGATTTTTATAAATACTGCCCCTACTTTTTGATTTTGACAGAAGAATGACTTCTATATCTGCAAAGCCCGAGCCTACAATTGTGGTTGTGTATTGAACAAGGTAAGGGGTTCCTACCACGGCTGCACGACATGTGAAAAACATGCAACTGCAACACTGTTGCAGAATATTGCAGTGTCACGATTAAGTGACCCTTTCTCCCTACTTTATTCTTTTTTTTTATTTCTTTACAATGTTATTTCCATTTTTGTGAGTTTCGGCATCACACCCACAACACTTACAAATTAGTATTTGTATGCATGGCATTTGAAATATAATATCCTACCTAATACGGCATCCAAGTAGTCCTTCGCAGTTGCGATATTGAAAAACATGGCGTTGAGATAACAGCTGGGATTCAGGATTTTGTGCAGCTCTACTTGTTACACATATTTAATTTTTACCGCATCTGTCCATTTTTTAACTAAACATTACCAGTTTATCACTCCTTACTGGCCCAGCAATAAAACTACAGTGTATTTGGACATTTCTGCTAACCTCACTGAAAGGCGATTTTCTTTTTCTTTATTTGAGGAAAAAAATCTTTAGCAGTGTAGGAAAGGCCTTATAAAACATCCTTAATTTTTCAAAATCAATGTTTGCAGTTATAAAAACTTGGTGATCTTGGTGAAATGTGATCTTTGGATTTTTAGGGAAGCTTTACATCCAAAGTCGCTTTTGCCATTTTCTCCTAAGATTATGCTGAAGATTGGTGGAAACATGCAGATAGTCCCCAAATTCTTCGTTAGTTTTTCTCACCTGCCATCAAATCTGTGCTTGAGGAAGTCAAATAGGGCTTTCTGCATCATATCTGTCACCTGCAACAGATAAGATTATACACAAATCAGGTGACTTCTGAAGGCAGTTGGTTGCACAGGATTTCATTATCAGAATAAAGGGAGCTAAATACAAATGCGGACCACACACAGACTTTTATATGTAAAGAAAAAAACTGCATCACAAAAAACATAATAAAATACATTGGACGTTGTGGTTGTAATGGGTAAATGTAAAAAAGTTCAAGGTGTTTTTAATATTTTTGCAAGGCAGTGTATAAGTTTGCAGCCATATACTGACCGTACCTGCAGTATAGTTCACCAGAACCATGAAGACCAGGTTATAGAAACTCTCTTGAGAAGCTTGAGAAAATTTCAGTTTTTATCACAAGAGGTTCTTTTTTAAATTATTATTTAAAATTGATCTGGTTTTAGAGTTTTTGAGATAAACCTCATTATCTGTGCATAGAGGGACAGTGCAGAGGATCTCTTTTATCTGCAGCTCTTTAATATAGAGTAACAGAAACCATACGGCTGCCCCTTACATCAAATCCAAATCAGTCCAGTTATTCAACATATTTATATCTGACCTCCTGTTCTCCTCATTAGTCAGGCTGCAATCTGTGCATTGCATGCCTAATGACACATATACAATTTACTTGGCCAACAGCAAGCTATTTTTAGGGACTCAGGGAAAGACTTGCATGGCCTTATCTGCTTTTCTGCACGTGAAGTCACACAGAAAACTGCCAAATCAGCACTAATTTTAGCTTTTATTTGGTGGCAGAAGTAAGGAGGTGCAAAACACAAAATTCTACTTTTAGATTCTGCCATAATGACACTCAGCTTACCTCGTAACCTTTGAGCGAGGGTCCCACCAGCACCACAGGCCTCATGGAGGGAACCACATCATATGGGGGGATGTGCTCCGTCTGTCAACAAAGAGTGGCAGCAGCAGATTGGTCACAAACACTGAAACAGCCCAGAACAGCTCCACAGAAGATGCACACGGCAGATGGTTCTAATCAGCTGAAGCCAAAGAACAGTCACATGTAAAATGGGAAATATGTGGCCTTGTTGGAGGACTAGACTGAAACTGATCCGATTTTAGGTTATAATGTGAATTATACACAAATATGAAGCTTTGACCAACTTTCAGATGATTTATCATTTGCTGCATAAACGCTACTGCAAACCAATATCATAGGGAATGTCAGAAAACTACAGTCTAACCAGAGTTCACCTTAAGAAGTAGGACTGCAGTAACACAGTGCTCTGAAAATGTTTTTACCCCCAGTTTCAGATCATCAAACAAACTTTAATGTGAGACGACCTGACTAAATACAAAATGACTTTCAAATGTTTCCCATGGCAAACAGGCTCTAGGTGATGGGTCAGACAAAGAGCGGTTCAAGAATCCTTCATAAGGACAAATATATCGAGGCACGTGACGTCGCCCGGTACAGCAGAGCCGGGGTCCCACACTGGAGCCAGGCCTGGGGTCGGGACTCGTCGGAGAGCACCTGGTGGCCGGGTTGCTCCTCGTGGGACCCGGCCGGGCCAAGCCCGAACGAGAGACGCGAGGCCATCCCCCAGTGGGCCCACCACCTGCAGGAGGAACCGTGAGGGACCGGTGCAAAGAGGATTGGGTGGCGGACGAAGGTGGAGACCTCAGCGGCCTGATCCCCAGATGCTTAGGCTGGCTCTAGGGACGTGGAATGTTACCTCGCTGGGGGGGAAGAAGCCTGAGCTTGTGCGGGAGGTTGAGAGATACCGACTAGAAATAGTCGGGCTCGCCTCCACGCACAGCGTGGGCTCTGGAACCCATTTCCTTGAGAGGGGCTGGACTCTCTTCTACTCTGGAGTGGCCCACGGGGAGAGGCGGCGGGCTGGGGTGGGTTTGCTTGTTGCCCCCCAGCTCAGCCGTCTCGTGTTGGGGTTTACCCCGGTGGATGAGAGGGTCGCATCCCTGCGCCTTCGGGTGGGGATAGGTCTCTGACTGTCGTTTCGGCCTACGGGCCGAGCGGTAGTGCGGAGTACCTGGCCTTCTTGGTGTCCCTGTCGGGGGTGCTGGATAGTGCCCCTCCCGGGGACTCCATTATTCTGCTGGGGGACTTCAACGCCCACGTGGGAAACGACAGTGACACCTGGATAGGCGGGAGGAATGGCCTCCCCGATCTGAATCCAAGTGGTGTTTTGTTATTGGATTTCTGTGCTAGTCACGGATTGTCCATAATGAACACGCATAAGGGTGTCCATCAGTGCACTTGGCACCAGGACACTCTAGGCAGGAGCTCAATGATCGACTTTGTTGTCGTATCATCAGACCTTCGGCCACATGTTTTGGACACTCGGGTGAAGAGAGGGGCTGAGCTGTCCACTGATCACCACCTGGTGGTGAGTTGGATCCGCTGGAGGAGGAGAAAGCCGGACAGACTTTGCAGGCCCAAGCGCATAGTGAGGGTCTGCTGGGAATGGAGCCCTCGGCCAGGGATGTATTCAACTCCCACCTCCGCGAGAGCTTTGACCAGATTCCGGGGGATGTTGGAGACATAGAGTCCGAGTGGACCATGTTCTCCGCATCTATTGTCGATGCTGGCGCCCGTAGCTGCGGCCGTAAGGTCTGCGGTGCCTGTCGCAGCGGCAATCCAAGAACACGGTGGTGGACATCGGCAGTAAGGGATGCTGTCAAGCTGAAGAAGGAGTCCTATCGGCTGTGGTTGGCTTGTGGGACTCCTGAGGCAGCTGACGGGTATCGTGAGGCCAAGCGTGCTGCGGCCCGGGCTGTGGCAGAGGCAAAAACCCGGGCCTGGGAGGAGTTCGGTGAGGCCATGGAGAAGGACTACCGGTCGGCCTCGAAGCGATTCTGGCAAACCATCCGACGCCTCAGGAGGGGGAAGCAGTGCTTCGCCAACACTGTTTATAGTGGGGGTGGGAGGCGGCTGACCTCGACTGGGGACATTATCGGGCGGTGGAAGGAGTACTTCGAGGATCTCCTCAATCCTGCCATCACGCATTCCCTGGTGGAAACAGAGGCTGAAGTCACCGAGGTGGTTAAAAAGCTCCGCGGTGGCAAGGCTTCGGGGGTGGATGAGATCCGCCCTGAGTACCTCAAATCTCTGGATGTTGTGGGGCTGTCATGGTTGACACGCCTCTTCAACATTGCATGGCGGTCGGGGACAGTGCCTCTGGACTGGCAGACCAGGGTGGTGGTCCCCTTCATAAGAAGGGGGACCGGAGGGGTGTGTTCCAACTACAGGGGGATCACACTCCTCAGCCTCCCTGGTAAGGCCTACGCCAGGGTATTGGAGAGGAGAGTCCGGCCGATAGTCGATCCTCTGCTTCAGGAGGAGCAGTGTGGTTTTCATCCCGGCCGTGGAACACTGGACCAGCTCTACACCCTCTACAGGGTACTCGAGGGCTCATGGGAGTTTGCCCAACTGGTTAACATGTGTTTTGTGGACCTGGAGAAGGCATTCGACTGTGTCCCTCGTGATGCCTTGTGGGGGGTGCTCCAGGAGTATGGAATCGGGGGCCCTTTATTAGGGGCCATCCGGTCCCTGTACGAGCGGAGCAGGAGTTTGGTCCGCATTGCCGGCACTAAGTCGGACCTGTTTCCGGTGCATGTTGGACTCCAGCAGGGCTGCCCTTTGTCACCGGTCCTGTTCATAACTTTTATGGACAGGATGTCTAGACGCAGCCAAGGACCGGAGGGGGTCTGGTTTGGGGACCAGTGGATTTCGTCTCTTCTTTTTGCAGATGACGTGGTCCTGCTGGCCCCCTTTAGCCAAGACCTACAGCATGCGCTGGGGCGGTTCGCAGCCGAGTGTGAAGCGGCTGGGATGAAGATCAGCTCCTCCAAGTCAGAGGCCATGGTGCTCAACCGGAAAAGGGTGGCTTGTCCTCTTCAAGTTGGAGGGGTGTTCCTGCCTCAAGTGGAGGAGTTCAAGTATCTCGGGGTCTTGTTCACGAGTGAGGGAAGAATGGAGCGGGAGATCGACAGACGGATCGGTGCGGCTGCCGCAGTAATGGGGGCACTGTGCCGGTCCGTTGTGGTGAAGAGAGAGCTGAGCCGAAAAGCGAAGCTCTCAATTTACCGGTCGGTCTACGTTCCTACCCTCACCTATGGCCATGAACTTTGGGTCATGACCGAAAGAACGAGATCCCGGATACAAGCGGCTGAAATGAGCTTCCTCCGTAGGGTGGCCGGGCACTCCCTTAGAGATAGGGTGAGGAGCTCGGCCATTCGGGAGGGGCTCGGAGTAGAGCCGCTGCTCCTCCACATCGAGAGGAACCAGTTGAGGTGGCTCGGGCATCTATACCAGATGCCTCCTGGACGCCTTCCTCGGGAGGTGTTCCAGGCACGTCCCACCGGGAGGAGGCCCAGGGGACGGCCCAGGACACGCTGGAGGGACTATGTAACTCGGCTGGCCTGGGAATGCCTTGGGCTCCCCCCGGAGGAGCTGGAGGAGGTGTCTGGGGAGAGGGACGTCTGGGTGTCTCTGCTGAGTCTGCTGCCCCCGCGACCCGGTTCCGGATAAGCGGAAGATGACGAGTACGAGTACTTTCAAATGAGGGTTACGTTGATTTAGGGAGAAAAGCAATACAAATCCATATTTGAAAATATATTTGCTCCTCTTGTTACGTCATGAATTAAGTGAATTACCATCATAACTACAGTCAATCATGGCGGTGGTGGTTTGATGGTTTGGTGAAATCCTGAAGGTGAATGTCTGGCCATCCGTTTGTAATGTTAAGCTCAAGTGCACTGTTGTTATGCACCAGGACACCAAAAGCACACCACCAATTGAAACTGAAAATAAGAATCAACATAAAAAAATACAAAAGACAAAATAAAGGTTTTGTTGTATCCTAGCCTAAGTGTAGACTTTAACTCAGACTGATATGATTTGGCATGACCTTAAACAGGCCGTCCATGCTCAAAACCCCTTCAGTGAGGCAGAATTAAACCAATTCTGCAAAGAAGAGTGGTCCAAAAGTCCTCCACAAGGATTTAAGAGACACATCGCCTATAATCTCTATGTTGCAGATGGGAATGTTGGCACCACCAGGTATTAGCTGCTGGGGGCAATTAGTTTTGTTTGTACAGCTTTAATAAAAGCTTAATAAAGTATCAATGTAAAACTCCTTTTTGTATTCACTGAGGTTATGTTTGATATTAAAATTAGTTTGACTTGAAACATTTATGTGTGACAAAAAAACAAAAACCAGAAGGAATCTGTAACGGGGGGCTAAGGGAAATAAGTAAGTAAACCGAAAGTCATCATTTACTAATCAAAGGTTCTGAGACATTCTAATCAAAATAAAAAGTAGAGTACTCAGTAGCGTGTTCTCTTGTCTTTCCTATTTTTAAAAGTAGCAAAAGGAAATGGTCCTACTTGTCATATCAAACATATACATCAGGGGAACATTCGGTTGTATATTACTAATGAAGAGTTACTAGACACCCTTGATCAACAAAACAGTAAAAGTACTTTAATGAAATGCTCTAATGTCTTTCCCATTTTGAATAGTGGCTAAGAGAAATGATCCTCTGTGTAACACACTGAATACAACAGGGAAACAAGTCATTGATTATTACATGAAATTTCTTTGACACTTTGATAAATATCCAAACGCTTGGTACTGATAATGGTGATAGTTTGTATTGGTATACTTCAGTAGAGTTGAAGTACTGTGTGGTATTAGCTTGGTGTCAGTGCTTCCAGCTCCTGTCAGGTTACTATGGTGCCAGCAAAAGTCGAGGGATGGTGAATGGGTGAATTGACAGCCACCAACTTACCACTTTCTGTTTCTGCTTTCCTGCAGGAGGGGAGAGAAGACAAGGAGAAGGCCATTAGTTGCAGCAAGTTTTTAGAAACATGTAAACATGTTTTACATAAGCAGATATTTGTAACGATTCATAAAAATGAAACCTATCAATATCTACAATATACAAAAAAAAAAGAAAAAGCATATCTATAGTCCTAAGGTTATATTCACAAAGTGCAGTTCAGAGGGGGGGGTATCATAGTCTTGTCGTTGGTTAGCCCCAGTCTCAGAGCGCCTGCAGTCCTCAACTGGAGGAAGAGGAGGATCATGGGATAATGTACCAGCGACTCTATGCAGTAATCTTATGCTCTATGTGGAGATATGGGAAGGCTTTAGATTCTTATACTATCTATGATTTTTGAGGTTCAGGATGTTTGGCTGTAAGTTTGGAGGCGGGTTATTAACAGCCCTCTCCCCCCGTCCGATGTTCTCACCTGCTGAGGATATGAGTGGTCGGATAGAGGCTGACACCTCATCCTCCACACTGGAAGAGGAGTTTCCTCCAGACTTACTGAAAAAGACAAGAAGGGATAAAAAAAGACAGAAAAACATGGCAGCATTAATGTTAAAAAATACCTAAAGAAATTATTAGATTTGTAATCCTCAAACTGCAAATTCACAACAGTGTTGAATTAATTATGATAAAGTGATTATCTTATAACCCAAGAACTCTGCTTTACTACCTGCTTACAAAAGGTAAAATTCAGGAATATTTGTCAGGAAATGACATTTAACCAACTCAAGCAAACCTTGTACACCTGTTAATTCAATTGAAAAGAAAGTGGAAATGTGGTTCATGTTAGCTAACAACAGATAACTCTGCAATGCTAACAGCAACTTAGATGCTGCTATTAGCTAACATGCTAACATTAGCATCCTAGCTATCAAAGGCAAATTATCTACCATGTTAAAGTTAGTTAATATGCAAGCTTTTACTAATATGCATGTATTAGCTAAATTGCTACTGATGGCACGTTAGCTGACAGCAGATAATTGCATTAGCTAAAATGCTAACATGAGTATGTTAGGGAAAATGATCAACTATGCTAACGTTGGGTCATATACTAGCATTCTCATACTGCTAACATTAGCTTAAGTGTAAACAAATATCAATCTGAAAATTACAAACAATGTAGTCAAACTTGCTTATTTGAATGTTGTGTCTTAAGTGATGAATTTGTCATTTGTTACAGTCAGATTTTCTAGTAATCTTCTAAAGTGGTCCTGATCATGTATTTTATTGCACAAGTATAACCTCCTTTAAATTAAGTACATTTATTTAGTGGGGGAAAAATCCAAAGGGAAGAAGTATATTGTTTCCAGGTAATCGTGTGTACCACATTTATTGGCACAGCTGCTGTTTATAGTTTGTACAACTCCTATTTTGGGTTATATGGTAGATTTTGTTAAAAATTTCTGGTATTCCAAAGATTTCATCTCATGCAGGGAAGGGAAACAGCCCCACAGCATCACAGATCTTCCACCACACCTTTCCACATATTCATCCTATTTGTTTTATGCCAGATCCATCTGGAGTCTTTGTAGCCAGAAAGCAGAACACTTTATCCCAGTTGCCAAGGCATTTAGCTCCACACATTCACTCTAATTTAAAAAACAACTATTTCTCAAAGTTGGTTTTTTCAGAAGTTTAAAAAGTTGGATTTGTTTTGAAGTTACCACTGAGAATATGCAACTGCAATGAAAGTTTAAGTTATCTGAAGCATTCTTGCACATCTTTATAAGGGAGGCTAATAAATGTGAAGGGTGCTATAGTTACAGCATGTGGGCAATTATGTATTACAAAGCACTGATTTTACCACAAGACATGATAGGTTATTATTTTACCAAGTACAATTCCCACTCTGTGTGTTGTGATAAATTTGTTCAGTCAGATGAATTCTGACTGGACCCGGATGGCTACACCAGGCTTAGACGACAGCAGCTCAAATGCTGAAGTAAACTGAGAAAATTAAGGGTGTCAAACAGATAAAAGGAAAAAGATAGAGCGCTAAAAATTTAGTATTTCATAGTCGTCATATTGTCGTAAAGCAATCACATTCCATGTTTTCTTAAAATCCTGCATGTCCAGTCAAAATAAAATCTTGCAGTCCATAACTTGAAAGCCTGAGGTTTACATCTGAATAGTTAGAAAAAACAATTAAGACAATCCACAAACTCAAAATATCTACATTGATCAGATTTTTCTGCTGATTATATAAAGTCAACTTTCTGTGAATTAACTGATACAAAAGAAAACAAAACGTGACAGAATAAGTCTCTTGCAAAAGTATTCATACCTCCTGAACCTTTTCACATTTTGTCACTTTACATCCACAAACTTCACGAAAGTATTTTATTGGGAATTTAGAGGAAAGACCAACACAAAATAGTGCATAATTTTGGACTGAAAGGACAATGATAAATGGTTTTTACCAATAAAAATCTTAAAAATGTGGTGTGCATTTGTATTCATTCCCCTTTACTCAAATGCCCCTAAATGGATTCAATTTTAGTTTAAACAAGGTTATGTTATAAAACAACACTTTGAACATATCACAGAGCACTGGTTAGTCCATCATTATCTGCCTCCCTTCTAAACGACATGCTGAAACACTCCATTCCACTAAGAGTACTATTACCCTGACCACCACCGCTTGAGGATGTGAGAGTGAGTTATTGCATTAACTGTGGATGACAGGACATTCAAGACCAATTACACACACATGGAAATGAGGAGCAAGGATAAGAGTGCTAAGTACAGCTAATTGGAACAAAGCATGAGTAAAAGAGACAGAGCATAAAGGTGTGTGTCGTTGTCAGACCGAGCTCTAAGTTCACTTTAACAGAGAGTAACAAAAGATACTGTCAAATGGAGGCTATTACTGGGTGAAAAATATTTTGAATGATTTTAAATTTATATGTGGAAGTCTGTCTGTGCAGGAACGTTATGGAGAGCAGAAACTAAAAGTAGCTAGAACCAAGGCCCTGAGTTTGAGGGATGTCTAAATAAGGCAGTGATTTTTTTTTTAATTTGAAACCAAAGTAATGTTAAACAAGGATATGGAGCAATACATTTTAAAATCTTATGCATTCATTTATGTTTTATTTTTTTATTGTTTGCTCATGGAGTTAAATGTGCTTAACTTAAAGTGGGGCCCCAAATCAAATTCTGCTTAGGGCCCTATACAATCTTTGACTGGCCCTGTGGCAAATTTTACCAAAACCATCCTGGTAAAACAATTAAACCAAAACAATGTGAAGATGGAAAAAATAAATATTCTCTTTTAAAAAAAAAAGGAAATTACAGATTTTCTTAGAATTCATTTTACAAATTAAAGTTTAAAAGAAAATATTTATTTTTTCCTTAAAATATCAGACAGAATATTTACAAATAGAATTAAAATGATGTTAAATATAGTTTTTTATGTCACATGTTTCAAGAAATAATGATAAATGGCCTTATAAGAGGACTTATTTTAGTTTTTGCTGCCCAGAGATCTGGGTATTTATCTACTTGTCACACTGTTAAATGTTTTATGTAATATTACCTCGATATGTGATTTTAATTTTGCCACATTTTGTGGCAAAAAAAACAAAAGAAATGGTGAATATTAACCTGCAGTAATACAAGTTTTTCCATGAAAACATTTTAACCTATAAAGCTCTTCCTTTACGAGCAGTAAAACTAAAATAGCATTTTGGTTTGTCAGGGTCATCCATCTGTTGTGTTACCGTTTGGTACATTGTTAGAGCGATGAGAGTGTTGCCTACCCTTGGACTCGTCCTCTCTTTTGCTCCTGCTGGAGCCGGATGTTTTCGAGCTTCAGAGGGCTGGGAATGAAGCCGATCTCACATCCCTCTTTTACTAAGCGACCGATCCACCAGTCATTGTTGAACTTCTGAACATAGCAAAGCAACACATAAGCAACAATTTAAATATCTATAAGACATGTTTTGTATGACAGAAAGTTCAAATAAAGTCAGAACACGTATGCTGTAGAAATGTACAGACGTGCCTCTTTTATATGGAGGAAGTCCTTGGCATCAAAAGAGATGGCAGTGGCTGGTACTGGAACATCCTCATCCAGGGCGCCACAGTAGCTGACATTGGTCCTTACAGCAAACGCCACAGGTTTACTCTGGAGAGTAAAAGCACAATTCGATTAAACAACTTACACACACGTTTTCTAGGGCTGCTGAGCGATGTTGTACTGGAAGGAGACACTGGCAGAGCTATCGCTGCCATTAGCTTTGGGTACTCTTGATTTATTTCCCCATAGAAAGTTGTCCTGGCCTTTTGCTTCACTGTTTTTTTGTGGGAACAGTAGCTTTTATTTGAAAGTGGACACTCTTGAAATGGGGTGGAGAGAAGGGGAAGACATGCAGGAAAGGTTTCACTGGGTCAGGACTTGAACCCGGGACATCTGCGTTGAGGACTGAGGCCTTCGTACATTGGTCCTGCACACTACCGCTATGTGCCGCACCCTTGCTTTACTATTTAACCGTGTCTCTTCCTTGGACAGAGTCATTCATAGAAGCACATTCTCATAGAAACTTCTCTTGGCCTGTACCTATTGCTGTTAACAACTTTGCATTTATTTTTGTTTTTTCTCTGACATAGAAAGTACCCCTAGTCCATGGTTTCGTGTGTTTAGCTGTTTCCTCTCTAAATTGGGTCATTGACAACTATTGCTGCCATTAACTGTGTGAGTTCTCTGTTTTATCCTACCATTGAAAGTACCCCTGGTCCAGTGCTTCTGTTCAGCTGCCTCTTTCCAACACTGAGCAATTGCAGCTATCATCTCTTTGTATTCCTCGTTTTTTTTTTTTTTTGTAACCGAAAGTACTCCTGGACGAGTGTTTCATAGCCTTTTTGCTGGGTCTCCTTTCTGTCTTCTTAATCCCCAGTCGTTGACTGACTGTTGTTTTGCTGAGCACGGTTCTGTTGGAGGCTTCATCCTGTTCAAAGGAAGAGGTTTCTTTCCACTGTTGAACATGCTTGCTCAGGATGAGGGTATGCTGCAAAGTCAATGACTGAATGCTCTAAGCTGGTTTTCATTAGATTTCTTTTTTTAAATAATTAGCATTAAATGAGCAACTCAGTTTGACTATGTTGTGCTGGAATTTTGAAATTAGACTTACTGGATATGGAACTGATCATAGCTACGAAAACCAACTGAACTTAAAAACATGAAGTGAATTAAACACACCTTGAAATGAATCTACTCTATACTGTTTTAAAATTTATCTGTAAATGATCTGGAATAATAACAAAAAACAAGGAAACACATCTAAATTATAGCAAGTTGTGTCCCAGGGTGACAACCTTGGCTCTCTCCAGTTGAACGGCGGCCTGCTGCTCCCTCTCTTGACGGCTCTGTCCCGGTCCTTGGCTCTGGCTTGGGCTTTGGCTCTGAACCTGGGCCTGCACCTCGCGCTCCTCCTCCAGAGATACATCTGAGTCTGATGGTCTGCTAGTGTATGAATCAGCTGAGCCCTACAAACAGAAACGACACCACAAGTTACTGGAACTGTTACAGCTGAACACTTCTTATGAAGTTACATAGTAAATGTGCACATTTCTACAGTTAGTCGTATCCAAAATTTAGAGTTTTATCAATCCTTCATTGTCACAGTGTCAGCTGTTTTAATTAAAATAATTGCAATGATGGCAGTTTAGCAGAGCATCATAATGGCATGTTCTCTTGTGTTTCCCATTTTGAAGAGTACAAAAAACAATCTCTTGTCTCTCTTATGATGGGGAGAAAGTCTGATTACTAATAAAAAGTTCTTCATCACTCTGATCAACATAAAAAGGTAAAATTCTTGACTTGCATGTTCTCCTGTCTTGCCCATTTTCATGAGAAAGTTGCTAAGAGAGATAGGCTTCCATGAGCCGCATCTTATATAACAATCATGATCAAAACTCCATTATATGGTCTGAACAGTGGTAAACACACAGCTCTCAAACACACAGTTCACTTTGGGTTTTAGTGACAGAAACAAAAATATGAAGTTTCCATTTTGTTAATTGATTCAAAATAAATTTCACAGTAACTGACGTACGTTGAAAATGTATGCAGGAAGTGGAGTGACCTGAAAAAGTATTAACCCCCTTAACAATCTGTACTGTTTTTGCTTCTTTTTTTTTTGTCAAACTTAAATGTTTCAGATCATCAAAGAAGTTTAATGATCTCTTACGATTTCATTTATTGAGGGAAAATATCTGTCCAAATCTATCTCAAAACCTGGCCCTATGTAAAGAAGCAATTTCAAACCCTTTAAATGTTTTTGTTTTTGAGCGGAGGCAGATTTGCTGGTGTGCTCTGAAAAATTGTTTAGGCTATAACCCAAATGAGCTTGGGCTTAAGGGTTACAAGTTGATGGTCAGACATCTTTTACAATTTTCTGCAAGAGAGCAAAATTCACAGGTCAAAGATGTTCAGCTCTTGAGGCAGTAAAGCAGCTTAGACCCTCTTACTACCAAGACTGTTTCTGACTGTCGGTTTGGAGTACTTTTTCTGAAATGCTGTGTTTGTTTTACGCCAAATATAACAGGTGACACACCTTTCAAAAAGTCTTGTGGATCATCAAGATGTTCATTGGCAAATGTGAGATGGCTGTTCTTTTTGGTCAGCTGTGGTTTTGGCCACTTTGCCAGCAACCCTTTAGATGTTATTCTGTGTGATTTTGTGTCCTCCTGCATGAGTCGTCGCTCTTGTAGTAATTTTGCTAGGCCAACCCTGGGAATTTTCACGACTTCCATGTTTTCTCCATTTTACAATAATTGCTCTCTGGAGTCAATTTGTTGTAACCTTTTCCAGACTGATAAATATTAATGACTTTGTTTCTCAACTCTTCTTGAATTTTCATAGATCAGGGCACAATGTATTGTTTTTGTGATCTTTTAGCCTACTTCATCTTGTCATACAGGCTCTGTTTTAGTGATTTCTTGATTCTTTAGGTCTAACAGCAAACAGGCCTGGGTGGGATTAATGAACCTCAACTAAAAAAGTGATAATCACAGTTATTTTATAATTTAAGAAAGGGGTGTGAATCTTGTATTAACTCTGATTTTCTTTGGCAAATACTTTTTCACCATACTGTATGCTGGTGCCTTAACACAGTACACAAGCAAATTCAGAAGAAATAACAACAGATCCTGTCAGTAAGACTGAATCTTGCTAAACCAATTTTCTCAGTTTAGTTGTTCTTGTAGTCTCTCACACAGTCAGGGAATTTACTAACCAACACTTTAAGCGTTGCAAGGCTTGCAGCCCCTTTATTCTGCATCCTAGTCAGAACCCCTTTATTGCACCGTTTTAATGCCGGTACACGACTGTATCAAGTGCTTCCTTCTGCTGTTTTAATCTAAACAATCAGCCGCTAATGATAATTCAATTAAGGAGGACCATTAGTCCCGAGATGATCAATCAAGTTAGTCATCACAGCTAAGCACTTTTTTTAAGGCAAGCAAGCAGCAGAGGAAAGCCTGAGTTCAGCACACTGCTTCTTTGGATTGTAAGCATCCTGTCTCAGGACGTTTCTGAGCATGTGCAAGATTTCCATAAAAATCAGCTAAAGGAAAAGCTGGCGCTTCTTGTGTTTTTTAGTTCTTTTAAACAGGCAGTTATAACTCAGGCCTGTCCATTTGTCTTTACAGTCTTAGCTATCTTAAATATAGAAAAAGAAGCATAGTTTCTGTCCTGATTGTGTCGAGTTTCCATGTTTTTACAGCGCTTTGTGCAAGTATTTTCATCCCTTTGAGCTTTGTAACATTAAAACCACAAACTTGTATGTGTTTTATTGATGTTATGTTATAAACAAATATAAAGTAGAACATACTTGTTTTGTATAAATAACAATCTGAAAAGTGTGTTGTTTTCGTACTCTGTCTTCTTATGCCCATTTTCCACTGGATTGAATTGGTCCTACTCAACTCCACTCGGCTCGCTTTGCGAGCGTTGCCATTACAGTGTTTTCAATACCAGTACCTACTTTTTTGGTCCCTGCTCCTGAGCAGGTACGATCGGGGCTGAGTAGGGACTACATGTGATGTGACCAGACTGCTTTTCACTGATTGGCCGTGGGAGGAGGAGAAATGAGAAGGTTTTCATTGAGACAGTGCAGGGAAAAGTTAATAAAACTCAAGAGCTACTACAATAATATTAAGGACCACAGTGGCTGGAACAGGTCAAACATGTAATTTTACCATTTACGGGTTATAAACCATGCCTGAAGGCTGGCAGAAAAGAAAAAGGACAAATTAGCTTTCTGAATTACATGCAGGCAGAGTGCTGTATTTAATAACATCCCAAACCAGCTGATCACACATAAAATCAGCAGTTCATAAGCACAAACATTTCCCCCAAAACACACAAAACAAAACCATCATGAAACAACGTGTTTGGTTCGGAAATTTACGGTCCTTTAGCGAACCAGCGTCTGCAGGAGGAGGGAGCAGGCAGAGAGCAGCTGCCCTGTAATCAGACTGCCTGCATCGGACCAAACAGGAGGAAGAGCCCGCTGAATCTGCGCATTACGAATATGCAATATCCAACCTAAAACTAACTTCAAAGGTCATAAGTCCGCGGTTTTGCTTTTTAAAGTCCTTGTGCTCATTATTGCCATGGATAAGACAAAAACTTCCTCATAAAGCCCAAAACTGTAACTTCTTCAAACTTTGGAGCTTCACCATCCAGGCATCAGTGTCTCTCCTCTCTGCTTCTCCTGCCACCCCTCCTAACATCTGAACCCCTGAGCCTGAGTCAATGCAGGTACTTCTCTATCAGCTTTGCACGTTCAAACCTCAAGTTCTGTCAAATTGGACTAAGAGCATCTTTGAACATCAGTTTTCAAGTCTTGCCACTGATTCTCAATTGGATATATAGGTCTGGACTTTGACTAGGCTATTCTAAAGTGTAAATTACTTTGCTCTAAACCATTCCTGTCTTGTTAGAGGGTGAACCTCTACCCCAGTCTCATGTCTTTTGCAGCCTCTAACTGGTTTAGTTCCTGGACAGCCCTATATTTAGCTACATCCATCTGACCAGCTTCCCCACAGCATTGTGCTACCACCACCATGTTTAACGGTAGAGTGATGTGTGTCCACACATAGCAGTGTGCTGCCAAAAAGTTCAATTTTGGTCTCAACTGAACAGAGCACCTTCTTCCACATGTTTGCTGTGTGCCTTTTTGTGGCAAAAAGAAAACAGGATTTCTTATGGCTTTTTATCAGCAATGGCTTTCTTCTTCACACTCTTGCATAAGGGCTTGAGTACACGACTAACAGCTGTCCTGTCGACAGATTCTCTCATTTGAGCTTTGGATCTCTGCAGCTCTTCCAGAGTTACCAGGTTATAGCCTAACTCTGCTTTAACTGTCTCCACCACTTTAACCCTGGCTTGTCTGGTGTCTTCTTTGATCTTCATGATGCTGTTTGTTCACTAATGATCGCTGACAATCCTCTGTGACCTTTAGAGAGTAGCTATATTTTATAATGAGATTAAGTTACACATATATTCACTAATTTGGAGAGCACCAAAAACAGTTCCCCTGGATTTTATTTAGATGTATCAGAGGTATCAGATTTTCACAATTGCCCACCACTTTGTGTTGATTGAGCTCATTTAATCCAGGTCCTTTTAAGACAAAGTAATACTTTGAGTTCAGTTGTGTCTACTCTCATCCCCTGTCTTCTAACTTGCAAGACAGTCAAAAATGTTTAAATGACATACATTAAATTTTGGAAGCATCTTTCCCAAAACCATAGATTTTCCCACTTATAGGACTCTGTAGTTCCAAGAAACGCGTGCAGAAGAGCTGAGGGAGCACTGTAGCATCCAAGCTATTATCCAATGGAGTAGCTTCGGCATGTGACTCATCAGCATGAGAGTCCACTTAAATGACATCACGATGCATGTTCCTCCGAGCCCCGTCAGAGCCAGAACACTGCACGGCAGCACGGCCGGATGAGAAATACTCTTCAGGAAAGTGACGGACGCAGGAATGTGACACATGATTTGTCATTTTGGTGACGGCCCTGGGGGGATGACGAGGGGTCATTTGTATCTTTTGGTTTTCCTCTGCGAATCAAAGCACGGTTCTTCTCTTGGATGGGAAGAGTGTGCTGAAGATTAAATGATTCCTTCTGGCTCTGTTGGTTACCCCGGCTCTGAAGCCTTACAGTCAGATTAAAGCCACATATTCAACCAATACATATGGTTATGTGCAGAAATCATTTAGCCGTCTGCCTAACGTGCATCCCCCTCCCCTCTTTCACACACCCACCCAACCCCCTTCCAGTCAAGCATAGCCCAGGATCACACTACACTGGCTAACCCATCAAAGGCCTCTTACGTGTGTGTGTGTGTGTGTCTGTGTGTGTGTGTGTGTGTGTGTGTGTCTGTGTGTGTGTGCCATCAATAAGGACACAGCAGGAGAACACAAGCAGATTTACACTCACCGCCTCCGAGTCTTCAAATCCATGCAGGTACAAATTGTCATACATGGAGGTTTGATATTCTAACGAGCTCCTCTAGAAGAATGAGGGGGGGGGGGAATCTGAGTGGAGGCGGAGGAGAAAGGAGGGAGCACCAGAGAAAAAAAAGGATGGTTAGGGTGGGGGAGATGACGACAATTCCTCCTCTCCACAGCAGAGAATTATTAAAAAATAAATATCCCCTTCTGTTGGATCACGCCCGGTCCTTTGGAGGCGCCTCTCCAGACGGATGCAGCTTCTCCCTGCTCTTCTAGTGCTGCTGGCTGCCTCACGTTATAGGATGGAGACGGTGTCCCTGGAGGTAGCCCGATCCTGGCATTTCATCTTTATCACGCGTCCGCACGTACAAAACCTACACACAGAGGCAGAGAGGGCAGCAGAGGCAGCAGCAGCAGAGGGGCTGTGAATCCTTCCTCAATATCCAAGCCTGATGACAGAATCGGAATACAAGGAGTTGATTGGCTGAATGGTTGTCCACTCAGCCTGGATGAGCACTTTTTTTAGTGCAGTAAGGTAGAAGGATTTGGGGAGGGGGATGACGCTTTAAAGGAGTGGAGCAGCATTCGCTTGGTCTCATTTTACCTTTCATCCTCATTCTTTCTATTTATACACGCGAGAAAATAGTCAGATTTTTATAGACAGTGGTCTCCCTTTACAGATTTTTTCTCTTTTTGCTTTTTTGTCACTTAAATGGCTGAGATCATTAAACAAATCAAGATAACCTTAGTAAATACAGAAGACAGTTTTCCAATGTTGATTTAATTTATTATGGTATAAAAACAATCCAAACCAGCCATGCCCTATGACCTATGTGAAACAGTAAATGCCCCCTAAACCTAATGACTAGTAGTGCGCTAATAACTAGCGATGCACCGATTGAAAAATTCAGGCCGATATCGTTATCCAATATTAATATCGCTGTTTTGGCTGATAATAACCAAACTTCTGATATTTCTGGGCCTCCTCCCGGTGGGACGTGCCTAAAACACCTCCAAGTGGAGGCGTCCAGGAGGCATCCGATACAGATGCCCGAGCCACCTCAACTCACTCCTCTCGGTGTGGAGGAGCAGCGGCTCAACTCCGAGCTCCTCCCGGATGGCCGAGTTCCTCCTGTCCTTAAGGGAGTGCCCGGCCACCCAGCGGAGGAAGCTAATTTCAGCTGCTTGTATCCGGGATCTCGTTGTTTCGATCAAGACCCAAAGTTCATGCCCGTAGGTGAGGGTAGGAACGTAGACCGAACATCTGCTCAGCTATTATGGAAGAATAATGATGAAAAGTTATTAAAGCCATAGAAAAGTTGTTTACCCCAAGTCATATCGAGGACACAGCAAACATATGCAAGGAAGTGCCCTGAAAAACAATTTAACTGTTTGGCCTAGATGCAAAATGCTGTATGTGGAGAAAAACACACCATCCCCATTGTGAAACATGGTGGTGGTAATATGATGTTGTGGGGATGCTTTTCTTCAGCAGGGACTGGGTCAGCAATGATGGGAAGATGGATGGAGCTAAATACATGGGAGTACTGAAACAACATCTTTTTGAAGTTGCAAAAGCCTTGAGAAGAAGTTCTCCTTCCAGCAGGACAACAACCCTACACTTACAAGCAGAGCTACAGTGGAGTAGTTTAACCAAAACATATTCACAGTGCAGACATAAATCCAATTGTAAATATGTCAGAGGACTTAAACTGAAAGTACTTAAAGGTAAACCTGGGCAGAAATTCCAGTCTGTAGATGCTCAACGCAGGTCGACCCATACCACAGAATACTTGCAGTTGTAAATGGAGTGAAAGCTAGTTATTTATACAAAGTAGGTTTTAGAATGGCCCAGTGAAAAGTCCAGACCTAAATCCAAAACAGAATCAATGGCCAGCTTAAAAATGTTCACAAACACTCTCTCTCTCCAATCTGATTGGACTTTAGCTATTTTGCAAAGGATAATGAGATTAAGGTGCCACGCTGGTATACAAATACTATACCAATGTGGGCCACAACTTCCATAGTTTTGTTTGTAAAACATTCTAAAAACCATGCATTGTTTTCCTTCCATTTCAGAATTATGCACAAAATTGCATTGGCTGATTACATAAAATCCCATTAAAATATGGACATTTGTGGTTGCAATGTGACAAAATGTGGAAAAGTTTTCCGTACAAGAGTAGTCGTCTTGCAATCCAAAAGTTGTGCATTCGATTCCTAATTCCTCCTGCTACATGTCAATGTGCCCAGGGGCAAGGCATTAACCCCAAGCTACCTACCAATGAATCTGCACTGTTGCCACTCTAGAGACTGGAATTACAAGCGCCACTCCAGCCAAAATGTTTTAAATCAGGAAATATCTCTCCAATTTAAGTGTATAGAAGTCAGAAAGAGTCTCCGAACAAATGGTTTCCTAATCTGGAAAGAACTCTGCTTCAGCGCTCCCACAAGAGCAAACAGCTAATTAATATGGTAACTCGCCATGGGGGGGGTGTGAATTGCAATCTGTCAAAATGACTGATGGCCATCAGATTTTTCTGTCACCTTTTAAAAAAAAAACGGTCAAAAACTGAAAATATATGATTAACGCAACCTCTTCTGCTACACAAAAAATGCATCAATGACCTAATAATGTTTTTTAATCCCATCCAGCAATATGTAAATGTTATTCCTAATGAACATTCGCTCACCTCAGGTTGCCAGATGCATGGAACTATAAGTAAAACTGACTGCATGAAAAACCTCCTTCATAAGTAATCGGCAAATAATTATCTGATCACTTGGGGGTACTCATAGAAGATTGAATTGTCATTCCCTGACAGGAAGTGGATCCTTAAATGTGGAAAAAAAATTCACAAAGATGCTAAACAGTTGGACACACTTGATCCCACTTTACACACACACACACTATTCAAACGGGGACTCCATCAAAAGTGATACACACTCTCTAATTTCCTCATGTTCAGACCTGCATAATACACCAACATACATGGCAAGACAGGAAACTGCATGACAGGTCTACATCCCAGGCCTTCCGTTGTGATTCAGTACCTGTCTGAGGATAAAGCTCGTGGAGGTGGTGCTGCCATCAGATCTCTTGAGACGGCTTCTTCTGGAATAGGTCCCTCGGTTTACCTAGGTGGAAAACCAAAATCGTTACCTGAATCCACAGAGATTTTCTCACCATATCTGGTGAAACTGATGAACATCCATAGATTACTGGATGACGCAGTTTTCTAACAAACTCGACTGTACAAGCAGAAAGGTTGCACTGCATATAAAAACCCACAAGCAAATAGGACTTCTTCTAACTTATTCATGTCTTTACCTTTTAATGTCTTTCTTTTTTTCCAAAATTATCTAAATTTAGCAGCAGAATTGATCTCAGGGGGACAAACTTAATTATCTGCCTGCGATTTGTCCCATTTCTGTTTTATTCTCCAGAGTTAATGACAATGTGACCATTAAAAAGTCTGAGCCTACTTCCCTGAATTTGTGAAATGGGGCCATTAATCTGGGTCAACATCTTTCTTGGGCCCCTCAAGTAAAAAAGTGTCCAAAAGCACGCCAGTGATGTGAAGAATGAAGTCTGGTAATATGTTTCTATTAATATGTGCACTTTACCCCAAAGAGAAATTAGTTGTCTAGCAGGGAATGAGGCATTTCTTTCACTTTGACAGCAAGGATCTACTAATTTTAGACATAGGTAGAGGCAAGATGCTGGAAAAGTTAAGCAAAGGAGGTTAAGAGTTTCTGTTCCATAGATAAAATGTTTTGTTATGGATGGAAATATAATATAGTGAAAATATATCAGAGAATATTGTTACATGTATAAACAATGCTGACATTTAGTTCAAAGTGTATTCTCAAGTCCCAACACAGAAAATACATCTACAGTAGCTCCCAAATGTCTACACTCCTGGTAAAATGCCAGTTCTATTGGTATAAAACAGATAAATCATATAAGATAAGTAATTTAAAAAGTGTACACATTTTTTAATGTGACATCTATCTTGTACAATGTAACAAAAATCGAGAGAAAAAAAGAAAAATAATTTGAAATAAAGTTCAGATGTGGGATTTCATCTTTTAATTGCCCTAGTTTATAGAGGGGTAATAAATGATCACAATGCTCTAGCTGTACAAAGGTATCAGTCAGGAGAAGACTGCAGACAGTATTTAAGAAGTGGAGAAAATATGGAAAAACAAAAACAGTATTTTTCTCCTAAACTGATGAAGAGACAAAAATGCAACTGGTCAGGGAGGCTGCCACGAAGCTGCCAGCATTACCAAAGGAGCTGCAGGGCTTTCTGCCAAGTTGCAAAACAGAATCCTTTTTTTTGTCAGAGAAAACCATCACAGACCTGTGGTAAATCTCCATCAACCTTGGGGGGAATTTATACGCCACAATTAAAAGCTTTGTTTGGCATAAAAACAGAAACAAGACGGTGGCAACATCATGCTGTTGGGTAACATTTCTTCAGATGGAACTAGAATTTATTATCATGATGGAGGAAGTTATGAAATTAAAAGCATCAAACAATAAAGTTTTGACTCCAAACCTTGAGGTGTCAAGGAAGTGAAGAGGGATTTTATTATCAACATTACAGTGAGTCCAAGTAGACATCTGAATGAGGGCTGTGGACAATAGATGTCCTCTGTTGCGTGTGATCAATTCATGTTTTGTTGTCTCAGAAAGCCTAAATGCAACCCACCTTTCAGCTTTATTAAAGGGTGAATAATAGCAGTGATGACTGACCTGATTCAGGTCTGAAGACATCCAGGGAATGGGTGAAAATTAGCACTACTTAACATAATGCCAAAAGCTGTTTCTGTAAATTATATTGAATATTTATTTCGCACAGCATTTAGTCAAGCTGTGCTGTCAGGGAAAGGTCGTAAAAGTTGGACAGTTAACTACTAGGGTCTTCTTCACGTTCTTCACTTTTAATCATTTATTTTCTCATGAAAACATTTTTAGATGCTGTTCGTTTTAATCTTTGCCTGCTGGCATTATGTTTCTCTTATTTTTCAATGCTCTTTTAGTGTTATAGCATCAACCCATGAAGATCAGCTTATTGGTTAAATATGCCATGTTTACAGGGTTAAGCATTGTCCTTTTTAAAATTAATACATATAAATAAATATCCTGCATGCACCTAGAATATTTTCTGAGTTAAAGGGGATTTATCCTGATACAGTTTGACATGTTTTCCCTCTTTTTCTAATTTTTAAATAAAACTGAATATTTTTGTATAATTCTGCTTTATTAAAAACTATGGATTTAATTTGTTAAAACTAGTTCCAACAAATCTAATTTAAGATGACTCTATACCATACTTTGCATTATAGTAGTCTTTCTATAAAAAAAACATAAAACTTGAGCCAACCTGAAAGATGGGTGCTTGGATGCCCTCTCCTATTTTGTTCCGGATGTAGATGTGTCGGGACATTTCGGCCAGGACATCGGTCCAGAGGGCGGGCTGTTCCGGCCCAGCCCAGCGCAGGGGAGGCGGGTTCCTGGCTGCGTGCTCCAGCTTCACACTGCGCGGCAGAACATGAGCGCTCCGCGGCTGCTGCTTCCTCCACTGTCTGCCTGCAGACAGGCGCTCAGAGCCAGCTGCGCTCAGACACTGTGGACGGCTCCACTACGTTAACATCGGTGGGGGGGAGCTGCACAGTGGCACGCTCCACGTAACTGATTTAGTTCTGAGATGAAGATATTTTCTGTTTAAAATGAGCCTCCAGTGTGCATTTTATAAAAACAACAGGAAGTCAAATAATCTAAATATGTGGCGGCAATTAACCAACATTATGACCACAGGGTGTTGGGTCGGGGGTAGAGAGGGAGTGGTACCTGGTGTGGTCTTCTGCTGCTGTAGCCCATCTGATCAAGGTTCAATGTGTGATTATTTGAACTGCTGTCACCTTTCTAGCATCTCAGATCATTCTGCCTTTTCTTCTCTGAAATTATCAACAAGACATTTTTGTTGCTGCTTGATTCTCTCTTTTTAGGATCATTCTCTGTAAACTAGTGATATGATTGTTCACGGACATCCCAGCAGCCCATCTGGCACCAACAACCATGCCACGTACAAAGTCAAGCCTTTAAAATCCTCAATCTGATGCTCAGTTCTAACTTCAGCAAGGGGTCCTCATCACATTTCAACATCTAGATAAATTAAGTTTTTGACATCTCACTGATGATTCCAGTTAATATTGTTTAACTGCTTATCATAAAATTCTGTATCTCACTGTTTTTACAAACTGAAAGTAACTGAAAGTGAAAATAACTGATCGTTATTTACACTTTTATGTATTTTAGTTTTTATCTCCATATTACAAATGATCATACAGTAATTTTGTTCATTCTAGGAAGCTTAGTAAGATCACAGATACATAAAAAATGATTTCCTCTAAGCATGCTTCATTCTGGGTTCAATTTGGGTTGGAAGAAAGTAATTGTGAACGTTTGGAGAGGAAACTCACTGCATGTGATTAAGAAAAACAATATTTAAGATATCTGACATGTCTATGAAACCATAAATGGCATTGTGTGAACAGTGGGAATGAAATTTCAATATCTTCTTTAAAAAAATCCTTTTTATTTATGGCTAGCCATCCTCAGTACACAAGATTCTGACATTGATGTCTTGTGTACTTATGCTACTATTTAGGATTATAGATTCATTATAGTAGCTCTATAGAGCAGGGGTTCCTAAAGTGTGGGTTGGGTGTCACGGGTCACCAAGTGGGGGGTCGCAAGGGGATTTTCAGAATCTCTGTGATGTGACCTCTGAGGAGTGTGGAGGGCAAAAAGGGACAAAATTGAACAGTTAAATATATCATAAAATAAATATGCCCTATGAAATAAACAATTGTACCATAAAATAAATAAATAAAATTAATTATTTCTTATACCATTAAAATTTGAAATGCACAATTAAATACTTGTGTCCATTAAATAATTAAATGTCATTAAAAAAAATAAATGTATTTAAAATACATATAAATATTTCCCTCTATATATTTATGCGACAACTAAATAAATATAAAGCGAAGTAATTCTACGTATTTGTTGGGGGTCGCTAGTTTCTGGCACTGTTGTTTTAAAGATCATAGGCTGAAATGTTGGGGAACCCCTGCTATAGAAGAGCACAACAAACCATAATTTTAGGAAGCGCTTTCTGTGTTGGTTTAGTCTATCTTGTGTTCCCTAAATGACCAAGACTCACAAGTAAGAAAGTCATCCACAGGATGTGGATGCAATTAAATCAGCTTCATTTACACTGAAACAAATAGACCAATTTAATTGCAATTTGATAAGGCACTTTGGATTTCTGCAGAGAAAAACTTAATTTTCATATTCGTGGAATGTTTTTAGCTCTCATCCCATGGTTACTGATTAAAGCTTAAATGTACCAATGAAAAAGACATGACTCCATCTTGTTCCAGGTGTAATCCCAAAATCTATATTTTTTTAGTTCCAGTGACTATTTTTTTCAAATTACAGATAAGCAGAGATCAAACAACTATTTCCAATTTCTTTACAACCCAAAACAGTATGTCTTTTAACACTTTATTTGTTGATAAACTTGAGGAATTGTACCCATTCAGAAAATACTGATTAATATAATTTCATCATAAGTGACATTTTTCCCTATAATGTATTTTTATTTGCATGTGTTTTGTTGATATTTTTCAATGTTAAAAGCTTGTTACAAAGTCATCCTTAAGCTGAGGGGAGATGGGGAAGTTTTTTGGAAACTGTGTGGTCTTGCCTTGTCCAGTAGATGGCAGTATTATCAAAACAAATGCAGTAGCAGAAACGCTGTGAAGACTGACTTAACATGGCAGATGTTTTTAATAGAGATTGACACGTTATGTACTATATGCATTTCTGTCTTTCCATATGTCTTCAACTGTTTTCATGATTTTTGTTGAATAGGTCATATACAGTCAGGTCCATACATATTTTGACAGGGACAGCTTTTTTCGAATTTTGGTTCTGTACATTACCACAATGATTTTTTTCATGACACACCTCAGATGCAATTAAAATGCAGACTTTCAGCTATAAACAAATCTGATTATATGGTAATGATCGTTGCCAAGTGTTCAAAACTTAAATCTGATTATCCTTGCTAAGCCAAAAAGCACAGGCCTCTATTTGCTGGTCAATCTACCTTCCTCCCCTCCGGTATGAACCAAGACTAAAAGAACGAGATTCTGGATACAATAGGCTAACATTGGCCTCGTCTATGGGTTGGCTGGGCTCTGCTTTAGAGCTAAGGTGGGGTGCTGTTTTATCCAGAGGAGCTCGGAGTAAAGCTGATGCTTCTCCACATTGAAAGGAGCCATTTGAGGTGGTTTGGGCATTTGATCAGGGGGCCTCCTGTACACTTCCACTTAAAGGTGTTTGGGCACATCCCATTTTGAGGAGGCTCTGGGGCAGACCCAGAACTTGCTGCTGGGACTATTTCCCTTCTGGCCTGCAAATGCCTTCGTATCTCCCAGAATGAGCTGGGGAGTGTCGTTGGGGAGAGGGTTGTCTCTGCTCCCCTGTTGGACTTGTGACCTGTGCGATCCGATATTAGAAAAGAAGAAGACGATGGATGGATGGATGGACAGACGGATAATGCAGTTCTCATTCTCCGTCAGGGCTATTTCGTTACTTTCTACTGGTAGGATGGGGTTGGGGATAGGTTTGCCTTTTTTTCTGACAGGAATATTTGGTTAAAATTGAGCCAGATGGCTGCCATCACCTTTTCATTTCTAACATTTGCTTAAAAATAGAGCTTACAACTTTAGAAAGTCCTGCAGGGAAGCTCTTACATAACTCAAATGTTGAAAGTTTGAGTGGCACTTACCTTCAGTTCCTATTTCTGTACGGTACCTGGGTGCATATACTCACCTGAATACGAGCACAGCCTCCAAATTGTTTGTTCACTTTGCTTTAAATAGCTACCTCTTTTTTTTTTTTCAATCGAGGAGAAACAGGCCACATACAAACCCCTCTGTTACTCAACATTGCACAAATCCATTTAGGAGACGGTCCAACGATGTAAACACGTTGGTCCACTGGCACAGACAACAATATTAAAGTGCAAACTTTATTTTTGGCTCTTACCGGTAAAGCATGTGATGTACGGTGTCCCAGAGGCGTGTCATGGGTAACGTCTGGGCACTTCGTATCATCCGCTGAACAAGTGGAAAGGAGCCAATATTCTCACAGACTAATGTCTGCACATGTTCAGGCTCACTTTGATCAGACTAATCTGACTAATGTGTGTAGTGGATTATGCAACGCCAACCTGGAAGAATTAAATTGCTTTACTCTCTTTTTGAGCTGGTCAGCTCTCTTACAGACCTAATTTGTTGCTGGCAAAAATAATAATCTACAAAGACTGGATTTTTAACTTAAGTGTTGCGTTGCTGTGTTTGTTATATTGAGTTAGGAATGAAGTAAGCAAAGCAAAAAATCTCATATGTTTGCAAGCATGCAATGAATGAAACCACCTTCTACAGACAAACATTTATTAACTGCATGCTCCAGTAAGAAATTCGCATAAATAAATGAATAAAACGTACATGAGTTTGTCTATTTTGGCGAGCTGGGGGGTTTGTGTGCAAATTAAAATGTCAGACAGCAGAGCACTGCACCTTGCTGAACGGTGAGCTATAAACTCTGCAGAGTCATCCGTTGGTGTGAAAACTAAGCTGTTTAGTGAGTAAGTGTAGTTGGTAGTCTAAAGGTAAAAGCAGGAAGTAATCTTAACAGGACCATCCTGATATGAAATCAATCTAAAAATTTCATTCAAGTGTGTTAATTTTTCAATATTGCACACACTGTGTCGTGAATTTACTGCCGGATCACCAGCTTCCTCACTGACCAGCAGCAGGTGAGGCTGGGGACCTCCTACACAAAAACCATCAGCACCACTCCTCTTCTCCCTGTACACAACTGACTGCACCTTAGCAGACCCGTCTATGAAATTCCTCAAAGTCTCAGATGACCTCGCTGTTATTGTTCTGATCAGGGACAATGACAAGGCTGCAAACAGACAGGAGATGGATCGACTGGTCCACTGGTGTGGTCAGAACCATCTGGAGCTTAACACGCTCAGGACAGTGGAGATGATGGTGGACTACCTTAGGACTCTCCCCAAACTGCCTCCCCTCACAATCCTCAACAACGCTGTGTTTACTAATGATCACTTCCACTTCTTAAGAACGACCCTTTCTCAGGACCTGAGATGGTCCTCACACACTTTTCTCAAAAAGGAAATACAGTTCTCTACTCAACAGAGTAGAGAACTGTATTTCCTGTGACAACTCAAAAAAGTACAACCTTCCACAGGAGGTGCTGGTCATCTTCTACACTGCCATAATTCAGTCTGTCCTGTGTTTATCCATCTCAGTGTGGTTTGGCTCATCCAAACTGCAGCGAACAATCAGGTCTGCAGAGAGTCATCCGGGCTGACCTTCCCTCTATCCAGGACCAATACAGGTCTAGGGTCAGGAAAAGGGCAGTTAACCTCTATGCAGACCCCACACATCCTGGACACAAACTGTTTAGACTTACTACAGAGTGCTATTTGCAAAATCCATGTCTTTCTTTTTCATAAAATATTGTATATATACACATTTAAAAAAATATTTTGTATTTCTCTTTAGTATTTGTAAAAAAATTTCCTCATTAAGAGCAAAGTAGAATCAACGCCAAATTTCTTGTGCTCACAAACTTGGAAAAAAAAGCTGGTTCTGATCTGATGGAAGCTCTGATTAAAGCCTGAGACCAATCCATCCACAGTGTGCACGTTTACGTTTCACGTGTTTGGATAAAGGCTCTAAGAGGAATCCACTTATCTAGTCCCTCTTTAGGAGCTTTTTCTACTTCTATTATTTATTAGTTCAGCACTTCTAACCTGCCCTCAAAAAGTAGCAACACAGTCAACATGCAGCACAAGTCCTGTGTTTCTCTTACAGGCAACTTAAATATTTAAGACATCAGAACAGAAAGGAAGATGGGTCACTGAATATGAGTAGCTTGTGCTACTGTTCATCTTTATTGGTCATTGCACATGTACATTTCAACAAAATTTGTCCTCCTTATGGGGGAGCAGTGGGCTGCCATTGTGCAGCGCCCAGGGAGCATTCTGGGGCTAAGGGTCTTGCTCAGGGAGCCAGAGTGGCAATCTGTGGGATACGAACCCTGCCCCTTGTGTACCCTCTGGAACACAAACCTCCTGCTCTAACCACTAGGCCACCACTCCCCTGATTCTGTGTGCCCATACAGAAACTTTGGAAACCATTAATGGACCATTTAGCTTCTGCTAAGTTAGGTTTCGGCATCTTTAAGTCAGTTAAAAAAATTCACAAGTTTGTTCCTTTCTGTTGTGGACATGTCTCAAAGGGCCTCTCAGGCTTACTATGTGTACACATAACATGTCATTGTGCGACGCAACAGCAGCTAGCTCAAGGCAGTTTTGAACTGCAGTTATGAAGTGGTTAGTTATTCTTAAAGTTATGAAAGATGACTGACAGTCGTCTTAGCAGTTAGCAGTTCATGTTAGCTTCAGATAATTTTTTTATCTGTTTAATGGTTTAGCGTTGGCAAAACTAATATTTTAGTTAGCCGGATATGGGTTAGTCAAGCTAGCTTTTTGGCTAGCTGTGCCCACCACTGCCTCTTAGCTTTGACCTTTGCTCTCCTGCCTACTTCAGCTCATCAGCTGTATTTTATGATTCAGACAAATTAACTTTTAGTTTAGCGGTGCAAGTCGCTCTCAAAATAATATGCTGTTTTTGCAAAATGTTTTTCTGACCTTCCAAACTATATTTGTACTATTTAACTTATACAAAATCGCAATTTTTAATATGACGAAGGTCAGCGTTAATACTTTGCTCTGCACAAGTTCTGTATTTCAGATACTGTAAAGGAAATCCAAATTTAGAAAACGTCACCCGGCTGTTGGCCTTCGACTTCCAGCATCCTCTGTACTTAATGACGCACCTGGTAAAGCAGTGTCAAAGTCAGTGTCTCTTGCAGTTGAATTGGTTGAAGGGCGACATTCATGCAAGACCCATCACTGAGAAGATTCATCTAACACTGAAAAATACAAATAATGCAAACTTCATCTTGAATGCAATAATTCAGTGTAAAACAATTAGTGTAACAATTAGTTAAGAACTAATTGTGCTACAATTATTGTCATTCCTAACAATTCATATAAAATAAATGTTCCTGAACCATATTTTTGTAATTTTGTATTTCACTTTTTTGTCTTGATCCAAAGTTCTATGAACTTTTATTAAAGAAAACACGACTTCCTGTTTCCCTGGGTTATAGATTTGACATCAGAAAGGCCCATTTCTTATAGTCCCTCTTCAAAATGGGAAATGCGATTCAGCTACTTTACTTTTATCTACTAATCCATTCTTTACTGTCTCCCTGCTGTATAAATATGATGTTACAGAATATAATTTCTTCTAACCATGCTTCAAAATGGGAAAAACAACATGCCACTCGTTAGTCTAAGACAACGGACTACCGCCTTTACAATCTGGAGGCAATTTTGTCCTCAATCCACTTATAAAACTCTTTTAGAGCAGCAAATGTTACATGACCTTTTGAAAAAGACAACTTGAAATTTTTGACAAATATTTCGTATAGAAAATATTTTTACATTTTAAAGGACAACGATTTTTATTTCAGTTTTTATGTTTTAACATAAAAAAAACTAAAACCTTTGCAAAAAAGATTTCTTGTATGGGATGTTGATATTTGGGTAAAATTATATAAAATAAAGCACGCAGTTTCCAACCTATGATAAGAAAAATAGATCTAAAAATATTACTGGTACTTTTAGAATCATACTGTTGTAAAAATTCAAATTCTGCTAAAATGTGCATTTTTTATTATATCTAGATTTAACACATTAAATGGTTGTTTTTCTTTTTTAGTCAAAGTTATTAGGAGCCATTGTGGAAGGTCCAAAGAGCCACTTGTGGCTCTGGAGCCACAGGTTTCAGACCCCTGGTCTATGATGTGTGCTTTGCTTCATAAACCAGGAATCATCCACAAGAAAATAGCTACTTGCCTAAACTTGCATCTCTGCAGTCGGGGCTATAGTTAAAGAAGTGTTTAATGAAACTGGAGCTGCAGAGGATGGTAAGGGAAGTTAAATTCCCCAAGGTTTTAGAGAACTCCTGCAAAAAAGTGGTATCTTGGTGTCACCAAGTCTCTATAACAGCCATTTATTTTAAATCCTTTGTCCACATCTTTACTAGGAGTCCTTATTGTTGTCAAGGGTGCTGTACATACCAGTGACTGCATCTCTCTCACTATGCAAGAACACAGCCATAATTCTTAATATCACTTATTTGATAAATAAATCACCTAATGTGATGTCCTGTAGATCCACAGTGGGCACAGTTACATTTACTTTTAACAGATTCTTAAACTTATAGAAGTAGTGCTGCACAGGGAGCCTCAGAACTTAACCTGGTGCCTCGACCGCAGTCCTGTAAAATTACATTTTCTGTCGTCTGAAATATTTAAAGTGTGAGCAAGAAAAACAGCTAAATATAAAATAGAACATATAAAGGAAATATCACCAAAGAATGCCAAAACTCATCAGGTCAGGCTGAGAAAGATATGTTGTTTGGAACTCACAAATAATGAAAAATATTGGCATCAAAATTCATTTATTCACCTGGATTTTTATCACAGTATGCATTATACAAAAATATAGAGTACCAAAAGTTTACAGTGTCCCAAAAAGGCAGTGTTCAGTCAAATTCACATCAAGCAAGTTATTTTTTTCTGTTTTTTGTTTTTTTTTTAGAGCAAGACAATTTGTTTTAGGGTTCCTTGCGCATAGCATGGGGGTATACTGAATTAAGGGTGTAACAGATCTCTATCCAAATTACAGTGTTTTCTGCTTCTTATCTGAATACTTGTACTCTTGTTTGCCAAATAAATACAACTTTATAGTCTAAAAAACATGCATTCTGTACAGGGCCTTGCAAAAGTATTCATACCTCTTGAATTTTTTTACATTTTGTCAGGTTGCAACCATAAACTCCAGTGGAGTTATTGGGATTTTATGTAAAACACCAATTAAAGGTAGTGTTCACTTGTGAAGTCAAAGGGAAATGATACATGGTTTTTAATGTTGTTTAATGCTTAAAAGTGTGGTGTGCATTTGTATTCAGGGGCCTTTATGCCTTACACCTAACAAGATATGGCTCTCCGCCTCAACTGGCAGGCTTGACATAAAAAGCCTGCCAGTTGAGGCAGGAGAGCATTAACCAGAGAAGCAGCCAGGAGCTCCACTGGATCTGCAGAGATCCACAGCCCAGATGGAAGAATCTGTTACCAGGACAACTAATAGTTTCGCATTCGACAAATTTGAATTTTATAAATCCAAATAGAACCTACTGGCCTACATGGCATATGCTACTCGTGGCAGAAAAATAATACTTCACATTATCCTGAACACACCGTCCCCAATGTGAAACATGGCGGTGGCAGCACCATCCTGTGGGAATGATTTTCTGCAGGAGAGAAGGTATTACAGGATCAATACTTTTGCAAGGCAATCTATCTATGAAAGAGTGTCTATACATGTAATTCATTGTATGCAGATGCCCTGATTTAGACGCACACAATATTGTCAACATGGCACAGAAAAAAAACACAGTTTCTTGCAGATCAAGATTTAAAAATAGGAGACTAGAAAATAAAAATTTCAGTTGTAGTCTTTAGAAATCCAAATGATCCAGTCTACAGTTTTGTCTGGAGGAAATAAGTACAAACCTTGTTAAATAGGGGCAGGTAGGTACACATTGGGGTTTTGCTACAGCAGCAAGAAGTGAACGAAATTTGTCACAAACTTAAAAGACGTGGCTTTGCAGTTGCTACATTATGATCTTATACAATTTCTAGTATATTCAGATAATTTGTCTAGCAAAGAAATATCATAATTTGGCACTAGATGCAGAGAAAAGTGAAAACTACAGTACAATTGGAACATTTTCTAGTTCATTCATTTGATTAATGAAAGTGTAGCAATTCAGCTAAAAGTGCAAAAATGTAAAACTTTGAATATTTCCAGTTTTATTAGTGACATAGTTGCTTAATGCATGCCAACGTAGAAACCCTGGGACAAATTCATGCTTAAAATTATGCAGTTAATTACAGCCTCCATGATGGTACAGAAAATTTGGAATAGTTTTTACCTCCTTAAAAAATTATTCGGTTTATACTTTAACCCCTCTAAGACTTGAGCTTTTCGTCTACTATTGTGGCAAATCTGCCACTAATGCCTGTTGATGCATATGCTCAACATACCAAGGATCACATTAAAAGGCTTTTGCTGCAATTTAGCAGACAGAGTTAAGCCTAGTTATGCCTAATTTCCTTAATTTTCTTACTAAATACATATGTATTTAGTTTAAACACATATGTACTGTTTTCAAATTATTGTGTTTATGGCATAAACGGCATGTTTAAGTTTAGGTTCATGCCACAGCATCTAAGTCGGGTTTAAGTCTTGACTGATTAGGCAACTAAAAAAATTTCTTAATTTGAAAATGGCTTTTTGGTTGTCTTTGTCTGAAAAAGGTTCTAAAACAAATAAGTATAATTAAAAATGGAAAAACAAGAGGAAATCTGTATGGGTGCAAATATTTTTTTCCAAGCACAATATCCAAGAGATGTAAGAGTTTTGTTTAATTTTGCATCACTCTGTATTTGTTTTAACTAATCAAACATTAAATGATCCCTAAGAGGTCGTTTCCAGATTATGCCAAAAACAGCACATAAAAACAATACTTACACTTTATAGAGTAACTTCATTGTATTTTTTTGTATTTATTTCTATGCAGTTTGGGAAACCAAAGCTGAATTGTTCCCTGGTTTAAGAAGACGTTTGGTTCCTATTTTTTATATAAAACTAATCTTGAATGTATCTGAATGTTGGAAACCTTTTACGTCAGAGATTTTTCTCAGGACCACAGAAAGAAAACTTTTTTTAACCAGATAAATATTCTATATATAGGACAGTTCCAGTCAGAAGTTTTCATACGCATTTGCTGTCATAAATGTCATAATAATTTGGGGCTTATAGTAATTTATTTGAACTGTTCTTTTGGATGTTGAAATAAGCATAAAACCAAAATTGCAATGATATTTTCAAACAAAATAACACTGCATCAACTGTCAAGCATGGTGGTGGTAGTATCATACTGTGGGTTTGTCAGTGGTACCAGTGCATTGGGATAATGAAGAAGATATTTGAGCCTGTAACTTTGATTCTCTGTGGATTCAAAACACAATAAATTCAAACCGGGTTGTTGTTTTTAAACTTCAGTGAGGATATTTGTTGTGCAATAATTCTACTCAGGAAGAAGAACAATTTTGATGCTTCTTTAAAACCCTGAAGCTATTGTTGAGCCCCTACCCATGATGCTGTGTATGTAAACTTCTGAACCAGAACTGTACACAGCCCAGATATAGTTGGATAAAATTTTATGTTCATTTCCCCAAATATTCAACCGTGGCGTCTTTGAACACTTGTAAGATTATTTATACATTCTGCTGATTAAAAACAACGAACAGTGGATCATAAAATTTTCTATTTAGTCTTCTTTTCATTGTAGGTTTGACACAAAAATTAAAGCAAGTGAGCCACAAATCTGCACAGCAAAGCATAAATCCATTCACAGTGTGCATTTCTGTTGTCATGTTATTCAATGTGTCCCAGCTGGGGGTAAACCAGCCTGCAGCCCAGTAGGGTCTCTGAGTATACTGGCCAAAAATGTATAAAGTTCACACAACAGGTAGATGGTTCCTGTTAAATTGTAGCCAATCCACGTATGGAGAGTTTCTGCAGGTGATGTACAGCTCTGGAGGTTGAAACTTTTCTGTCACTCTTACTGTAGCACAGTTTTCAGGGAGTGCATTGGAAAACACATCCTCCTTATTGAGTTGAAGGTTGCTGCATTTTTGTTTGGATTCCAGTGAGCCTCTGTCAGTGGTGTTTTTGTGGCTCGTGAGTCAACCCAACCAAAGGCAGCTCTTTGTTTATGATTGACTTACTGTTTGTGAGACCACAGAAATAGCTTTTTCCTCTTCCCTTGGATCAAGCAAAAATATTGGTGAAATTTGAATATCATCAAAAAGTTTATTTGTCACAGTAATTCCATTCAAAAAGTGAAAGGTGTGTCGTATAGATATGGAGTGACATTTTGGATTTCTGTTCATTTTGGTGATTTACTTCTTAAATTAGAATATTACATAAGGGCAATAAAATTTATTTTTTAATACGGAAACATTAGCCTACTGAGAAGTATGTCCATGTACTGTACAGTATATGCATTCAGTACTTGGTCAGGGCTCCTTTTGCATGAATTACAACATGGCATGGAGATAAGCCTGTGGCCCTGCTCAGGTGTTAGGAAAGCCCGGGTGCTTTAGTAGCGGCTTACCTTCACAATCTTCTCATCACAGCAGGTATTTGTGTTCCCTGTGCACTTTTTTACCTAACTTTTTCCTTCCACTCAACTTTCTATTAATATGCAGTGAAACAGATTATTTAGTAGGTGCTTGGAAGGTTTTAGAGAGTCAAGTCAGCAGATTTTGTATGTCATACCATAACATATCTGTATGAAATAATAATTTTTATTGCTCTTATGTAACGTTCTAAATTTCAGAGAAACAAAATTTTGGGTTTTTTATTATTGAGATTTCCAGTATTATCAAATTTAACTGAAATAAATGCTTGAACTATGTAACTTTTGTCAGATGAAGACACAGTATTATATAAAACAATGATTTATCAGATTTTAATTAAAAACTGTCCACGCTTTGATGTGAGGTTAGGGTGTTTCTCCTTAAATAGAAAAGGTGATGACTGGGGTGAAACTGTACCTTAAATAAAACTTCAGATGGACTGAGTGAATAACTACAATTAAACATGCTTTAACTGCGTTTAAAGTGACCTGACCCTGTGTGTTCTTACTATAACCCCAAGAAAAATTGACAGAATAATATTTTGATGTTTTACTTTCATGTTGTTTCTCTTATTATGGTTACGAGGAAGCAGTTCATTTAGGCGATAAGAAGAAAAAAGGGACAGAGGTGGGCTCCTCTCAGCTGTGCATGTAGGACCTGCAGGGGGAGTCGGGATGGAAGTCGTACTTGCTCACACAGGGAGGGTAGTAGGTGGTGGTGAACATGTTGCTGGATGCCATCGGGGAGGAGAAGTGGTTGCACGTCTCATCGTTCACGTGAAGATTGTTCTTGTTAAGCGTCTGCAGCATGAAAAGAGTGTTTAAAAGGGGTGCAAATGAAAAAAAAAACATTTCTTAAACTAATTGGAGTATTTACAGTGCTGTGAAAAGTATTTACCCCCGTATAGATTTTTTAACCACCTAATCTGTTCAAATTAACCAACTATACGCATGCCTGTTTACTCCCGTACCTGTAGAATCAAGAAATCACTTGGGTAGAAACAGTATGACACCACGAAGTAGGCGATAAGACTGAAAAACAATCAACACATCATGCCCTAATCTAGAGAAATTCATGATTAGATTAGAAAAACAATCATTGACATCTATCAGACTTGAAAAGGTTTTACAGACAGTTTTAGTGCTTTGTGACTCCTGTGAACCACAGTCAGAGCCACAAATGGAGAACATAGAACATCGGTGGCTTAATGACTGATCGAGAAAGTCACAACAGAACCCAAAACATCTAAAGTACTGCAGGCCTCCTATGCCTCAGTTAAGGTCAGACTCTATGATTAAACAATAAGAAAGAGAGACGGGACAAAAATGGCCTCCATGGCAGGGTTTCAAGGTCAAAACCACTGCTGACCTTAAAGAAGACAAGGGCCTGTTTCACCTTTGCCAAATACATTTTGATGATCCCTGAGACATTTGGGGAAAGAAATCTGTGAAATGTTTGAGATATATGGCATGAAACTATCACAGGATTTTAGAAAAGAACAACAGTCGAACATGGTGGTGGTAGTGTAATGATCTGCAGCTGCTTTACTTCTTCAGAACCTGAATGAACTGCTGTAAATGATGGAAACCTCTACCTGAAAACCCTGCAAAAATGTCTAACCATTAGGTATGATCTTACGTTCAAGCAAATTTGTGCGTTTGCTTGAGTTACCTTTGACAAAGCCAGGACTTAAATCCAGTTGATATGATGTGGCTTGACCTTAAACAGGCTGTTTAATGTGGCTAAATTAAAACAATTCTACAGTGAAGAATGGGCTAAAGTTCATCCACAGTGACTCATTGCGAGTTATTACAAACATGTGATGGCAGATGTTGCCACCAAGGGTGGCGCAACCAGGTGTTACATTTAGGGGGCAATTACTTTTTACTTAGGGCCAGGTTGGTTTGGATAGCTTTTTTTTCCTCAAATGAAATAATCGTTTGAAAACTACTTTTTACATTTACTAAGGTTATTTTTATCCCTTATTAAAGTTAGTTTGAGCTGAAAAATGTGAGAAAAACAGATGAGATCTATAAGTGGGGAAATACTAATCACAACTCTGGAGCTGGCCCACCTTAAACTCCATGGGTATATACTTCTCGTTCTTTGGCGCAACGTTGCCCTGCTTGTTGTACGTCAGGTGGTTGGGTGTGCTGGGATGGATGACGGCTGACTCTGCCGATGGTCGGTTCAGGTGGTGGCAGTATGAGTATGCCAAGCCTGAGAAGAGAGCTGCAGCAAAGAAGCTGGCAGAGCCCACTGCCACCAACTGGAACAAGGTAAAAGCTGGAAACAGAGAGGAGGAAGGGGAAGAAGTGATGGCCTTGTAGTCCAGTGTGGCATTAATAGCTACGCTGATTAACATTTGTACCTCAGGAAACACCCTATGCTGAAAGTTTTGGAGTTGGTCTTTGTACAAGGCTATATTTAGGAAAGAATATGAGAGGATATGTTTGCTAATCTTTTGTAAAGTGACAAAAGTTTAAAAATGGACCTTGTCATTCAAAGAGTTTTCTTTATTTTCATGACTATGAATATTGTAGCTTCACACTGAAGGCATCAAAACTATGAATTAACACATGTGGAATTATATACTGAATAAAAAAATGTGAAACAACTGAAAATATGTCTTATATTCTAGGTTCTTCAAAGTAGCCACCTTTTGCTTTGATTACTGCTACGTAAACTCTTGGCATTCTGTTGATGAGCTTCAAGAGGTAGTCACCTGAAATGGTTTTCCAACAGTCTTAAACGATTTCCCAGAGATGCTTAGCACTTGTTGACCCTTTTGCCTTCACTCTGCGGTCCAGCTCACCCCAAACCATCTCGATTGGGTTCAGGTCCGGTGACTGTGGAGGCCAGGTCATCTGGTGCAGCACCCCATCACTCTCCTTCTTGGTCAAATAGCCCTTACACAGTCTGGAGATGTGTTTGGGGTCATTGTCCTGTTGAAAAATTAATGATGGTCCAAACTAAACGCAAACCGGATGGAATAGCATGCCGCTGCAAGATGCTGTTTTAGCCAAGCTGGTTCAGTATGCCTTCAATTTTGAATAAATCCCCAACAGTGTCACCAGCAAAGCACCCCCACACCATCCCACCTCCTCCTCCATGCTTCACGGTGGGAACCAGACATGTAGAGTCCATCCGTTCACCTCTTCTGCGCCGCACAAAGACACAGTGGTTGGAACCAAAGATCTCAAACTTGGACTCATCAGACCAAAGCACAGATTTCCACCTGTCTAATGTCCATTCCTTGAGTCTTTAGCCCAAACAAGTCTCTTCTTCTTGTTGCCTGTCCTCAGCAGTGGTTTCCTACCAGATATTTTACCATGAAGGCCTGATTCACACAGTCTCCTCTTAACAGTTGTTCTAGAGATGTGTCTGCTGCTAGAACTCTGTGTGGCATTGACCTGTTCTCTAATCTGAGCTGCTGTTAACCTGCGATTTCTGAGGCTGGTGACTCGGATTAATTTATCGTCTGCAGCAGAGGTGACTCTTGGTCTTCCTTTCCTGGGGCGGTCCTCATGTGAGCCAGTTTCTTTGTAGCGCTTGATGGTTTTGGCCACTGCACTTGGGGACACTTTCAATGTTTTCCCAATTGTTCGGACTGACTGACCTACATTTCTTAAAGTAATGATGGCCACTCGTTTTTCTTTTCTTAGCTGCTTTTTTCTTGGCATAATACAAATTCTAACACTCTATTCAGTAGGACTATCAGCTGTGTACTGTATCCACCTCCTGCACAACACAACTGATGGTCCCAACCCCATTTATAAGGCTTGAAATCCCACTTATTAAACCTGACAGGGCACACCTGTGAAGTGAAAACCATTTCAGGTGACTACCTCTTGAAGCTCATCAACAGAATGCCAAGAGTGTGCGTAGCAGTAATCAAAGCAAAGGTGGCTACTCTGAAGAACCTAGAATATAAGACATATTTTCAGTTGCTTCACATTTAATAAATATTATATATATATATATAACGGGGGAGAAATTGTCAGATCCTGGAGCTTTCCTGGTCTTCTGATGCTGAAGGAGCCCATTTAGATCTTCCTCTGAGACCTAAAATACAGTCAGTGAGTCTGAGGAGAGGAGGGTGGTTTGTTGAGTTTTATGTCTAGCTCTTCTCTCTTTCCCCGAGAGCTCCATCCTGCGGTCCGCTTGAAAAGGCTGGAAGCCCGGCATCTGAAGTGCGCAGTCCGGGATGTGCTCACTGAGCCAGTTTTGAGTGAAACAGAGGACAGCAGATTCGCAAAAGTGAGAGGTTTTAGAGTTGAGAGGCAGCAGTTTGTCCATTTTGTTAGCCAGGAGGCAGACATTAGTCAGGTGGATTGAGAGTAAGGGTGAGTCCCTGTTGCAGCTTTACAATCTGTCTGCCTGTTTACCTCCTCTGCGTCTCCAGTAAATCCCCTGGGGAGCCGCTGCCCCGCCAGATCTTAGTAAAGTTGGGTTCGATTAAGAAAATGCCTAGAGAGAACTGATGTTTAGGAGTTTCTCTCTAGTGAAAGAGACCACAGAATGGTGGCAGAGAGCAGAATAAATACCCAAAAGCACGCAAAGTACTAGAGAGCCAAGAACCGAGGTGGTCATCCACATCTCCAATTTGGATTTAATTGGATGAAATCTTGATTACTAATTGTTACAAATTGGTTATTAGTTACTAATTGAAGTTCTCTAAACATTGATTGAATTAAAAAAAGTTAATTATAAATTAAAAGCATCCTTTAGTTTAATTTATTTGATAGGAATTGCAAATGGTATCACAATGGGTGATTTTGTAAAAAAGGAACAATTATTTCTTGACATAGGATTTTATTTTTTCTCTCTGAACAAACATAATCTAATAAAAATTATAAATTAATATCATCCATCCGGTGCATTGGAACTTTGTCAAAACATTAACAATGATCACTGATTTCAGCCAACTCAAAGGTCATAAAGAAATACCAATATTGTTTTACCTGTGTTGTGTAAAGTATAACAAATAAGTATTTAACATACTAATGCTATTGGTTGGAGACATATTTCTAAGCTTCTAAGTTTTCCAGTGAGAAATGTAGTGTCTCTAATCCAACTTAATCTTGCCACGACTAGGTGCCCCTCGCAAGGTTTCAGAAAAGAGTCAGAAAAAGAAGTACCATTGAGAGACCTTGAATCCAGGTGCAGTTTTTCCTTGAAAACAATACGTCCTGCTCTCAACCTCTGTGGCCTCTATGTACATTCACTGCATACGACTCCACTGCTGAAGCAAAATAATTCTTAGGCTTGTTTATTGGATCTAATGAGGAAATAATGGTGGATTTTTCCTCCAGACAATGATCCCAAACACACAGCAAATGAAACTCATAGTTGTTTTCAAAGAAGGAATATAAAGCTGGTGGAATTGCCCAGCCTATGTCCTGACTTGGGTCTATTTGAAAATCTATACAAAGAACTTAAGATCAGAGGTACTAGAAGACGACTCATGAACCTTTGAGAGTTGAAGACACTTTACCTGAAACAATGGGTCAAAAACACATCTCACCTATGCATGCAATAAGTTTTTCCATACAGGAAGCGCCTTTAAGATTATCAACAAAGGCTTTTCTACTAAATACTGAAGAAAAATCTCAGTAAGCGTGTTCACTACTTATTCCCTGTGCTGTTTCATTTAATTACGAATTTGGGGTTTTGACTTTGTTGTATGTGTTGATTACTCGAATTCCTAGAGATATCTGATTTGAATTTTGACAGGGTCTTTAGAAATAAGTGACCTGAGAAAACGTTTTTCCAATGTATACAGTCAGAACAAACAGAGAGCGCTAAAACAAAATAAAAAACCTGACTTACTTCCACAGCTCTGGTTCTCCTGCCCAGGTAAAATCACTGAAGACAAACAGAAAGAGTTAAAAGAAGAAACACTGATTTGGCAAAGAAAAATCACATTTATTGCCTCTCCACAGAAATTTGCTCCATGCAGCCATCTTGCTAAAACAGTTTCCTGGTAGCAACACCTGCTTACCTGGCACCTCATGTGGCTGGCATTTTCTGGACTGAGTAAGGTTTCTCTGGCAGAGGCTGGCCTCAGCCTCCCTCTCCTCCCCACAGCGACGGCTGCGATGCTGCAGACCCTCATCGTCACACTCACCCCAGTCCGTCCATTCACCCCAGCCTGCCAACACGGTCCATAGAAACAATAAAAAACTTTTTTTGCTCAAAATAGATGGATGTAAGGTTGTTTTAGTTCTAGACCGATTTTTTTCCCCTTCTTTTCTTTCAGCCTCTGCATGCTAGTCCAGCCTCCCAAACCCCAAATATTTTCCTTGTCAATGCAAATATTGATCTGTTTGTGGGAGATTTCCCTGCAGTGTCCATTAAACCTCCATTTTTACATCCTGTGGTGACACACTGAATCTGTACAGCATATTTATGGTGTCAACATTTTGAAAAATTAAAATAACATATGTACAGGACATATCAATTCCTAAATGGCAGTTACAGTTTTAATTAAATGAAAAGATAAATTGAGACATTTAAAAGGAAGGACTAATTTGTAAATAAAAAGAAATCATTAAAAGCTGCAGAGACATGGATGAAAATTCACTTACTTTCATTTGCCATGGTAATAAAGTTGGCTTTTAAATAATATATGCACAGTTTAACTGCTGAAACTTTATTCTGATTAAAGACATTAATTAGCCAAACAGTTTTTTAAAGCATACACAGCCTTTCAATGGAGTTATACCCCTTTACCATTCTACATTTTGTCACCAAACAAACGTTAGTGTATCTTATAGGCATTTTACTTGGTAAACCGACACAGAGCAGTGCACATTTTGTTGTTTACGTGTAAAAATCTGAAAAGTGTGGCATGCATGGCATGTTTGATCCAAACCATTTCAATGAGCTTTGACGTTATTTTTAGGGTTGTTTTCCTGATGGAAGGTGAACCCCCACTGTACTCTCACATTTCTTGCAAACAAAGCCCCACGGGCATGATTCTGCTACCACCATGTCTCAAGTCTGATTTTATTGATCTGTCGTATCTCATTTTGCATTGCATGCACTGAATACCTTCACAGGGGTGTATATTACAGAGGGCCTCTTCTGTATGCAGGCCGATACAAATGTCCCCTCCATTTGCAGGGGCCGGTCTGCTGCATGTCCGAGTCCGCTGATAGTGGCCGCCTCCACAGCTGGATGAGCACTGGGACCAGGCAGTCCAGCACGACCAGGCTCCACTCACTGTGAAGCACACATATAATAAAATATTGATTTAATGTGCTGTGGTGCTGAAGCTAGAGTGACTAAAGTGTGCTGTTACCTGGGCAGGGGTGAGCGTTACAGTCCTGATACTCCACTGGGGATCCAGCACAAGCTGCCAGGTTAGTTCGGCCCTCTAATGTAGAGCAGCTACGTTTTCTGGTTCGGAAACCTCTGGAACATTGCTGGGAGCAGCTGGACCATGTTTCCCAGGGTCCCCATAGAGCACCTTGGGGCTGGGACATAGTTCTGCCAATAGTCCGGACCAAATCTTCAACCAGAGCTAGAAATCCAAAACATACCGTTATATTCAGTCAATAAATTTCAAAAACCCTAAAAGCAATATACAAGTTCAGGTCTGATAATGCATCCTAACATAAGACATGTTCTGCAGTATATCTGATCAGCTCAGATACTCCAATCCTCTAAGTTGTCCATGAGTTCAAGTAAAGAGCCATAGGCTCCAGTATTTTCCCCGCCAGACTCAGCAGACAGTGTGTCATGAAACATTAATTAAAAAGGTGCAATATGGGTCAAACTGAGCATCCAGAGAGCACGCATACACACCCACAATCACAAATTATTTACAAATGAATCCAAAGCAGTTCAGTAGCTTTCAAAAACAGCCAACAGACGTTTTTTTTTTCAGGTTAAATCCTTTAGAGAAGCTAATCAACAGACACACAATGCAGATATTTTAATCATAAGGACCTGAACAGATTTATAAATGAAAGGAACATTTTCCCTTTGGGAAATAACAAAAACTGAAAAAAAATCAATGCTCTGAAGTGTGTACAGAATCGATGACATGTAAATCTATATCCTCACAGTGATTCATGAAGGTGTAATCAAATGGTTTCTAAATTTTTTCAAATCCAAAATTCTTAGAAAAAGGAAGAAAGGAAAGAACTAAGAAATGATAGTATATAGGAAAGAGTAAAGAAAGGAAAGTTGGAAGAAATGAAGGAGGGAAGTAAGAAGAAATAGCAAAAGAAATAATGCAAATAAGAAAGGAAAATAGAAAAGGGAGGAAATAAAGGATAGAAGGCAGGAAGAAAAAGTAAAGTGGAAGAAAGTAATGATGAAAGATGGTAGGAAGGAAGAATATGGAACAAAGGAACTAAAGAAGAAAGGAAAGTACCAAGGACGGAATGAAAAAGGAATAAAGGAAATGAGGAAAGGAAACAAGAAAATAATGAGTATGGAGGAAGGACAGAAGGAGCATGCTCAAATTCCATCTTTTTCCACAGCAAGCTGTCTGAAGACTAGACAGTTAGAAAAACAAACTGTTGGACTGGTCTTTAGGGTTCAATCACCACAAGTATCAGATTCAAACTAAACCAACCCCAATTACCCTCCCAGTAATCAAACTGGAATCTAGATACCTCCACACTGAGGGAAATTGAAGGCTGTTAACTCACAGTCAGGAAGAAATTTGGCTTTACTGGTAAATATTCTTCAGCGTTGTTTTGCAGTCGTCTCCAGTACTCACAGTCAGTCTGGCAAGCTCCAGAACCATCATTTGGGCAGAAACGGGTCTCGAGCTTCCTCTTGCCCAGCTGGAGCTGCTGGAGGTCTTGAAGCGGTGCCCGACAGGTGTACCTGAATCTCTGCTCCTGCCGTGACCCATCGTGACTGACGTTGACTGGCATCCAGGGGGTCCAGGGGGTGTTGCGGCGAACCTCGGGGCAACTCTCCAGGTTGCAGACTTTGTACTCCTGGAAAACAGTATAAACGAATCTCAAAACTCCTAATTGTATTTGTGGATATTTAAGTACACTCCCTTTTATTTGAGGCACTTATGCACAAGTAAGTAGCTGAAAACATTAAAATATGCAGATTTTTCAATAGATTGGTTTGTTTCAAAAACCAAACATGTAGATTTTCTAAAGATTTCTTCTATCAAATAGATTTTATTTTATTCATTAGAAGTACTTTAGTACCATTGCACATCCAGGGCAGCTGTTCCCATTCTCACAGTTTCTAGTCCTGGACTGGACCCCTCCACCACATTCAGCACTGCAGTGAGCCCAGGGGCTCCAAGCTGTCCACAACACAGGCAGGGGACACGGCTTTTTCTCGTTGCACAGCCTGCAAAATCACAAAGACGTGCAGCATCTCCGCTGTCAGCACTGACTGCTGTCAGCACTGACAGCACTGACTGCAGCGGCTGCAGCAAAGACATTCCTCACCTCTCCTCCCGACCCTGGCCGACGCAGATTCGACCTCCGTGGCGAGGTGAGGGGTTGTTGCAAGACCGCTGCCTCACCTCAAATCCGATGCTGCAGCTACTGCTGCACTGACCCCAGGAGGACCAGGGAGTCCAACCTCCGTTTCTGGGTTAATAGAAGCAGGAAGGGTCAAGATTAGCCACCGGTACATGAGCAGTTTAGGATGCATGGGACTCTCTAATAAAATTAACTCTACCTGGAGCAGTTTGCAACTTGTATGGTTGGACCTTTACATTCTACCCCTCCACATCTGGCCACTGGTCCATCACACGAGCGGGACCGACACTTGCAGCTGCTAAAAGTCCCCTCCCCATCGTCGTGGTTACAAGTCCGCCATGCTGTCCAGGGACTAAAACCACCGTCCCGCGTTAGGTTCCTCACCTCCAGGGGGTCATATAAGACTTAATCACTATTTTCCGGGATTGCAGATGTTAGTATGACATCTAGAGCTTGTTCTTACTGGGCATTCAGTGATGTTTTGGGTCCAGTGGTTCATGTTGGAGCTCCCTTCAATGGTGGTGCAGCGTTTCTGTTCGAGATCCCATCCGCAGTAAGGATCCCGAGCGTCCAAGCAGTTCCTAACACAGAGACAAAAGTTTTATCTTCGTTTAAAGTGCCTGTGACGCGCTTTTCCTACAAATGCAGAAATTGAAAGAAAACATCTATATATTGTAGCAATTGGGGAGTAATTGACATGATATTAGGATTAAAGATGTTATAAAAGACAATTGTGATATATTTCGATGTTAAATTTTGCAAGTCCAAAGTCACCCGGAAATGACGTCTAAGGGGAAGTCTCTGGTCTTTCATTGTGTGAGCGTCAATGGTAAATGGTTCAGATAGAAGCCAAGTTGCATTAAAAACAGCGTTAATATGGTGAAACGGTGCAGCAATACTATGACAGAAGCCATTAGTCTTCACTATTTTCCTGAAGTGAAGTGGATCAGAGCTGAAAAACTGATGAGGGACAGATGGGCTGGTCCCACCAAGCACAGCCAGTTGTGGTCGGAGGACTTTTGAATTCACAAGAGAAATTTTGTCAGAGGTCTGGATATCTGACAGATGAAGAAGAATGTTGAAGCAGAGCCTATAGCAACGCTGTTCAGTGCATCTGATGTAAAAAGATCACCAAACAAAAGATCCGGTCCGCTGCGAAGCCCGAAGGAACTCCAGGAACCATACGCAGATCGAGCAAAAAAAGCCAGTGATAAATGCAGCAGCAAGTCCAAAACAACTCATTCTGTGGAAGTTAAACCAGTTAAACTGCCTCATTTTTCATTTTATCCATCCAGATATTTTCATGTGGTTTGTTCTACAATGGGTGAGTACACTGAGTGCAGCAAAGCTACATTTGTTGCTTAGTTTGGTGCATTTAATATTTGTTAGGTTTACCTTAGTTAGTGTATATAGGCCAAGAACTGATTTAATTGATCTAATGTAAACAACTGCTAATACATACATGTGTATGTATAAATATATGTGTGTACTTATTAATATAGCGAGATCTAGTCCGTCTTTAGTGAATTATTTTTAAAATCTGGATGTTGTGCTCGTTCTGTTTCCTGATGGTGCGTTATAATTCATGCAGATTGACTCCGTGCTCCGGTCGTGCTCCAGCATCCTGCAAAAATAGACTCTGGTGGAATTAGTTGGCCGTCCGCAGGTCGCATCATTTGTGCTCTGATGACAGCTGACTTTCTTACCCTGACTCGTCTCTTCGTCTTTGTCTCTCTCTGATAGTGATTGAAATATATCTAAAGAAATATCAGATTCTAAATGCTGTCAGTTTTGTCAGCCATTGTCGGGGTTCCCCTTTGACGTCATAAAAGAGCACATCAAAATCGTAAGGGAGTAGTCTGGAAATGCCTTTTTAGTGAAATTTATGACCATGTATCTCAACAACCGTTCATTTCAGTGGCATACTTTTTAAAATATTTTATCAATGTTTCCTTTCCATAAATGTAATTGGATTTATCATGAAAATGTGATGTCACAGGCACTTTAAACCAGAGGATTTAAGAGTAACAAGGGATGCATTTAAGCTTTTAATTGATTTCACAGTACATTGCAAGAGGCACGATTTGAACTTTTAACATTTTGTCACAACCACAAGCTTCAGCATATTCAGTTTAGATTTTATGTAATGTAACATCACAAACTAATGCATAATTGTCGAAGGGAATTGATTAAGGATTTTCAAAATAGTATACGAATAAAAATATTAGGGTGCGTTTTTATTCAGCTTGCTTTACTCTAAAACCACTACATAAAATTCAGCTCCATCAACTGAAGGCATCTATTAAATCATTTTAGCTTTGAACCTCTCACAGGGCTCTGTTTAAACCATCATCTGTAAATGGAAAGAGTATGGCACAACTGCAAACTTGTTAATATACTGAACTATTTGAATGGTCCAGACCCAAATCTAACTAAAAATATGTGGCAACACTTGATAACTGATGTTCACAGAAGAATTTCAATCTATAGATGTGCAAAGCTGGTAACACTTTTGCAAGGCACTGGCTGGCAAACCTGAGTCTCATTCACAAGGCAGTCGGCTTGTACCTTTCGGCTGAATAACTGGAGCAGCGTTCCAACGGGATCTTCACCAGTCGGTCATCCAGCCCCACAAACAGCGACCTATCCTTGTGCAGGAGTTTTAAACTCTTTATTGTTCCTCTTTGCCCCTCAGGCAGGATCCGGAGCTCCTCAAGGTAGCAGCCATGAAGGCTTTTGTTGGTTGTGGCCAGAGCCTTCAGGATGCTGCCATACTCTGATTGAATCAGACCAAATCAGATTTTATAGTAAAAAACATATGTAGAAAATGCTCACTAATTTTACGGGGGAACTAATCTTCCTTTCTCACCTGTGCCAATGTACATGACATGGTAGAGAGCATCTCGGCCCTGCACGATGTCCACCACCAGCTTGGAGAAGCGCACATTGTCCTGGGTGAGCAAAGGGTTGATTGTGATGGGCTGGATAACATCACTCATGAGGAAGAGCCGCTGTGCGTCCTGAAGACTGCGCTCTGTCAGGTTTCCCCCGGGTCCGTCCTCCTCCAGTGTGCCGCACTAAAGGGGGGAATCAATAAAAAAGAAACAGTTGGAAGCTTTCTGTTTTGGATCTTGTAATTCTCCATTTGACTTTGAAAAGTGAGAGAATATTCCTTTAAATATTTCTCTGTCATGCATATATATTCATGCTGTAAAAACAATGCATTTCTTTAAGCTGTGTTAGTATCACAAGCTTTATAAATGTGCATATTAGCTCTGGCAACACTAGCGAACCTTTTATTGAAAAACTATTGAGTCCTTGGTCCATTTTGGGCCATTTTGAAAAAATACAGGTACATTTCAAAATTATATAATATTGTAAAAAAGTTTTATACTTGCACCCATTTCATAAGGTGATACTCATTTATAGATTCATCACACGGAGTAAAATATTACAAGCTTTTGTTCTTTGTGATTTTGATGATTATGTCATACAGAAAATGAAAACCCCTAAATTCTTGAATGAATCTTGCTTGATCCCAGCCATTATCCCTGTTGCTCTTGCCCCTTTTCTGACCATACTTTTTCCTTCCACTCAACTTTCTATGAATTTTCTATAACTTTAATACAATATTCTTATTTTCGGAGACACTGAGTTTTGGATTTTCATTATCTGTAAGCCATATTAATCAAAGAAATAAAGGCTTGAAATATTATACTCTGTGTAAAGAATCTATATAATATGAGTTTCACTTTATGAAATGAATGATATAAAATTATTTGATAAAAATAACATAAAATAACGTGAAAATACAAAAGGGGGATGGATGGATGGAAATTTATAAAATGCAGAGCCAAACAGACAAAAGTGTAAAAGAAGGCAATGTAAAATTATTATAATAAAATACTAGAAGATAATTAGAATAACACTAAAACTAATGGCATATATCAGTTTTATTACAAAAAACAATCCAAGGATAATGGTCTAGGTTATTTCACAAGGAAATAATATGTCTATTACAAATAGGAATGAGGTGGTTAACAGATTTAATGATGTCTTTGTCAGCGTGGGTCCAAATCTTTTGAAGGAAATAAAGAATACACTGCCTGGGTAGAATGGTGTTGATGAATGTAGACTGAAAAATCCTAATTTAATCCTTCTGGAAGCCGTAGAAGAAAGAGAGATTATATAAATAGTTAATAAATTTAGAAATGCATTTTCAACAGATATCAATGATACTGATATTACTATGGTAAAGAAAGTAATTGATAGAATTATGTCTCCAGTAGCATATAAATGTAATTTTATCATTCAGAACAGATACATTTCCAGACAAAAAAAAATTCCCCAAAAGGTCCCCCAACAATCCCGCAAAAAAAACATAATTTTACTAATTAAAAAGGCCATTTCCCCCATCATGATAATAGACAGCATTGTGTACAAATTGGTCAGTTAAAAGGTTTCTTGTTTCTGCTGATGATACAATTTTTTGGTTCTGAGGAAGACTTAGTACAATTTAAAACTGCACAGGTGATTTTTCAAAGAAAAAATATATCAAGAAAAATTTTTTTTTAACAATAGAGAGGGAAGGTAAAACCCCGAGAGGGAAAAAAGAGTTTTTAAGCGCCCTGTGTTCGCGCACTTAAAATAGTGTATACAGTTTTTAGAGGGATTTTTTTTTTGGAATGCCTAGAAGAAGATTAAACAAATAAATATTTTTTTCACATTTCCCCCCCCAAAAAAAAAGAAAAACTTTTTTTGAATAGGCCCCATAAAAAATTAAAGATGAAATAGATTATTTATAATTTATTTGATCTGCTTATGCAAATTATGAATACAACGAAAAACCATAGACCCCATGAAGAGAGTTAAACATTTTTTATTCTGTTTAGGGTTTTTTACTACAGATGGAGATGTGTACATATGCATGTGGAAACACCCCTTTTTTTGTTTTCCCCATGTTTTTCCCGTTTCCCTTTTATTTTTTTTGTTTTTTTTTTTTGGTGGAACCTGTTAATTATTTGAAATTGAAAACAATAAGAAAGAAAGGAGTAAAAATGGTTTTCCCCAAGGTGGGGGGGGTACCGATGGATTGAAAATGAAATTGAAATAGAATTTGCTGTTAAAATGGTTGGGACATAGCCTTTTTGACTAAAAATTTTTTCAAAATAAAATATTAACAGTTTTTCCCGTGTACATAGCCACCCAATACCAAGCCGCCTGGGAACCCCATGGAACCCTGCCCTTTTTAGTGGCCTCTTTTTTACTGATTCTAAATGGTGGAAAAAACCTAACCTGGTTTTTTTGGTGAATTGGTGGCCATTTTACCTCGATGAAAACCTTGGCTTGGGAAAATACATTAACTTTTAAACAAACAGTCCCCCCACAACTACTTTTCCCATTAACTAAAATTTTTTGTTATACCCAATAATTCCCACGGTTTTTTTTTTTTTCATCGCTCCCGTTCCCATCCCCTGTTTACCAACAAAGTAAGATAATATTTTTTTTCCCCCCCTCATTTATGACAACCAATTAGGAGGATTGTTTTTGAGCTAAACCCCGCATGTTTTTTCCCAGTACCAGTTAAAAAAAATAAGTTTAGAAATTATAAGGCTGGAACATTTTTTTTTTATGTTTTAAGGTTTTTTTTTTTTTTTTTTCCTAAAACCCCATTGTAAAAACATAAATCCCTGGTTTTTTTTTGGAAGAAAGCTTTAAAATTTTAGGGATTTTTGGGTAAATTTTTTATCCAAATTTAAAAAGACATTTGAATAGTGAAGTAAAGTTGTGGGGGGGAAAATACAAAATATTTTTCCGAGTAGTTTCCCGTTTTTTTAAAATTTTTTACCCGGCCCTGAAAATAAACAAAATTCCCCGTTTTCTTTTCCCCAGAATTTGTGTTAAGAAAGCCTTGAAACCCTTTGGGGAAAGGTTAAATTTTTTTTGTTTTTGTTTTGGTAAGACTAAAGAGTTTAAGAAAAGGAAACAGCTTTTTTGTCCCCCCATTTGGATTTTGGTGGTGGGAAAAAAATAGGGTTTTTTGTCCCCCCCCTTGCTTTTGGAGGCTTTTATACCTGGAAATTGGGAATAGGGTTTTTTTTGGAGTAGAATATCCCATGCAGTGCGGGGGGTTTTTTTTTTTTTTCTCCTGGTTTTTAGCGAAAGGTCCCCCCCCCATTTGAAAAGCCAAAAGGGTGGATTGAGAGCTTTCAGATTTGAAAAGCACAAACAGCAAGAAGCTTGAAAATATAACCTGTTTTTTTTTTCCCTAAAGGAAGGAGTGGGAGTGGTTTTAGTTTTTTTTTTTTTTAATTTAGTTTTCCCCCTGACCCTGGAGGGAAAAATTTTTTGTTTTTTTATAAAATAAAGTTAAGAGCAGGATCATTGAAAAAACCTGAAAAACCTCCCACTGAAGGTCAAAAGTAAAACATCCGTCCATTTAAATCCATATTAAAAAAAAATAACTAACTTTTTCTCACACATTTCCCCCGTGGTAAAGAACTGCCATAAATGAGTTTCCCCCCCCCTTTTTGCCCCCTGCTCTGGCAAGTGGAAGGTGCTCTGGCAAAAGCTCGTTGAAGAAAAGGGAAATTTTTTCCCCGCCTGAACCCTTGGAACAAGTGTTTGTTTTAGGCCGGCCCCCTTTCATGGAAAAGGTGGTCCCCCGTTTGGTTTCCCCTCCCAACAGAAACCCCCTCCCATTTTTGGTCCCCGGTTTTTTTTTTTAAACAGACCCCGCCGCCAAACCCGAGAAAACACCATCCTTTCCCCCGAAGTCCCCCGTTTTTTCCACAGCAAAAAGGTTTTTCCTCTTTAGGAAAAGAGGTAAGGACAACCTGGCCAATCTTCATAGGCCCCCAGACAAAACAAATGGGTTTTCTAATAAAACATCAGAACACCCAAAAAAATGGTCCCGAAGCTGGGTCCCCCAATCAACCGTTGAAGCTTGAAAGCCAAAAAACATGGAAAGCCATTTTGGACATCCACCTTTGGGCCCACTTCCCCAGTCCACATCTACCTGTTTTTAAACAACACCCACCTAAAAATTGTATTTACTGGCCTACCAACCAACAATTTTTAATAAACATCAGCAGAATTTTTTAGTAGTACCAACTTTTGGGTTTGGGGGGTTTTTTTTTTGTCCAAAAAGTATGCCTTTTCCCAGCCAGGCCCCTTCAAACACCTGGTGGTGCCTAACAAACACAGACGAGGGGAGTAAAATTCTGTACTTTTTTTTTTTTTTGCCCCCCTCCAATTTTTAACAACCACATTTTTTTTTTTGATAGCCTTGCCCCCCCCCCCTTTAACAATGAATACGCAAATAGGAAAAAACTTTTTCCCAGATGTTTTTTTTTCCCAGAGTTTAACAAAGAACAACTCTTACAATAAGCAACTCCAAATTATAAATATTATATATATATTATAATAATCTAACTATTATATATATAATATATATATAAATATATGTTATGTTGTAAATATTGTGTAGAATATGTACTTTATAACTTATATGGTTTAATATATATATATTAATAAATAAATAATAATCTATGATATATTACTATGTAAAGATGTGGGGTTTTACTTATGTTTTTTAAATATATTATTATGTTTTTTGGGTTATTTGTTGGTATATATGTTTATATTTATTATAAATGTAATATTGTGTAAATATATTGTTTATGTATGTCTAATATTAATATGTTAATAAATTTATAATAATTATATATATATAATATAAGATAATAATATAAAAATATATATAATATATAATTAAAGTATATATATAATTATAGTAATTGGTTATAATATAATATATTATTTATAATATATATCTTATCATATTATAATATATTTTATATATTATAAATAATGTTTAAAGTTTATAAATAAAGTGATTTTTGTGGTCCTGGTTTTTTTTTTTTTTTTTACGTTTTAAATTGTTGTAACATTACCCTTTGGGGAACAATTCCTATTTCTTTAATGGTCAGGTCCCCAATTTTTGAATTGGGAATTCCACCGTTGCCAGCAATAGCAACTTGAACTATTCTGTAAACACCTTCCACAAGGTTTAGGAATGTGTTAGATGACCAAACCAGATTTGCAGCCCCTGCTTTAATTCATCCCAAAGGTGTTCAAAAAGGTTGAGGTCAGGAGTCAAAGCAAGTCCGTCAGGTTTCTCCACGCCAACCTTTAAACAACTACAGCCATGGAAGTGATTGGAACACCAGAATTCATTGATTTTGTGGTGTTTGGTGATGTTGTACTCATTCAATAATTGAGTAAATTACTGACACGTTTATATATCCGTCCATCCATCCATTGTACACTTATCCGAGATTGGGAAGCAGGGGTAACAGGTCCAAGAGGGAACCCAAGACATCCCTCGGGTCAGTTTTGGGGATCCCAAGGCTTTCCCAGGCCAGACGGGATGTATCGTCCCTTCAGTGAGTTTTGGGTCTTCCCTGGGGTCTTTTCCCAGTGGGACATGCTCAAAAAACCTTCAAAGGGAGGCACCCAGGGGGCATCCTGATCAGATCTCTGAACCACCTTAGCTCCTTTGATGCGGAGAAGCAGCAGCTCTACTTCTACTATATCTAAGGGTGGGTCCAGCCACCCTACAAAGGAAGCTCCTTTTGGCCGCTTGTATCCAGGATCTCTTTTTTTCAGTCATGATCCATATCTCTTGACTATAGGTGAGGGTCAGAACGAAGAAAGCTTTGCTTTTTGGCTCATCTCTTTCTGGTTCACCACAAAATACCGGAGCAACACCTGGATTTATGCAGATGAAGCTGCGATCCGTCTGTTCATCTCTCAATCCAGGGGGAGAGGGTTATGCCTCCCCTTTAATAAGTTATTCAGTTTGTTTATTACAGTTTTATTTAAACTGTTAGGAATAAATGCTTGTTTGACAAACCTTTTACTTGTTTTTTACCTTTAACTTAAAAAAAGTCTTGAATTGAAGGTTTTTCAGCTCTTTATATGTTTTTCCACTCAGAAACAAAGCATTTGACTTGGTTTAAAGCTTTTGCGCAATACTGCTGTAATGGTCATCTTGAATTCTTAAAAATAAATTGTGTTGGTGCTAAATAAATCTCAAGTGGCGCTTTTAACAGTGTTTATTCAAGGAGGACCTTGAAAGTGAGTATTGTTCAAAACGGCTTTCCAGAGAAGGCCAAACAGGTTTGCTGCTCTGCTAACCATTGAGCCATTTGGAGTTGTACTGGGCGGTCCGAAGAGGCGGCATGTTCCCCAGGCTCCTGTAGATGACCGGGTCACGTCCGGAGAAGTCGATCACTGTGGCAGCATACAATTCGCCCCTCTGCGTCACCATGGCAGTGGAGTTGTGGTGGGGGTCGTAGGGACAGCGTGCGACACCGTTCACTGTGTCCAAAACCTGACTGATGTTGGAAATCTGATGGAAGGGAATGAAAATATGTACTTTTCCATTTCTATATACACAAAAAACTAGACGTCAAGTAAAAATCTGGGAAACTGTTCAGAAAGGTCATGAGTACCAACCTGCCTAGATATGCAGACGGGTGTAAAAGCGTTAGTCCCACATGTGAAGAGCGTTCTCCCACTAATCAGCAAAACCCGGATGTAGTTCTGACATTCGTCCTGCAGGAAAACAACCTCATGTCACTAAAGAGTCAGAGGTTTGTAATTTCATTTTTTGAGTGAAAATAATGTATTTGGCCAGATTTTACCTCAGATTTTCCCTTGCTTTGACATGAGCGCTTTGTGTCTTCATCAGGAGCCCATTCAGTCGCCTGAGTAAAAAATACTTTATTTGGAGTATTTACATTATAAATATTAGCAGCAAATATGATGCACCCTGAAGGTTAACATTTTCTCACTGCTTTACTCAACCGGAGAGGCGGTCCAGGTGGGCGACTACAAATGTTTTATTAAAAGCACTGTTGATTTAGGACTAACTCATGAAGTTAACAGCAACATTTAACAGCTTATGAAGGGGCGTTTTGTGGTGGACATTAGAGCAGGCGACCCACATTTAGAGGCTATAGCCCTCGACACAGCTGACCCGGGCTCGATTCTCGACTTTGAGACCCCCTTCTCTCTGCCCATTTCCTCTCAATAAAGACCACTAGTGCCAAAAGCTCCAACAGTTTTGCAAATAATGTATGTCTCTGCACCAACTATCTATCTGGAAACAGCTTTATTATTTTTTTTTAAGAAAAAAAAGAGGCCTATTGTACTCATGCGCACAACAACGTATTAGCATAAGTTTTATGCTTTACTTTAATACAACATTGGGGCTTTTTAGGCAACTAGGCAAGGACCAAAGTTGGAGCAATTGTTTAAGACCAGAAGCCAAATTTTTTAAGGTCCTGATCTGAATATCACAGTGTTTTTGCAGGCAGTTAGGGTTTAAGAAGATTTTTCTAATGAATAGTTTTGAAGATGAAAGATTTACCGAACGTGGGAAATAAAGTTTCCTTTTTCTTAGCTTCTTCCACCTCCCTGATACTAAAAATAGCTAACGTTAAGTTCTTGTCTTTCAGTAACTACTTCAATACTGAAGAGTGTTAGCATGACCTGGTAGAAACTATAGTGTGCTTAGTGATGGTGGAAAAGAACTGACCTTTGAGTTTCTGACCGGAAAGATACCCAAGCAGGGGTGATCAAGCTAGACAGTCTAAACATGACCAATTAAAAACTGAAAATAAACCTGAATGAAATCCAAAAATAATCAGTTCTTGCTTTCAGATTTGACTGGGGGACTTTGATCAATGAATCCATACATCAGAAAGGTCCTATAAAAAACCTGTCCACAAACAAAGAGATAAAGGCCTATATTCTATTGGATTTAGATTTTTATCATAAATTAGGCAGCCTTACCTGTATGAGGGAGGTGTTGCTTAAACTGAGTCGGAAGAGGACGTTTCTGTAAAATTGATTCACCTGATTAGAGGGGACAGACTACACTGTGAAAAAAAACGCACTAGCTAAATACTATATTCACTATATAACATGTTGTATAATGATTGGGCTGAGCATTGGTTACCTTGCTCCTACAATGAGCTGGTTTCTGCTCACGTCCATGGCCAGCTGGGAGAAATCCTTCACTCCTGGATAGGAGAACTCAAACACCCACATCCTCAGAGCTGGAAATTGGAAGCCATAAGAGGAAACGTGAAAGAGGAAAGCAGAAGAAGATTTGAGAAATTGGATGGACAAGTGCTCAGCTGAGCTGTGACTTCGAACTGGTCTGTCCCATTTCTCTGCTATATTATCTGACCACTTGATCCCAGTCAGACAGCTTCACAGCCTCCCATTAACATCTAAGCCTGACACATTTGGGCAACAAAAAGCTTTGATATTAACTAACCTTCTAAAGTTGTGGCCGAAAATTTTGCCAGATAAAAATATTGTGTTTTTTCTTAATTTTACTGCCTTGATTTTTTTTTTATTTGCCACTGATCCTAGTAGCTTCAAAAGTTTGGTTAATTTATGTCTGTATATTCATACAAACACACTTTAAGCTGTATAACATCCATCCATCCATTTTCTATGTTTGTACCTTAAGAGATGGGGTACACCCTGGTTAGGTTGCCAGTTAATCACAGACACACACTCTGAGCTAAGGAGAATTTATAAAGACCAAAAAAACCTAACATATTAACCCAGGTCAATACAAAATGCAGTTATCAAATGAGGATTTAATTTCTACAGGGAAAAAAGCTATTCAGACCCCCTAGCTATTCAGACCCCCTAGTTAAATCATGTCTTACATATGATTAACTATATTTTTGGGTTCAAATAGACATCTATCAGTCAGGAAAGGGTTACAAGACCATTTCTGTGGCTTTCGGGCTCCGGTGAACCACAGTGAGAGCCATTATCCACATATGGAGAAATCGGTGGTGAACATTCCCAGGAATGGCGGGCCAACCAAAATTACTCCAAAAGGCATTCATGACTTGTCCAAAAGAATCCAGAACATCTAAAGCTCTGCAGGCCTCATTTGGTTCAGGTAAGGTCATAGGTCATGATTCAAAAATGCGAAAGAGAGACATGGAGGCAAAAATGGCCTCCTTGGGAGAGCTTCAAAGGCAAGACCATTGCTGACAAAAAGATGTCAAAGGGCTGTCTCACTTTTGTCAAAAAAACATCTTTGTCTGAGGCAGCTTTGATGGTTCAGCACGGCTTGCTGTAATTAATGAAACCATGAATTCTGTTCTCTACCAGAAAGTCCTGTAGCAGGAATTTCTGCCATCATTTTGTTGTCTTTATCTCCAGCTCACTTGGAGTATGCAGCAGAAAAATTATTCAAAACACACCGGCAAGTCCACCACTAAATGGAGGTTGTGGAGTGGGCTAAACAGGCAATGTATGCTCAAAGACCCTCCAATGTGGCTGAACTAAAACAATTCTGCAAAGAAGAGTGGGCCACAGTTCTTACACACCGATGTATTGCCAGTTATCACGAATGCTTGATAGCAATTGTTGTTAAGGGAGGTATTGAGCTTAAGGGGAAAATTACTTTTTAACATTGCTGACACACAAGTCCAGGGTGGTTTGGAAAGCTTTTATCATGTGGAAACTGCTTTTTGTATTTATTCAGGTTATTTCTTTGTTGCTTTTGTTATTTTTAAAGACTGACAAGTAAAAAAAAAAAAAAAGTCCTAAAGCAAAGATTTGCACACCCTATAAAGTACAATCTTTTCTTCATTGATTTACTTCTTGCTGCGTTTTGTTGTTTATCTTGTACATTTTTTCCTCCTTCTATGAGAATATTGGACATTTATTTAAACAGGGTGAGAGCTGTCAAATTTTAACCTGTTTTATGGGCTTTCTGGGTTGAAAAGATATTTAGTTTTACAGCAGATTACTGCTGCTGCAACGAAAGGGATGCATATATCTCTCATTTGAAAGTGGTAAAAGCAGAGGGTGGAGAGAAAGTTATTATGGACTATACTTAAAAACTACAATCTAAATAAGATTGTTTATTAGGCATAAATAAAATATTGAAATATTTATTAATATTATAAATACATTCTCAGTTTCACTTTTGGTACAAGATAAAAAGAACCCCTAAATGTCTTTCATCAAACTCAACTTTCAATTTCTGTAAAAGTTTTTCTTACATTTTCTAAGAATATGTTCGTTTGGCGGAGCTGTGAACCGGCTCTGATAGAGTTTTTAGGAGAGCTGATCACATAACGCTTTAATGAACTTGGCTACGAAGCAACTAAATGCGGAGTCCAAGCACACGCTCACATTTACAACACTAATCCTGCAGCTCAGACAGGAGAGTCATTTGTTTTCCACACACAGACTTGTTCTAATTCCTTGGACTTTGACCCCTGCAGTGCCAACATTCAGTGAGACATTCAGATTCCACTTGTGCTGCTTTAATATACATATGCAATGATGCGTTGCAGAAATACGCATCATGCATTTCATGTGCATTGTTTTAGATGCCTCGCAGAAGAATACTGGTGCAAGGCAGTGTAGCTAGAGTCAAAGCTGAGATTTTTAACCACTAAAAGGAAGAACTTACCTTGATAGGAGACAACAGGATGCTCGTTCCTGCTGCAGTCTGCAAGACTGACATTCTGCTGCTGGGACAGACACACAGACCAACCGACCACCAGCATGAGTCTGCAAGGGGAGAGGGCCCATGCCCCCCACCCTGTTGTTACCATAATTACAACCACATTCAGTCCCAAGAATCACCTGCCAGAGACGAAGATGTATGAGCACCAAAACAAAAAAATGCAACAGTTCAAGCTCCTTAGTAATGTGTATACTGTTTAAAAAAAAATCAAAAACATGTCATATAGTAGCTTATAGCCCTGCTCCATTCTACATTCATCTAAATCAGCTCTAAGTCCCCATGCTGCCTCTGTTTGTCTGCTCCGACAGCCCGGCCTCTCGCTATCAGCAGGACTCAGTCATGGCCAATTCACCTCAAAAGGGCCAGAACCGGCAATCTCTTTAAAGCCGGCTCTCAAACCGAGGGTGCCATCCACAGAGCCCTTTCTGACTGAGGCGCTCCTCTGAGAGATCAGGTCTGGGCTCACAGCCAAACGGGGCGTGAACTCTCATCAAAATCCATTTATGCACATCAAATCTGCTCACAGATGATGAGCTGATGATGATTTAAGGGTCACAAGAGGGCTGGTTTGTATCAGTCATGCTTTTTGGAGCAGACAAACAGATTCAGAGGCTTTAAAGAGGGTAAACCAACAAGGGGAAGTATTTTATTCACGTGGATGTTTCCACAAACAAGAATTTTTCACTTATGACACATCAGAAACTCTTAAAAACATGTAAAATTTGTATCATGTGTAAAACATGAAAAGCCAAATAAAGCTAAATAGCTTCAATTTTGTTATGTGAAACATAACGCATAATTGAGTGGATGTAGGAGAGCCTTAATCAGAAAAAACAGGCAAAGGTTACTCTGGAGGAGCTGCAGAGATCCACAGTTCATGTGAGAGAATCTGTTAGTATGGTACGATATTAGTCTTGCTCCATAAATCTGGCCTATGAGTAAGATTGGCTAGAAGAAAGCTATTGTCAATAGAAATTCATAAGACAAGTCAGTCAAGACAACATTGAACTCTTTGACCTCCTTGCATGAACGTATGTGTGGCAGAAAACTACTTTACACATCTGAACACACCATCCTCATGATGAAATATGGTGGTGGCAGAGTCATGCTGTGGGGATGCTTTTGTTCTGCAGGGACAGGGAACTTGGTCAGAGTTGATTGGAAGATTAAGAAAACAAAATTCAGGCCAATCAAAGAGGAAAACCTGAGAGATTAGGGTGGAAATGCACTTTCCAGCAGGACAACAACCCTAAACACAGAGGCTAGAGCTACAGTGGAATGGGTTAGATGGAAACATATTCTTGTATTAGAATGGCCCATTCAAAGTACAGACCTTAATACAAAATGGGATTCATTTCCAAGACTTGGAAATTGCTGTTTACAGGCGTTCTCCAAAGAGTCTAATATAACTACAAACCACATAAAACACTTGCAGCTGTTTTCCAGCAAAATATGGTTGTACAAAGTATGGACTCAAGGAGACTGGATGTAAATTCACAACACACTTTTCAGATTTGTATTTGTAAAAAAAGAATATATATCCTTTTCTTTCCTCTTCACAGCTACAGGGGTTGGACAATGAAACTGAAACACCTGTCATTTTTGTGTGGGAGGTTTCATGGCTAAATTGGACCAGCCTGGTAGCCAGTCTTCATTGATTGCACATTGCACCAGTAAGAGCAGAGTGTGAAGGTTCAATTAGCAGGGTAAGAGCACAGTTTTGCTCAAAATATTGAAATGCACACAACATTATGGGTGACATACCAGAGTTCAAAAGAGGACAAATTGTTGGTGCACGTCTTGCTGGCGCATCTGTGACCAAGACAGCAAGTCTTTGTGATGTATCAAGAGCCACGGTATCCAGGGTAATGTCAGCATACCACCAAGAAGGACGAACCACATCCAACAGGATTAACTGTCGGACGCAAGAGGAAGCTGTCTGAAAGGGATGTTCGGGTGCTAACCTGGATTGTATCCAAAAAACATAAAACCACGGCTGCCCAAATCACGGCAGAATTAAATGTGCACCTCAACTCTCCTGTTTCCACCAGAACTGTCCGTCGGGAGCTCCACAGGGTCAATATACACGGCCGGGCTGCTATAGCCAAACCTTTGGTCACTAATGCCAATGCTAAACGTCGGTTTCAATGGTGCAAGGAGCGCAAATCTTGGACGTTGGACAATGTGAAACATGTATTGTTCTCTGATGAGTCCACCTTTACTGTTTTCCCCACATCCGGGAGAGTTACGGTGTGGAGAAGCCCCAAAGAAGCATACTACCCAGACTGTTGCATGCCCAGAGTGAAGCATGGGGGTGGATCATTGATGGTTTGGGCTGCCATATCATGGCATTCCCTTGGCCCAATACTTGTGCTAGATGGGCGCGTCACTGCCAAGGACTACCGAACCATTCTTGAGGACCATGTGCATCCAATGGTTCAAACATTGTATCCTGAAGGTGGTGCCGTGTATCAGGATGACAATGCACCAATACACACAGCAAGACTGGTGAAAGATTGGTTTGATGAACATGAAAGTGAAGTTGAACATCTCCCATGGCCTGCACAGTCACCAGATCTAAATATTATTGAGCCACTTTGGGGTTTTTTGGAGGAGCGAGTCAGGAAACGTTTTCCTCCACCAGTATCATGCAGTGACCTGGCCACTATCCTGCAAGAAGAATGGCTTAAAATCCCTCTGACCACTGTGCAGGACTTGTATATGTCATTCCCAAGACGAATTGACGCTGTATTGGCCGCAAAAGGAGGCCCTACACCATACTAATAAATTATTGTGGTCTAAAACCAGGTGTTTCAGTTTCATTGTCCAACCCCTGTATGTGCTACTTTATATTGGTTCATTGCATAAAATCCCAATAAAATACATTGAAATTTGTGATTGGAGGATGAAGAAATGTGAAAAAGTTCAAGGAATACGAAGTTTTTTGCCAGGTACTGAAATCAGTTGGCCTTTGTGCTTCGTTCTTGGACCAGCAGTTTTCTGTTTATTTACAGAGAAACATAGCAACTTTCGCAGTCTGCTGCAAACTATTGTTTTAAAACAGCATGATCTTAAAAAGAGATTTTTCTTCTACACAGCTGTCTGACAGCTCATGGCAAAATGTCTAGAGGGAGGTGCATTTGTGTCTGTTTGTGGTGATGATTGTGATTTGAAGGCAACTGAAATGACCGATAGTCCTTTTCCCCCGCTGTCTTGCCGACAGGAATATAACTCTCATGCTTTCAGGTCTTTTGAAAACTGAATTGCTGGAGTTTCCCTTTACTCCATTTTCAAACTGTCGAGAAAGTAAAGCATGCAACATGCTGTCAGTTTTAATCTTTAGTCTGCTACCAGCCACAAAAATGAAGGCAGGGAAGATCTCTCTGTTATTCACTGTGAGAACTGAATGTGTGTCGAGGCAGAGGTTTTTCAACCTGCTGGTTCCTACATTGCTGCTCAATGAAGCGAGGGAAACCCAGCTTCCACCGCTGGCCTCACTTTTGTAATGTGGCTTTGCACATCACAGTGTACAGTGCAGCCACTGAGAGGCCTAATGTCCCGGGGTTTTGTCTTTCTGTAACAATGAGGGTGTCAGTCAGAATCTTCGGGGCTGCACAGAAATGTACGCATACAGACAATTAGTCTGTGTCCGATAAAAGTCAAAAGCCTCACCGACTGGTTAGGCAGTAAAATAGAGTCTAAACAAACTCTCAGTTTTAGATGTGTCATTTATCTAATGTTATCAAAATTACAGTCTATAAACAGGGTTCCTACACATTTTTCATGAAAAATCCCAAACTTTTCAGACTAAATCTCTTAGTCCTTGATATTATTTTAGAATTTAAAACTACTAAGGCTTTGAATATGTAGCCTGGAAAACACAGAAACAATGAAGATTTGGAGGAAGAAAGAAATGAAGAACACAAAGAAGTGATGGCACAACAAAGGAAAGAAATTGAGTAATTTAGGACCTTCACAAGTAAGGAAGGAAGCACTGAACAAAAGACATATAGAAAGAAAGGATACAATGAAGGTAGGATACAAGGAATGATGTTAAGGAAGGTATGACACAAGGAAGATATTAAAGAAAGAAGGACACAAGGAATTATGTTAAGCAATGCTTGAAGGAAGGAAGAAAGGAATGAATGAAGGGCACAAAAAAAGGAATTAAAGAACAAAGGACACATGGAAATAATTAAAGAAAGAAGAACACGTGGAATGACAAATCAAAGGACACATGGAAGGAAAGATGGAAGGACACAATGTAGAAAGTAAAACAAGGAAGAGCAGAATGAAGGAAGGGAATGAAGAATGAAATGAAACAAGGAAGGGTGCCCTAGGGGAAAATAAATTAGGACAAAAGAAAGGACAGAATGGTAGGCAGGGAGGACACAAGGAAGGAACTGAATGTCACTCAAGGAAAGAAGGACAGAAAGAAGAGAGATGGGACACAATAAAGGAAGGATTGGAGTAAGGACACAAGGAAAACCAATATGAAGGAAGGACACAAGGGAAGTAATTAAGGGGACTTGACCAAAATGGATCTTGTACCAAAAGAATCAAATCCTAGATACCTGTGGCTGAAATGAACTTCCTCCAATGGGTGGCTGGGCTTAGAATTAGAGACAAGGTAAAGAGCTCTAGCATCCAAGGAGAGCTCAGAGCAAAGCTACTGCTCCTCCGCAACCTTTGGAGGTTTTCTGGGCACGTGCCACTGGGAGGAGAGCCTGTGGCAGACCCAGGACACATAGTGGGACTATATATACTATCTTATGGCCTTGGGTCTCCTTGGTGTTTCTCAGAATAAGGTGCAGAGTGCTGTTGGAAAAGAAAATGTCTGGGTTCCTCTCCTGGACTTGTTGGCCCAGCAACCTGATCTCAGGTAAACAAGAATCAATGGATTCATGGAAATCAATTGTCACGACAAAAAAAAAAAACTGTAACATTTGCAAAACAAAACAGTTGTATTACTGCCAAAATTGAGGCCATGAATGTACATTCCAACATGCCTCCGCTGTTTAGAATCTATGTTGGGTAAAATTGGAGCCACAATGCATTTTTCTGCCAAGCTTAAATCAGCTCTGATCGATTTTGGATTGAATATGGAGCCAGTGTAATGGCAAAAGGGCTTAGCACTGTTTCCCAAAGCCACCGGCCCGTCAGAAGATTTATTTATGATGCTGCCTGTGTTGGAAAAACACCACAAACCCATAACAGCCTGTGCAGAGATTAGAAATACAGAGTCTTCAATTCATGTGACCTGTTTTGTGTTTGCACTGAGGAGGGAAAAAAAATCCCTCAGGACCTCAAAGTAAAACATGTGACCTTCAAGTAGGAGAAACCATGCCAAGGTCCTAACTAAGGAACCAGCTGCTGTAAGGTACTGCAAATAAAACCAGTGAAAGACAGCTTTATGTTTCAGCATCAATTACAGCTCTGAATATCTGCTGTTTTACTCACAGGACTTATCTCACTTCCTAAATGCCTGTATTTCTACTGGGAGAGTTCTCAGTCACACAGAGAAAACACCAGATTAAACAGATGCAGCAGTCATGACAGCCCTTACTTCTTTCATAAAACCAAGACTCAGCAGACCAAAGCGGTAGACAGTCACAGAACAGGTCAGTTATAAAACTTTACACTGAGAACAAACGTGGACCTCAGGTCATTAGGCAGAGGTCTGTTGTCCATCATCTGCTCCAATGTTAACAGATTCCTACAGCAGAAACATCTCTGCTTGCTTCCTCTTTAAACCCAGTGCCTATATATGGATTATCCCTTTGTTCTTTTACTTCACTCAAACATTTGCTACTGCCACATGATTTGGAGGACTTCTTTAAATATTAATTTCTCTTTGGTAAAAAGATTCAGCCCTTTTATGAATTGTAGAGCTCTCCTTGTTTTTGTGTCATTGGTCTTTTCTTTGCTACTCTTTCAGCATGAGCCCTTTGTGATTTTATCTGTAAAAGGTGATTTGTAAATAAAGTTTAATTTCTTACTTGGAACAATGTTTTATGCTAGCATTTAAACATCAAATAAAACACTGAGGTTTGTTTGCAAGGGTTTAGATATTACAAAGTGTAGTCCTTCGAGGAACCTTTAAGCAACCTTCATGGTGCCTTTTAACCAAATTTAATTTGCAAACCAATGTTCCGACCTTCTCAATCAACTAAATTTACAAAACAACTCTAAAATAAATGCATTGATTTGTAAGGATGTGCATGTGTGCAGTGCAAACCTGGTGTTGCTGAGCAATAAAATACGACACAGCCACTCCAGAGTCTGATAAATCACAAAGATGTTCACATTTCCAGACCTCCAGGCTTCAGAAGAACCGCCTCTTTGAAGTTAACTTAATAAGTCTTCCATCTGTGGAAATACCTAAAAATACTGGCAACCACCTTACGCTCATCCCCTGTTCTGTAGCATCAGTAATTAAGTGTTTTCCTGCCTTGAAAATTCTGTCTCACTGACATTGTCTTAATCTAAAATAATTCCCCCTCTCAGCAAAGCCAAAGTGTGGAGGATATTTGCTCCTGGTTTTAAAACAGAAATGTCTTTATCTGCATGAGCTGCCTGTGCTGGCCAGAAAAATGTATACCATTATGTAATTGTGGGCGGGAGCCGCATAAAGTCAGTCCATTAGGCCCACTGGCCTAATCTTCATCAAGAGACAACATGGAATCAATCAATGGAGTGAGGTATTTTTGAAAGATAAGAGTCTGGAAGAGTGTGCTATTTTATGAAGGTACTGTATGTTTCTGATGTATATTACTCTTTGCAAATACCAGCCAAAGCACCCAAAAATTAATACTTTAAAGTGAAGGGACTGTCTATCCATGTTCTACTACTTATCAGGGACCATTTTGCAGAGCAACACCTTCTGAGAAGAAACTCTGGACTTTGTGCTAACATAAGTTCTGGAGGTCTTTCAGGGAGAATCCAAGGCATTCTCAAACCACCTGCAAGATATGTCTTCAGTAAGTCCTAAATTAGCCCTGTAGTCTTCTCTTGGTAGAATATGTCTGAAAAGCCTCAATAAGAAGGTGTCCATAAGGGTTTCCCAGTTTGTTTCCCCAAGGGTTTTGGAGGTGCTTGGTTTTAAAGATGGTTGGCATTTTAAATCATTCCCGAAACCCCAAATTTTGGCTCCAAAAAGGGTTTTGGGTTTTGTAGAGGTTTCCTGCTAAACAAGGCTGATAAGGACTATATCATCTGCAAAAAAGCAAGGTAATACAAAGCCTCCCAAAATGGAGATCTTCCACACCTTGGCTGTGCCCAGGAATTCTGACATATTTTTTCATATGTGATACAGTGCATCCATGGAACAGTCCAACACTTACTGGGAACGAGTCTGACTTATTATCAGTGATGCAAACCAGGCCCTTGGGGATGGGCTGAAGTGGTTACACTGTCACTACTGCTACCCGCAATCCTCCATGCCTTATCCTGGACCCTGATCAGCTGGACTATCCACTCTCTTAACAACTTCCACAGGAGGAAGAGATGAGAGACATGGTTTTGGGCATTGTCAGATCAAAAAACACACGAAGACTGAATGGACAAACTCTGACACATCTTCAGATAACTTTGCAAGGGTAAAAAACTGGCTCAAAGGTCTTTAACCAGGATGAAAACCACAGTGCTCCTATTGAATCCTGTTTTTACTATTACTGGGACTGCCCTCTCGGCACTGCTATATAGGAAGGCTAAGAATGTTGATCATTTTTTAGCTTAAACTGACCCTGACCTCCATGCAGTGCTCCACAGGCATATTGACCAAGTGGCAGCACAGCCTCCAGGATCTTTGGAGACAGGCTGATGTAGGTGAATTCATCCTCAAACCTGAAATGTTGGTGTGGTGTGGAAAGGTAACTGAGATCATTCAAAAGCTTCAAAAATGGTGGGAAATTTTTTAAAAAAAAACAAAAATAAGAAAAAGCCTCTGACAACCTAAAAAAATTTAAATTTGTTTTTCAAATCTTCCTATTGTCTACTGTAAAAAAATTTTTTCCCCGGGGTCTACAAAAATTAAGCACCCCCCACTTAGTGTTTTTTGGGCGAAGGTGGGGCGAATTTGGGTCATTTTCTTGATAATTCATGCATATGCAACAAAATAACTGATACTCCGTAATTTTAAGTACATTAGGTAGATAATGGTTTGTTTATGGGTACAAAAGGGAAATGGGAAGAAGTAAAATGGCAAGGCATAGGTGTGAAATGGGTGTTCAAATATATCTAGCCACTACAGTGTTTTAGAGCCTGTCTCATTTACTTATAAGAACGTCCTATTCAAGCACTCTTGGCTTTGTCTTCAGAAGAAACTGTAGCGAAGAACATTTTACTCGTCTCAGAAGCTAAAAAGGATGGTCCTCCCACCGTGCGTCTCACTTGGATACCTTCAGCCCACTGCTTGATTTTGAATGAGTTGATTCTGAGGAGGGGAGAGGAAGGCATGGATGAACATCTTTTGTGGCTGATGACAAGCAACAATACATCAAACAAGCGCCTACTGATGCTCAGACAGTGCTACTTCTTTTTTTCCTCAGGATGAATTAGACCATTTCCATAATTTCTTGCAGAAGTCTCATTAAAGATAATCATATATGTCTTATGCTGACCACAGAAGATGGAGCAATTTTCAGAAGGACAATCATAGAGCCCAGAAAGTGAGCCTGCTGAGACACTGGGAGAACACGTAGAGCGTGCTTCATCAAATATAAATGCTTTTCAATGAGGAGATGTATGACAGGGAAATTAATTACAAGTAATTATTTGTTCATTCAGAGGCCCTGTAATTTGTTCCCTGCAAGCATCAAAAATAAAGCTAGGGGTCCAGCATCTGACCCTCGTTTATCAGCCTCTTGTTGAAACCACCCGAGTACTTGGACTCAGTCCAGATATCTTGAAAGGACACAGGGAATCAACCCACTCCTCCTTACAACCAAAAAAAAAACATGGGATTCCAGCTCCGGATTCCTCCTCAATCTGAAAACAACCTAATGCAGATTCCTCAAATTCTCTTTCAGCTTGCAGCTCCGACATAAAAGCAAGCAATCCCTCAGCCGTAACCAGCAGTAATATTGATCGCCAGTGAAGTCATTCTGTGGAGATTTTCTACTAGGAGCAAATGGATATTGAGAGGGCACCCAAAGCCTCTCCATCAAAATATTCAGAGAGGACCATTTCCGAGGCAGTGTTCACAGCTCCTTCCTAGCGGGGTGAATGGCCTCTCTGTGCAACCTGCCAACTTTCTGCCAATGGCTGCTCTCTTTTACAAGTGAATAGACTGAGTTTAGCCACAGTTAAAAAGACACACTAACGTGCCATGGCTGTCCCAACAATGGATGCCTGGGTGGTGTGCCAAACCTAATGATGGCGGTTTGGCCCGGGCGAGAGGAGGTGGAGAGGAGGAATCCTAAAGAGGCGCACAGCTGCACAGATCATCCCATCTCGCCTCCTGCGGTCCTCTTATCAGTAAACTCAAATCCTTTTGCTTCTCTCTGGAATAAACAATCCAGCTAGGATGGTTAAAGAAGTGTTTCAAATCTTTGTGGGAATATGTCCTGGAGAAATTTTTAAAATTCCAATAATAAGAAAATTTGCACATAATTCCCAGAATTTGTTAAACGCCCCCTAATGTCAGGAGTTTGACTTTGGCAAACAGTCTTTTGTATCACTGAGGAGGAATTTCTGGCCACTTTTCTTTGCTGAATTATTTTTATGCAGCCACGTTGAAAGTTTTTCCACCATGAACTTTGTGTACTCGTGAAATAGATAAAGTACATCCTGTATTTTATGATGACAACATCAGAGATATAGATTAGATCAAATTAGCCCCTTTTAATTGGTGTTTTTCAACAAAATTTACATTTAAAACTGTTATAACTATCTCTGAGTAAAAAAAAACACATCAGCAGATAGTTTTGCTGAAACCTTGTGCAGCAGCAGATTTCACATTACATTTTCATTTAGATATTTCCACTCTTCAGAAAGTAGTCCTGGTCCAGTTATGTTTAGCTTTGTCTCCTAGACAAAGTTACTGACAGCTACATCTGCCATTATCTCTGTGTTCATTTTGTTTTTTTCTTTCCCAGAAAGTGCTCCTGATCCTGTGTTTTGTTATTCCTTTCTTCTTTTTGGTTTCTTCTTGTTAAAAGGGAGGGTTTCCTCTCCACCGTTGCCACATGGTTGTTCAGGATAAGGGATTGCTGCAAAGTCAATGACTCAAAGCAATCAGCCTGATTTTCATAGATACTTTTTACCAGTTGTCACTTAAATGATCAACTGAATTGGACTGTGCTGCTGTGGATTGAATTGGACTTCATGTAATCAGATATGAATCTTTAATATGATTGGATTACATTGGAGTGACAATTAGACTGATCTGAAATTAAATTTAAACTGTATGCATTCGACCTGTTTGTCTTTTATATTGTGTAGAACCTTGAGATCGCTTTTTTTAAATTGGGAAATTATGAATTAACGAAGCTAAAGTACTGATGACAAAAAGGGATAATCTTAACATAAATTATGAATGGAAACACATTTCCAGTATTCTTTATTAAAAAGGGAACCTTTTTTTAAGCAGGATGCGTATATGAAACGGTATCACCAAGTGGAGTTGCACAAATGTATCCCGACCCGGAGCTCTCTAATTAGTAATAACTATTACTTCACATACCCAACTGTTGTCACCAGACAAAGAGCGGGCACTGAAAACATTCAGAAGCACCACAAAAAAAGACTGAATAATCCATTCGAAGCAACCTCACATGACCATCCATTCAGGACGACTACGTGAAAGCAAACAGGTGCAGGGCTGCTTCCCAAACCAAGAATGAAGAGTCACGTTTTGTCCACACTGTCATCAGTTTTTTAAACATGAAAGTCACCCAAATACTGAGAGGAAATAAGTACTGAAGATGTCAGTGTTGTTTTCAGTAAATCTATTTCTATTGACAAGAAATTCACACCAGATGTTGATAACTACCCAGGTATTCCCCGTACTTAAAGAAATCAGCTATGTGTAATGACAGGGTATACGTATTTAACACTCTTACTGAAATGTAATAAATTCTTCTGTTGGTAACTGTGAGACATCTGCATGGAGAAACAGGAGGTATCCCCTGTGCGATTGGTCCTCTCTTCTGATTCTTGTTTTAATCCTCTGTCATAAATCTTCTTTTTTGGCAAATAAAGCGTTTATGATAACTGCCAATCAGTTTTTTAGATCACTGTGGAAGAATTTTGGCCCACTCTTCCTTTCAGAAATTTTTTAATTCAGCCACTTTTGAGGGCTTTCAAGTATGAACAGCCTGTTCAAAGTCACTCCACAGCATCTCAGATAGTTTGAAGTCCGTACTTTGACTAGGCCACTTCAAACCCTTTATTTCATTGCCTTTTTTTTTGCCAGTCAGAGGTGGGCTTGTCGGTGTGCGTGGATCATTGTCTGGCTGCATAACCCAAGTGCGCTTTAGCTGAAACCAAAATGATAGCTGAACATTGTGGTCAGCAATTCATCCAGACTGTTATATGTCAGGGACTTTGTTTCATATTTGTTGTTGAATTTCTTTAGATTCTAGTATGATTTGTAGCTTTCGGAGATATTTTTACCTACTTCATGTTGTCAGACAGGTTCTAAGTGACCTACGTCTTTGGTCTGGCGGTTATCAGGTCCGGGTGTGGCTAGTGAAATTAATTAATCATTATTAATTCATGTTGAGGCCAAAAAAAAAGCATTTTGTCCCTTATCAAATTAAGTCATCATTTGAAAACTGCTCCTGCATGTCTTTGGTTAAATTCTGTTCTATATTAAAATTTGTTTGACAATCTGAAACATTTTATCGTTTCAAATCTGTAAAGGGAGCATTTACTTTTAAAACTTGGACATCATTTCATTAACCGGATGGATGCTGCTGACCTGAGATTAAGATCCCTCCTGCCTCACCTCTCTCATTCAACTTTGGCTCGAAAGGAGCAACAGAAACATCAACCGCACATCACCTGACATCTTAACAAATGGGCATGCATGCTTAGCTTCATGCTTGGAGAAGCTGAGAGAGACGTTGAAGGCATTAAGCTTGCAGAAAAGGCAAAGCAGTTGTGCAGAAAAAGTAGAAATGCTCACAAAGACAGAAAACACAGCACAAAAGAAAAGCCAACTGGACCAACACAGCCAGCTTCTCGCAGACCACGTGCACGCTCACACACCGCGTATTTATAATGACAAAGAAATTCACTTACTTGCTCATCATCACCTCCAGAGTCTGAAGAGAAAACGAGCGGTGCAGATCCTGGTGACTCACATGGTAGGGAGAGAAAGAGAGAGGGATGAAAACCACGAGGGGAAACTTGGTACACATCGACACACAGCCACGCGATGACCGGAGAGGGAGCAAGGAGGTGGAGGGAGGTAGCAGGGTGTGTGTGTGTGTGTGTGTGTGTGTGTGTGTGTGTGTGTGTGTGTGTGTGTGTGTGTGTGTGAGAGTGTGTGTGATGAGTGGGCGATTGGAGAAGGAGGGTTGGGCATTTTTGTTTGTGCTTAGCAAACTGTAAAGTCCCTCAAAAAACTGACCAACCAGGTTTAGGCTTAGTTCAAGATTCAGTGTTGAGATGCAACCAAATTTAGGTTGACATTTGCAGGAAAAAGATTCTCATGTAAATCCATACTTTGACTTACAGATCCCTGTTGTCTAATTTTCTCTAAATGTCATAGTTTACAGAAAGGGTGAAGAAGAATGATTGTGTCTGACTCCATGAACTCATCAGGAGAAGATTTTCTTTGATAATGAATCTACAGAGGTACAGTCACCGCAGCCTCCTGCGGATGTTTTGGTGTTTATTTTTGTTCTAAATACCACATTTTTCATTTTAGATGCTGTATTCCTATTTTAATTTCTGACTTGTTTTACTTTTGTAGTGCACACAAACACCGTAGATTTGCCCTTTCACCTGTGACACCTCTGCTTTTCACCCTGTCACTTCAGAATGTTCTGGTCTGTCTTTAGTTGTTAAAACAAACTTCTCTCCCGCACAGATTGTATCCCAAGGATATGTCTTCATAGGTTATAGTGTACGCTTGTATTCAGAGATAGGTGTTATTCTTTCGTTTATGTAACTTGGTACCACGTGGCAAAAATATCTGTGCTGATATAATCTCGGTCATCACAGAAATATTCATTAACGTGCACTTGTAAAGCCAAATTATGAGAGATCTGTCTACTTTTAACTTAATTTGGACAATTGAATGGGTCCTGCTCATCAGTGTAGCACTAATTCTGCTCTCTATCAGAAAGTCTTCAGGGACTTCAGAGACTATCATGCTATCATGACCTTAAGCTGAAGCACACTTGTGTTATACAGCTGGATCCAAACCACAGCAGCAAGTTCACCTCTGAAACCCCTTCAATGTGGCAGAATTTAAACAATTCTGCAAAGAAGAGTAGGGCCAAAATGCCTTCGCAGTGATGGAAAAGACTCACTGCTAGTTATCGTAAATGTCTAATGGCAGTTGCTACTGGCAGGGTTGACACAACCGGTTGTTAGATGCAGATTTTTTTTTCGTAATGATTGGTTAGCTTTAAAAAGCTACCATCGTTTACTGCTGGTACACCACAAAGACACTCTCCATACCCACTATATTTTTTTGTTGTTGCGACGATCAGAACCCATCTTTAGGTATCCAGACGATAAATTATATGTATTATGGCACAATTTAAAATAGTTCAAGGGATGGGAACATTTTTGCAAGGCACTGCATATGAGATTTGCACTGTTGCATCTTTTTGTTGACATATTTATCAAGCTGTCTGTGTCAACAAGCAGAAAATATGACACTTTGAGACACCAGTCAGGTCTGGCTGCAGAATTGGCTGTCAATCTGATAGGGGGCAGCGGTGACCTACCATTCAGAAATTAATGACAGTAATAAATCATGTGGCAGGCTCATTTGGCTCGCCATGTGCCCAGCAGAGCATGAGAGACAAATAACACACCCTGGCCCCATCCTCTGCTTTCACAGGATGGGACATCCATCTCTCCCAGCTTCAGTCTCACCGCAGCAGAGTCACACATCGCCCCCCACCACCCCTGAGGAAGAATGGCTCGTTCCTCCGCAAACTTCAGGATGACATCCTCAGGCTGTGTTTTTATGGCGTGCCTGTCACCACAGAGGCTGAAAGATTACAAGCAGGTGAGAGCTGAGCTAAAGTCAAACATAGACCAAAGCTTCACATCCGACGATGGACTTAAACAAAACTGACAATCTGTCACCCAGCAAGTAAATGTAATAGGTCCACACATGTATATTGGAACATATATAAATAAAAACATGTATTAGAAAAAAAACATGCACGCAAGAGAACATGCAAACTCCGTGCAGAAAGAACCCAGGGCGATATTCAAACCCAGGACCTGCAAGGCAACAGTGCTAACAACAATGCCAGGATGCCTCCCCAAAACCGTAAGCCATTATTTTCTAATTGAAGGTCCGTGGACCCATTGCACTTAAAAACTTAAAGTACAAATCCTCTTGTAAGTACAAATTAAAGGCTGCTTTTTGAGATTATGCAATAAAATTATTTCTAATAATATTATATATATATACATTATATTTCACACATCTTTACCCTAGGTGCCACTGAGTATGGAAGACTATTCCAGTGGACTTCCACAACAAATTATTTATCATTCCTTAAAGAAAATGTTTCTTTAACACAAAAAAAGTGCAAATTAGCCTCTTTATTAAATGGAAAAGCCCATCAATGTAAAACAGTCCTCATTAATCTATGATCGGCTGTGCTGGAGGCATGAAGTGGTTACCCAACATCTCTTAACCCCCCAAACCACCCCCCTCACCTCACATCTTTCAATGGACACCTTGTGCTGCTCATAGAAGCCCACTGTGAAGCAGGTCTGTGTGTCACAGAGAAATATTGACTTTTAATACTTCAAACATGCAGCTCGTTTCGTGTTGAAGACGGCCCGTGTTGATCTTTGAAAACCAGACGGTCACTGAGGTCCACCTTTCCACAGGAGCTGTAAAAACCAGCCCCACAATCCCTCACACATTCAGGTGGTTTCCAGCAGCACAAAAACAAGTACAGTGAATCATAAACTAAATGAAATAAAATTCTGGAGAATGGGAGAATGTTACATGAAGTAAGCGTGCTAAAACTGTTGAATCTGCTTTACACTTATGTTTTATATTTTGATCTTTCCCTGGTTCAGAAACAGAAATGACTTATCAGCTGCTGTTTTCGAGAACAGATAGTTTGAGCTATTTTTTGACTTTGGTTAAAATCTCATGTTGTTCCACTCACTGCCCATTAACCCTTAAATGCTTTCTGCTTCCAGAGGCTTGCGGACCTTTCCGAGGCTATAGAGAAGGCCATCAAACATCTGTACTTCACATCATTGGACTCATTGAAGAAGGATGTGGGTAAACTACTGAGGTCCCGTGACCTCGTGTCAGGATTTAGGAATAAACTGGTAGATTCATGTCAACTTGAAAATGGCAGACGTCATTGACGACGACACATTGAGACTTGCCACACATGTTTTATATGATTTAACAAACTTTCAGACAAAAATGAATCTAATAACTGGTTCTGAAACCCTTGGTGGCAACATCTGCCTAACAACATCTGCCGCCTAGCATTTGTGTTAACTGGCAATGAGTCTTTTACATTACGGTGGAGTAACTTAGGACCACTCTAATTGGCAGAATAGTTTTAACTATAAGTTTGAATGGTTTTCGAGCTTGAATGGCCTCCTTAACGTCATACCAAGCATCTCAGTTACGACTTTTACTAGGCCACTCCAAAATCTCCATTCTAGTAATTTTAAGCCACTCAGAGGTGGACTTGATGGTCTGCTTTAGATCACTGTCCTGCTAAAATGAAATGTGCTTCAGTGTAACATCACACACTAATGGCCTGACTTTCTCCTTCAGGATTATCTTATCCGACAAAGAGCAGATTTCATGGTTCAGCCCCAGACCATCACACTACCACCACCATGTTTGACTTTGTAACATGAGATAGGATCAGATAGATTCTATGTAAATTATTTCCTGATTTCATACTTCAGGCAGTAATCTGACTTGTAAATATGATACAAAAAATGTGTGTAATCACAGCTAATTTAAGATTTAATGGGGAGAGCAATTATATTTCCACACAGAGCCTGGTTGCTTTGGACAGCTTTTTGTGTTTGCTCAGGTTATCTTAGTCTGATATTGTAAAGTTTTTTGTTGTTCAGAAACATTTAATGATGACAACAAACAAAAACAGACGAAATCGGTTGGAGGACAAATATGTTTTCACAGCACTGTAAAACATTGAGTTACTCTCTGATTGAATTTATTATATTGGTCCTCTATAATGAAAAATAATTAAGCTTCATTTTGCTTTATTTAAAAAACGCATAAAGTCCTGTAATGTGAAATCTACCCTGGGGAATACAGGAAGATAAATGTCCTATTAAAAATGAAAGTGTGCTTTTAGCCTGGATACCTCAGAAAGGGGTTATGAAATTTATTTTCTAAAATATGTATATTGCTCACTGTCCACTTAAAAGAGGGCTGGAGATGTTTGTTATTCATGGCTGTTTCACTTTCTCCTGCTTCTCAAAACCACATTTCTATTTCCTATGTGTAAAAAAAAAAAAACCCAAATGCTTACATGTTGGCATTGAAACACCGCCTCCTACAGGTTTTACAAGAAGAAAAGTCTCTACATGTTTACTTATACAAATAGAGGTCAAGCAATAGAGCCTCCTACATGTTTTGACCTAAGTGAGGTAGAAAACCCAAACACCCAGGTTCCTGTGCATTACAAAAAACAACTTTAAACTTCCCAGTGTCCAGCTGAAAGAGGTAATAACACTTTATTTGCAGGGAAATGCAGCTGTATTTCTGTAAACACTGAAACAGGACTTAACAGGAGGTTTAACAAAACCTCAGCCAAATACACCTCAGAATATCAACTCGAGTTCTGTTCATAGGCTTATATCATCACATAAATGGATTAATCTCAGCTTTTATGGATTTAGTTGAACCGTTCTGTGCAATGATGCAACAAACAACTTCACTGGATTTCAAACACAAGAATTGGATGCACAGGTCAGATTTTATTGTTCATTATCTCTAAGTATGAATCAAAATTTTACTAAATATATGAATACACCCCCAGTAACATTTGGTTAAATATGATTGAGAGGGTGCCAACCAATTAAGAAGCCCCTTCTCCAAACATCGTCACTTTCTAGGCAGATGGAAATTTGCAGCTGCCCACATGGAGAAGCCAGATGTCTTTTAGTTAAACTTTTGAGTTCCCAGACCACAATGAGAATAAGTATGTATGGAGAAGTTAAAGTTAGGCATTCAAACCTAAAAACATCATATAAACTGTCAAGCATGGTGGTGGCAGCATCATGCTAAGAGGTTATTTTGTTGCCAGTATTACTGGTGCATTTCAGAGTAGATGGAATAATACTCCAAGTTTTTCAACTTTCCCACAAATCAACAGCTTATGTGTTTGGAACTTAGACTAGGTTGGGTGTTTTAACAGGACAATGATTCCAAACATGCTTCAAAGGTGGTTTGGGAATTGATGAAGCTTGCTGGTGGCTTTTAAAAGGGTGTGGTCAAGGTGCAACTCATTAAAGGACATGAAGCCAAATGTTGTGAGTCAGTATTTATTCTTGTAGCCCTCTTAGGATTAAAGAAAAAACATCATCAATTCAAACCTGTGCACCCAATTGTTGTTTTTAAAATCTTTAAATTGTATGTGACATAATTACACTCCATCTCTATGGTGAACCATGGCAGTTGCAGCATCATGCTGTGGTGAAGCTTTTCTTTACCCAGGACAAAAAAAAACCCTAAACATACAACCAGAGCTGTTTGGGATTGTTTAGATGTTGAATAACCTAGTCAAAGCCCAGACATAATCAAATTAAGAATCTGTTGCAAGACTTGAAAAGTGATCTTCACAGACGCTAGCCCTTTAATCTGACTGAGCTTGAGCTATTTTACAAAAAAGAATGGAGGAAAATTTTAGTCTCTAGATGTGTAAAGCTTGTAGAGATGTGCCCCACACTTGAAGCTGGATAAGTAGATGAAAGTACAATGGATTGACTCAGTATTCCAAATAGAAATCCACTCCACACTTTTCAGATTGCCAAAAAAAAATCAACCTTTGCTTTCACTTACCATTTAGGCACTGATTTGTGTTGTTCTGTCACATACAATCCCAATAAAATATCGTGACATTTGTAGTTCTGACTGACTGGGAAACGCTTTCAGGGGTATTATACTTTTGTATTTTTTAAAAAGGTGTAAAGAAACCTGTAAAATATAAGTTTACCTGGTTTCAATGAATGTACATCATCCACTTTAAGTGCTTGTTTTAAGCATAGATGATCCTTTTAGTTGTGCAGTCACTTGGAAGAAGCTTTTTCCCAAATCACCTGTATTTGAATGGCTAATCAGTTATAGTACTTTTGACAGCAGAACAAACCCGCGGGAGGAAGAAAATATCCCACTGATTGCATGCAAACCTTACTTACATGCATCTATTATCTAACTTTGTGCTGTGTTATAAACGACAGCCCAACTTAATCAGCTTTAAAAGCTCTTAGAGCAGACATAGAAATGTTTTGCATGTTGGCTGCGAGACAAAGTGGCCTCCATGATTTGAAAACATGTTTAGTGCATCTAAAGTCATTCAGCTTTTTTCGGATTGTGTGAAATAACTGAAAACCTTCATCGTAAACCTACTAAGAAAACTTTTAGCTTTAAGTCATCCTGGCACCCCTGCTTATTTAGACATTTGTACTCTCTGCAACCCTGACAGTGTGTTCTTGACTCGACCACTAGAGGGTGCTGTAGAGAGGCAAGGGGAAATATTAAAAACAAAGTTTATAGATGCAGATTTTTCTATATGTTTCACCTGCCTCTTTTTAGAGATAATTCAAATGCTAATAGTGACTGTAAATAATGCTATATACTGTTTATTTTTAATCATGGTGTATTAAAAAGGAGAAATGTCAGTGGAATCTAAATAAGCTAAGAAACTTTAGACCCATTGGGATATTAGGGTAAAGCAGAAAGATTGTATTTTTTTTTATTTCTACTTTTTGTCGTATCAGCCAACAGGTTTTTAAAATTGACTTAATGGGTAAAAAAAGCAATTAAGTGGAATAATTGAATAATTGGTGCTTTGCTGCCATCTAGTGGATAAAAACCCAAAACATCATATCCCCCAAAAATCCTACAGGTACATTTGAAGAAATAAGAACATAATCTAACAATTATTTATTACTATAGCTTACCCAAAATTTAGTTTTTCAGTATTAAATAAGGCCATTGGCAGTCATTGACATCCTCTGCAAGAATGATTAGCCACAAAAAGGATCATTGCTAAAGAAGCTCTTTTTTTCACAGACTTGTGTATCCAAGAAAACTGTTGGAAGGTTAAGGAGAAGGAAAACGTGTTGGGGGAAAATTGTGCACAGGCAACAAAAATAACAGCAGCCTTGAGACGATTGTGAGGCGAAGCCCATTCATTATCCTGGTCCAAAGTCAGCAAAGCTGTCTATCGGGAAATTTCTATTGCATTTTATGTTTCCTTTTGCTGGCAAGCTTCATGGAGATGAATATTTCATTTTCCTGCAGGACTTGCCATCTGCCCCCAGTGCCAGAGGTACCGGTACTTGCTTTAATGACCATGTATCACTCTGCTTGATCGACTAGGAAACTCGTCTCAGCTAAACCTCTACAGAGTGGAGTGCTGTCAAGAGGAAGATGAGAGACACCAGAGCCAGCAATGGAGGCGAGCTAAAGGCCTCTAAGAAAGCAACCTAGGCTTCCTTAACACCTCAGCATAGCCACAGGCTGATAGCCTCCATGCCACGCTGCACTGATGCAGTAATTCATGCAAAAGGAGCCCCGACTAAGTACTTTTTGCAGATACTGTACAGTACATGGACATACAATTTATTTGCTCTTTCCCTGGTCTTAAATTAAAAACGCTTTTTTGTTGGACTTATGTAAAAATCAAATATTCAACAAAGCAATTTAATGTGAGTTTAACTTAGTAACTGAAGAAACCTTCAGCAAAACCAGGCTAAGTGTGATTGGCCATCTGCCATGATCGACTAGGGGTTTGAGAGAACAGAGCAGAGACACAAAAAGCACAGAAACACTGATCCAGAAGTACGTTCTATGTTAAAGAAAAAAGTTAATAGCAATAGTAGTTCCTTTAGTGGCTTCATCTTGGATAGTAACACAATCCTATAGACGTTTTCAACTCTGTAGGATAAATGATGTTTTTTAGCAAAGACAGGTTCTTTGAAATTTTAAACACACCAATATATGGATTTTGAAATTAGCAAAGGGATTTATATCACTTTCTTCTAAAGATTGCTATACCTTTAGACAATTTGGTAAAGTCATTGGCTTTGTAAGCTTCTGAAAGGTTAATTCAACCAAGACATCGAGAAGAGCATTGTACACCACCACATGTCTAGTTCATCATTGGGTACAATTTCCAGATTCATTAAGGTGCCATTTTCATCTGTTTAAACAATTATACGCAAGTATGAATAGCATTGAAATGTCTGCAGCAAATTGGGTCTACGTGTGCTGAAAGGCATATGCCAGAGCAATGTAAAAAAAATCAAGATATAGTTTGCAAAAACCTTTAGAAAGATGCCATAAAACTGAAATGTTTGGCTTTAAAGATCATTATTACATTGGAAGAAAAGGTGAGAATCTTGCTAGCCTGGGAACACCATTCCAGCAGAGGAGGCAGTATTATGGTGTGGGTATTTTGCTGCAGGAGGGACTAGTGCAGCTCACACAGTAGAGGGCATCATGAGGACCGAACATTATGCGTAAATCTTGACGCAGCATCTCAAGGCATCAGCCAGGACGTTAGTCCATTTGATCATAGAAATATTTCGACTGTTTTTGTTTGACACATTCTATTGTAGTTGTTGTGATTTCTTAGCGCTTATACAGTCAGTTGGTTTCCTGGAGAAAGACCGATATATTATCCTCCTCGCATTCATTTAATAAATTCCCGCGTCTCCGCAGTTCACTGATGACCAATACAAACAACGTATTTACGTTTGTGTGTCATCTAAGCCAATAAGCACAAATAATCCCTATTGGCCAATAGCGTGCGTCCGCTGCTAGTTCGTGGTCCAATAGGCGGTGGGTATAGTTAATAATCCAGCCAATAGTGGGATAGCTAAATTGTGCGGCCAAAGCAGAGTCTGCCGGGTTCATATCGCCGCTTCTCTACCCGGCTGGTCTTTTTTGGATCTCACCGCAATGGCGGAACAGCAGCAGTTCTACCTCTTGCTGGGGAACCTTATGAACGCTGACAACAATGTCAGGAAACAAGCAGAGGTAAGAAAAGACATCGTTTTCGTGCCGGGAAAGTGTAGAAAACAGAAGCTAGCTCCCGATAGCCGCTGAGGTTGGCCGCGCGCTCTGAGCTCTCGCGTCAGACTCTGTAGCCCACGTGTGATGTGAACCCGACTAACGGCCAGCTAATGGCTAACTACTACAGTGTTGCGTAGTTAATGTGGATTTTGGAGGTACTGGGTCTTTTGTGACGCGCTGTTTCCGCCCCTGTGTTCGTCTTGGTGGCGTTAAAAGAGTGTTGATAGAAAGTGAAAGGATCCCATTTCTCGGGTCCTAATCAGAAATCTCCAGCTGACAGGAAGTAGCGTGGAGCTAAGCGGCTACCACATCGTTTCTGCTAGCTCCGGTTAGCTCCAAGCACATTACTTAAAAGCTAAACATTGAAATTGAGCTCGGTGTGAACATATGAGTTCAAGTAGTGCTGCTATGATGCACCACAAGCCCACAAATGAATGGTGTGATTAAAGCCAGTTCAAAGTGCAACATATGCTGGCAGTAATTAGGCAACGGCCTTAGGTGTTTGTTTTCAACTAAAAGTCAGAATAACCAACACGTTTGAGAGCGGAGCTTCCAATTTAACTTCGTTGTAAAGCTACTCATGAAGGCAATCGTCACAACCCAGCCTCGGTAGATGAGTTAGTCAGAGGATTTGCTTTGCCTCTGACTAAGCTGGCCTGTGCTCTTCTCCACCATCACGATGAGCCTCTTTACCGCGGCAAAGCTTTGTTGTGTTTCCCTCCCTGGTAGCCGACTTTTGGATGAGGTAGTTGAATCTTATCACGCATACCCTCCCCCGTCACTGGGAGTCAGCGTTTTCCTTTATAAAGCACAGCCTGTCTGCCGGGATACTAAGCTCATTGGTATTCATCCTGGATAGAAACTGGCCCTTTCTGCCTTGCACATCATAATGGGAATTGATCCATATGTTACAATACTAAAACGTACTTTAATAGCTCCAAACTAACCCCTGAACGTTTAGGTGCTTATTCTATAGGGAGATGGGAGTGGGTGACATCTTCTCCTTTGTTTTATTTAAGCAAGTTTGCTTAATGTGACCAAGGTGGGTCAGGATTTAAAGAGGATTTGCAAAAGTTTAGTGGGTGTGACGTATTGGGAATTAAAAATGGCCACCTTATGTATATTTTGAAACCTAACGGTACAGAAATGCAAAGTGTATTATTACCTTTTTTTAATTTAAGAAGTGTAAGTTTCCATTTAATGTTCCCAAAAGGCCAAGTTTGTCTTTCTTGCAATCAAAGGAAATGTTTAAGGGTGTTCTTTCAGCCATCTGACTGGCAGTGTGAGGGAGATGGACATTATTTAGTTGTGGTATGGGCTGGTTATTTAGATGCAGTAACCTTTTTAAGACTGCAGACATAAAATGTGTTTCACACATGCAAGCCCTTTGGTACCTTGTAACACTAGTAATCTGTTTTGACCCCTGGAAGATCTTGTCAGGCAACCACAAATCAGTTTATATGCACTATATTGGATACGTATTGCAAAAAACCTTGCTGGTTCAAACTCCATTCACTTGGTAAGCATTTTAATTTTAACACAAGTGTTGCCACATTGTTGCCTCTCCCTGTGTTGTTTCTTATGCAAAAACTATTCACTCTGCTACACCCATAAGTTAAACAGGTATGGCTACCTTTTTTATGTAAATGTGTTTTTTATCAGATAAAGCTGATTGCGTTGACCTTTGGTTCCACTCCTATCCAACCACTTCATCTTCAGAGCACATGTCCTAGGTGCCGCATCCCCAAAGAGCCTCTAGTGTGCCTACAATTTCCAATTGTTAAACTGGGATGTCTGTTGAGGTTAACGTAGAAGGCAAACTGTTGCAAGTTTAATGTCAGTTTAAATGATCTACATACAACATTTAATCATAAAAATCAGTAAACCTCAATAGAGTACAGGGTCTGGGTTATAGATACCTAAAATATTGCTCATTGACTCTAACAGTTTTACCAAGTTATGGATAAAAATGGGGAAGTCGGTCGAAGGAAGCAAACAGTTTCATTGAGTTGTTAAAAGATGGTAGAGAACGGCGATAGACGGCATCTGAAAATCATGGTAAAGAAAGTCCAAAGATCTGACCTGAACACAATAAGAATATAATTTTATTCACATTAAGAGCAAACTGTAAGTTATACAGGGATGCCTGCGGCACCTGAAAGGTTGAAGGTTGTAGCAGCCTGCCTCAAAGTAGAACCAAATTAATACAGTATAACATCATCTGCATAAAGGCACACTAGTCTGCTAAGTCTAAGTAGTGAAATGAAACAGGATTGCTTTTATCCCAGAGAGTTACAAGGGAATGTGTCAGACTTATCGATGTGGATTCTTTCTTTACAGGAAACCTATGACACGATCCCAGGCCAGAACAAAATTACGTTCCTGCTGCAGGCCGTCAGAGATGCTTCAGCTGCAGAGGAGGTTTGTACATCAAACACAAACGTGTTTTAATCTGAAGCGGTGGGACAGACGTCTTTGCTGTCCATTCTTCAACATTGTTAAGCTGCTGGGAACGGTTGCCTTGCTTCAGCAACTAGCTTTGAAAAGTTGCAGCACTAATGGCATTTAAAGAATCTAGTTGTCATCTGTGGGATCTCATCGCTTCATGACTCATCATGTAGCTATTTGGTTAAGTTTACTCTGACTCGACCAGCTGCTCGGCCCCTCGTGCTTCCTCCCTCTCCTTTACCTCAAGGCCGATATTTTTAGACTGCAGAAACGGGAGCAGGCAGTGAGGCGCTAGGAGGGTGACTCTGCTTTTTAAAATGCAGCTTTGTCAACTTTTACTCTCTTAATGTTTAATTTCAAATGTCTTGTGCAATTGTTGCATGCCTAATAAGACAACCATTTGCATTTCTATCCCAGATGGAAATACATTTGGAGTGTTGGTCTTATTAGGTCTCAGTTGGCCCATTGAGTTTGTGTTTTTTTCCTCCTCAGGTCAGGCAGATGGCGGCGGTTTTGCTGCGGCGACTGCTGTCATCCTCCTTTGAGGAAATCTACCCAGGTTTGACGCTGGAGATGCAGACGGTCATCAAGACAGAACTGCTGACCAGCATCCAGCAGGAGATGTCGCAAAACATTCGTAAGAAGGTCTGCGACATTGCTGCTGAGCTCTGCCGCAACCTCATTGGTAAGGTCCGAAGTTTTAACACCTTTAACTCTTAGTTTCACTTTGCAATTAGTTTGTCGGTTTATAAAAGTAAGCCAAATTAATAACTCTTTTTATTGTATAATTTCGATAAAACTGCGTTTAACTTTGAGAATTGGCTCTCTGGCCCTTCGGATGCAATCCTGGACCTGTAGATGGGAATTGGCGTGCTAAAAATTGACATTAATGATAAGTCTTCAACTTTAGATGATGATGGCAATAACCAGTGGCCAGAGGTGCTCAAGTTCCTGTTTGACTCTGTGAATTCTGACAACGTTGGTCTGCGAGAAGCTGCCCTTCACATATTCTGGTGAGCTCCAGATCCCTGAGCTGCTTGACCAAATCAGAAAGATGTACTGGTGTCTGACCCTTGACTGTCTTCCCTTCGCTTTAGGAACTTTCCAGGAATCTTCGGCAACCAGCAGCAGCACTACTTAGAAGTTATCAAGCGCATGCTTGTGCAGTGCATGCAGGACCAAGCAAACCCACAGGTAAAAGCCCAACAATGTGCCTGGTTTCTGCTGCTCTGCCAGCTCTCTCAACGGTAAAGTAAATGAGGGATTTGTTTGTGCCTCTAGATTCGCACCCTTGCAGCTCGGGCAGCAGCATCTTTTATTCTATCCAACGAAAGCAATACGGCTCTGCTGAAGCATTTTGCCGACTTGCTTCCTGGAATCCTGCAGGTACGCTGCTACACTCATGTCACTGAATTGTTTTTCCTTTTTTCTGCATGCCAGTAGTATTTTAGACCAGCTAGATGAGCTTTCAGTGCCTAGACTTAGTAGATATATTAGTTTTTGAGACGCTAAAGCTCCCAAATAGGCGTGAGGACATTGTGTTGAAGGAAAAGTGCTGAAAATGTGTGTTTAATAGTTATTGATATCAGTACAATAGTGTCACAATTTAATATTTTCCTGATTTCATGCGTCTCTGACTAATATGGCTGTCTTCCTGTGATCAGGCGGTGAATGAGTCATGCTATCAAGGAGATGACTCTGTACTGAAGTCTTTGGTGGAAATTGCAGACACAGCACCCAAGTACCTGAGACCCAACCTGGAGCCGACGCTGCAGCTCTGTCTGAAGGTGTGTTGGGTTACTCTGATGTGAAAAATCCCGTCCACGCCTTCAGTGCCGGGCAGGAAATCAGACCCGACAGCTTGGCGCCTGTTGAATAAACTGTTGACTTATAGAAGTGTCCTGTCCCCTCAGCTGTGTGCCGACACAAACCTGACAAACATGCAGAGGCAGTTGGCTTTGGAAGTGATCGTGACGTTATCGGAGACTGCAGCGGCCATGCTGAGGAAACACACGGATATTGTAGCTCAGAGTGGTGAGGATGTGGTTCATCGGCAAAAGCAATAGTTCTTATTTTCTTGTCTGTCTTGTTTCTAAACTTTTACTTTTCTAATTTTATCTTCTCAGTTCCCCGGATGCTGGCAATGATGGTAGACCTGGAAGATGATGATGAGTGGGCCATGGCTGATGAGCTGGAGGATGATGACTTTGACAGGTAGGCTGCAGCTACTTCTTTCCCACCTGGAATGAAGAGAAATGAGCTCTCAGTAGAGTAGATTGATTTACTGAATCCTCACAGGATGCGGCTTCAATGGCTGTTTTGTAAGTGAATATTTCTTGTGGTTCATTAGTAATGCTGTGGCTGGGGAGAGCGCTCTTGACAGAATTGCCTGTGGTTTGGGAGGAAAGATCATTTTGCCTATGATCAAACAGCACATAATGCAGATGCTGCAGAATCGTAAGTAAACCTGCTCTGTTTGGATTTTAGTTTTTCTTTTATTTCTTTTTATTTTAGTCTTGGTCCTTTCCATTACAAGGCTGTAAGTTTTGTTTATTTCCATTTGTTGACAGCTGACTGGAAATACCGTCATGCTGGATTGATGGCGCTGTCTGCAATCGGTGAAGGTTGCCACCAGCAGATGGAGGCCATCCTCCAAGAGATCGTCAGCTTTGTCCTGCTGTTCTGCTCTGATCCCGTAAGAAACGGCTGTGGAGATGTTCAGCATTCATGTTTGCATACATTCACCGAGAGCAAACTGATGTCCAATTAATGATGGTCCTTTTTAAGGTTTCATAAAATCTCTTGTTTTATTTTTACTTTTTGTAACGGTGGAATGTCATCGCAGTAATTTATCGATTTACTGGGTTCGAGTCTGATTTTACACAGGTTATTCCAGAATCTTGATTTGTCACTTTCTAAACCAGTTTGGTCTGTGTGTAGGATCGTTGTGCGGCAAGAACATCCAATTCTATCAAACGTTTAATCTGACCCAAACTGATACCCTCAGAACCATGGATCTTGGTTAGAATAGTCTGGGGAAAGACCCGAGAACCAGACGTTACCTATGAACCGCTGGAACACTGGTCTCTTACCAGTCACAATAGATTGAGCTATTTGGCTACAATGATAAAGGAATAATAAGGCAAGACCAGGCGGGAGAAGATACCAATTGTCAGGCATGACGAAGGCAGCGTCATGCTGAGGGTCTGTTTTGCATACAGAGGTGTTGGTGCCTGGAATGAAATAAAGACCATCTCTAAATTATTCAGATTTACCTCAAATCACCTGCTAGGTGACTGATATGGGATTATTTTCCTGATCAGCCATCGAAACGGGGTTTGGAAAGGATAAAGAGAGCGTGCCCCATCTGTGACAGGAGAGCAACCAAATAAAATGAGCTCAATATGAGTCGAATATCCAAGCAAAGTGATGCTTGTTGATGGCTGCAGAAAGTGTGGTCCAGGTGAAATTTAAGGGACTTCTAAATGAATATTTCTGGTAACATTTGATGTTCACGCTGATGCTGTTTATACTGTTGGCCGTGTTTTCCGTTGACTTTGGCTTCTGTTACCCCTCTCAGCACCCGAGGGTCCGTTATGCTGCCTGTAATGCCATTGGACAGATGGCCACAGACTTCGCTCCAACCTTTCAAAAGAAGTTCCATGATAAGGTACCTGAAAAGATGCTTTATTCCTGCAAATATTTCATGAAGGAATAAAAAGTGTAAACGGCTTGCAGTTTGTTTACTTAATAAATAACATTCAGGTGAATTTTAAAGGCGGTATTTTCTGTCAGGTTATCTCAGCCCTGCTCCAGACGATGGAGGACCAGAGCAACCCACGAGTGCAGGCACATGCTGCTGCTGCTCTCATTAATTTCACAGAGGATTGTCCCAAATCGCTGCTCATTCCTTACCTGGACAGCCTGGTGCAGCACCTTCATGTCATCATGGTGGCCAAGCTGCAGGAGGTAATGTTTATACCAAGTGAGCAGGGTTTCATTAAAAAAATGCTGGACTGTGGAAGTCTTAAATTTATGTGTGCTCCATCAGCTGATCCAGAAGGGCACCAAGCTGGTCCTGGAGCAGGTGGTGACGTCCATCGCCTCAGTGGCCGACACAGCCGAGGAGAAGTTTGTGCCGTATTACGATCTGTTCATGCCCTCGCTCAAGCACATTGTGGAGAACGCTGTGCAGAAAGAGCTTCGGCTGCTGCGAGGGAAAACAATAGAGTGCATCAGTCTGATCGGCCTGGCTGTCGGCAAGGACAAGGTGTGTTTGGAGCCTGGATGTGTGGGCAAACTGGTTTCCTTCCAGCTACAGTCAATCTTGTTTCTCTTTGTGCTCTATTAGTTCATGCCGGATGCCTCTGCAGTGATGCAGCTGCTCCTTAAAACCCAGACAGACTTCAATGACCTGGAAGATGACGATCCTCAGGTAGGAGCATTTAGAAATAACTTATAATGCTTCAACTTGTGGGATTTGGGATTTTTGAAGTCATCCTGACAGGTTCTGTTTGCACTTTAGATCTCTTACATGATATCAGCCTGGGCCAGGATGTGCAAGATTTTGGGGAAGGAATTTCAGCAGTACCTTCCTGTTGTGATGGGTCCCTTGATGAAAACTGCCTCCATCAAGCCTGAGGTGGCTCTCCTCGACAGTAAGTAGCTGAAAATCTTGTTTGCATCCTTTGGAGAGGAGTCGTTCTGATTCTTGATTCCAAGTTGAAGAAGCATGACTGAACTTGCGTTTACTGTAGCTCAGGACATGGAGAACATATCCGAGGATGAAGGATGGGAATTTGTGAACCTGGGAGATCAGCAGAGTTTTGGAATAAAGACAGCTGGCCTGGAGGAGAAGGCCACCGCCTGCCAGATGTTGGTGAGCAGATCCACAAATGTTTTTAATGGTAAACCATAAAGTATTTATGCACCATGAGAAATGGTTGTTCCTTTGATCGTCTCTTGTCAGTGAAAGTAAGAACCTGTAGCATATTTAGTGTTGTGTTGTAGTACTTTTGTGGAATCGTTGCACCTTTTAGTTTCCAGTTCTGTTAGTAAAAGTTGTTGTTTCTTCTAGGTGTGCTATGCCAAAGAGCTGAAGGAGGGTTTTGTGGAGTACACGGAGCAGGTGGTGAAGCTGATGGTTCCTCTGCTCAAGTTTTACTTTCACGATGATATCCTTCATGTTGTCACATCTTAAACCTCTGTAGTTTCAGGTGATGTTCTTGATCAAGCAATTTACTTGGCTGGAAATGTCTTCTTACAGGATTCCATGTCCTTTTGCCTGAATTTGGCTCCATTAGTTTGTCTGGTCTGTTTGGATTATAGACAATCTGTTTAATGTGCAGTAAATGTGCTTTTATGCTCCAAAAAATGTCTTGAAAACTATGTGGGGATGACTAGAATTTTGCCATAAAATAAAGATGGGAATGGTTTCTTTAACTGTCTCACGTGTGCGAGTGGCTGCGGCTGAATCCATGCCCCTGCTCCTGGAGTGTGCTCAGGTTCGAGGACCAGAGTACCTCACCCAGATGTGGCACTTCATGTGCGACGCTCTGATCAAGGCCATCGGCACAGAGCCCGACTCCGACGTCCTTTCTGAAATCATGCATTCTTTCGCCAAGGTAAGTCCCCAAACCTCTTCAGAAGCTTCTTTGTTCCACCGACATGCAGTTCAGAAACAAACTGGGTTTTATCAAGCTGAAAGGGGCAGCTACAGCTCTACCAGAAACTGTGTTTTATGCTCAAAGAGCTAGAGAGAAATGACTACATATGATATGCAAACATGTCCAACATGTCGGAGCTACTGCTGGGCTTCGCCTCTTGCAGGTAAACCTGGAATACTGCATCCAAAATTCTTTCCCTAGTGATCGGAGTGATTATTTAAAGGTCTTAAGGTGTAAGCGCTATGACGTCTTTACTTTCACGACTGGAATTTCTTTCCTCTCGCGGCATCACAAACTGTTTTTCAAAATCCCTTCCAGTTAAACATTTCCACAAGTTTTTGGGTGACTTGACTTGGCTTTTTATATGCAAACCGCCTTAAAACAATCCGAGAGTAATGCTTTATTTGTTGGATATTACTATTTTAAATAACATTCTGGACAGCTGTGTTGGGTGGGCGTTCCTGTGTTCCCCCACGTCAGTGAGCGCCCTCTTGGTGACTGGATACGCAACTTAAATAAAGAGCACCTCATTTTTCCTCAGAGTGGAGATGGACACCAAAGTCATCCTGGGAAATTGTAGAAGATTAAATGTGCGGAGAAGGTGCTTGTGTATTTTGGGTCTGATTGCTACTTTTTCTGGTTTTCAGTGCGTTGAGCTGATGGGAGACGGCTGTTTGAACAATGAGCATTTTGAGGAACTGGGGGGCATCCTGAAAGGGAAACTGGAAGAGCACTTTAAAAACCAGGAGCTCAGACATGGTGAGGCATGACCAACCAAATATTGTTTTTTGTTTGTTTGTTTTTAAATGTAATGTCCAGTTCTTGGTACACTTTCTGTACACCTGAGCATTTTCCATGTCTGGGTAAGTATAGAAACAGAAAAGCATGGAAAATATTTGAATATTCTGATTTTATTCCTTGTCCTATTCTCTTCTAGCTGTATCCATATGTCGACCTAGCCATCCGTTCGGTTCTTCTGTTAATCTGTCCATCCATGCCCCCCTCCTTCTGTTTGTCCATTCATCCCTACTCCTATTACTTTACGCCAGTGGTGTCCAAACATTTTCCCATTGGGCCAAAAGAGGCAGAACTGGTGGGCTACAAAAGTAAAAAAAACACATTTTCTTCAACTGGGCTTGCAATGGTTCACTGAGATGAACAGTCTGTAAATCAACATTAGGAGTAGTTTGCATGTCGGCACATTTCCTATTTTCTGAGGGCAGTGGGGGTCGGTGGGATTTCTATTTGATTGGTCAAAAAGTTTCTCGTCTATTCATCTTTAAATATCTTCCTAAAATATTTTTAAAAGCTGTCAATTTGCCTCAAAATTTGGACCCTTCTTGAATTATGGCGAAAGACCGCAAACAATCATTCCAAGGGCTACAGATGGCCCCCGGGCTGCATTTTGGACACCGCAGGTCTTTGATTTTTCCAGGTTCAGTGCTGAAAGTCCGGCCCCAGTAGGGAAAAAAAATCTTCCTTAAATTCATGGAGAGCTTTGTGTTGAGAGCTCAAAGCTGGGTTTAATAAGGCTAAAGCTGTGGGAGTCTGCAAAAATGGGGTCAATCTGTAGTGAGAAAATGTTTGTCTTCTACAGCCAAAAGACAAGATGAAGACTACGATGAGCAGGTGGAGGAGACCCTACAGGATGAGGTTAAAATATATATTTACTGTATTAAGTGAGGACACGTAAAATGTGTTTTTCTAAGGTGATCCAAAATATTTTCTTCTAGTCCTTAAGTGTTTTCCTTCTGACTTGATTTTTAGGATGAGAATGACGTGTACATCCTGACCAAAGTGTCAGACATCCTGCACTCAGTGTTCAGTAGCTACAAAGAAAAGGTGCTTCCTTGGTTTGAGCAGCTGCTGCAGCTCATCGTCCAGCTAATAGTAAGTGCACCGTTGTTTTTGTTACACAGTAAATGGTCCGGACCTCAGCTGTTGAGCAGTGACTGACACCTTTTGTATTTTTTTTTTAGTGTCCGAACAGGCCGTGGGCTGACAGGCAGTGGGGTCTGTGCATCTTTGATGACGTGATAGAGCACTGCAGCCCCTCCTCTTTCAAATATGCAGAGTACTTCCTGCGGCCGATGCTTCAGTCACTTTGCGACACAAGCCCTGAGGTCCGGCAGGCGGCTGCTTATGGTGTCGGTGTCATGGCTCAGTATGGAGGAGACAACTATCGCCCTTTCTGCACAGGTAGGAAGACACCAGCTGATCTGGACTAGTCGCCACTTCTTCTGTTTCTAGTTGAATATTTTTATCTGGTTGTTGCAGAGGCACTCCCCCTGCTGGTCGGTGTCATCCAGGCAGCGGATTCTCGGTCAAAGGAGAACGTTAATGCTACAGAGAACTGCATCTCTGCGGTGGGAAAGCTCATGAGGTTCCGGCCAGAGTGTGTGAACGTCAACGAGGTGCTTCCTCACTGGCTCAGCTGGCTGCCACTCAAAGAAGACAAGGAAGAGGCCGTTCACACGTTTCACTTCCTGTGCGACCTTATTGAGAGGTAAGACAGCCATCCACCCATGTTTCTATCCGTCCCTTTGGTAGTCATCCATTAGTCCTCCATTCAGTTTCTGATGTATATCCATGCCATCTGTTCATTCTTCTATCTTTCTATCAGTCTACCTTTTCATCCATTCATCCTACCTTTCTTTCCTTCCATCCCTGAGTCAGTTATCCACCTAGTTGTCAGTCAGTCCTTTTAGATGTAATCCATCCATCCTTCTGTATGCTTCTAGCAGCCTAGGTCTAAAGCCTGACCTCTGTAGAAGCACCTGCCTTAAATTCAGTGAACATTTGTAGTTGAGAGTTGAGGAAATTTAGGTCTGGAGACATTTGAACCGTTACTCCAAAGTTTTGGAAGCCTGTTTGAGGTTAATGGGTCAACTTATGGACTTCTCTTCTCCACAGCAACAACCCGGTTGTTCTCGGGCCAGAAAACTCCAACCTTCCTAAAATTTTCCTCATCATAGCTGATGGCGTCGCAAATGAGTCTGTTAAAACTGAAGATGCCTGCAGCAAGAGACTTGCAAATGTCATCCGTCAAGTACAAGTAAGGGAGAAGCAGATTGCTAGATGATTTTGTTGGGTTGACACTAACGTTCTGTAAACGTTGTTGTCTGAATTGTAAAAAAAGATTTTTTTATTTTTTTCCCCTCCAGGTGTCTGCAGGATTATGGACGCAGTGTGTTTCCACCCTGAATGAGACGCAGCAGAAAGCCATCCAGGACCTACTAAACACTGCCTGAACCCGGACCCTCACCCTGTCATTTTTTTTCCGTTCTCCAAAAAAGCCCATGAAGAAACGTAGAGCTCCTGGATCTCCTCCATACACTCCCTGTTCTCCATCCTGCTCTGTAGTGTGTATGGACGCCAGATTCACCCTCATCTCGACCTTCGCCCGACTAACGTAGAAAACCGAAGATCAGCTAACTTGGGGGAGCAGGTTAGATCTTTGATGGAGGACATTGGCCACAATCCTTAAAGACTTTCATCCTGTACTCAAGGAAGTGAGAATAAAAGTAAAGCTGTTGCCTCGTCTCTTATCTGGACGCTTCCCAACCTGTCTTGCTACTCTGCCCTGTGGGGCTCAAAGTTGCCCAACTCATTGGACCGTAGAAGTTTGAGGGTGACGAGACGATATTCTGGACTGAGCTGAAAGACGTGAAAATGCACACTGGGCAATCACTGCCTGTCTCCTGTGAAATTTCTTTTTTTTTTGTGTTTTTTCTTGTTTCATGTTCCCAGTGTTGGCTGGGGGGGGGTGGCCTCCGTCGCCCACAGTTAACGGGATTTATTTCAAAATAGGATGTTAAGTGGCTAACTCAAAATACACATGGTTAGGTTATCTGCATCATTGACGTCTGGGAGGGATCTGTCGATTCAAGCAGCTTTCACTATTGGCCTTTACAGGAAGTTTGAACGGTTCTCGGACCCTTCAGGTAGCAGCTGAAAGACGACGGGGGGGGTTCTTTACAGAGACTCATCTGTAGTTGGTTAACGCCTCGAAACCTTGAAACAAGTCGACTGTAAGAAGAGTGCGACCTCATTCTGGTTTTGACCCTTTGCAGTCCTGCAGATGTGAAATGGAATTCCAGAAAATACCAATAAAATTACATTGAGTACTTCTGAGACGGAGTTTTATTTAAAACCATAAAGTGCATTCATAGCAACAAACAGTTATATATTCATTACAGTGATATATGGTTAGTTATAGTAAACTTCCCGTACAGTCCGGAACTAGATTTTGGTATTTTTCAGGTCTGAATAAGTCTAGAGAAAATAAAAGGTTTTCCAGACTTTATTCTTTTGCCTAAAATTCCTCGCCCTGTCTCCTTTATTTGGTTTATTCTCTTCCCCTCTGTCCTTTCTATTTCTTGTCCTTTTTATTTCCTCATGTTCTTTTTGTTTTGTATTTTTCTTGTGTTGACTTTTCTAGTCTTCCCTTTTTCCCTTTGTCCTTTCCTCCTTTCTTTGTGTCCTTCCTTATTTTTCCCCCTCATCGTTCTTCCCCATATAGTCCATTCTTCATATCCTACCTTACTTGAGGTCCTTTCTTTACTTTCTAGTGTACATTCCCTCCCTGTCTTTTAGAGCCATTAATTTCCTCACATCCTTCATGTTACCTTTCTTGCTTGTGTCCTTGATTTCAGCCATACCTGGTTTTTGAAGGTTCATGTTTAAAGCTTAAAGGTAGAAATTCCTGCCATAAATGGATGTTGAACTTTTGTATTTTATATTTTAAAATGGGTCTAAAGGACTGAAGGTCTGGAAAAGTGAACATTTTCTCAAATAGGATTTTCCGTTAAGTCATGCTATGCTAGCAGTTGTACGCCCTTTCTCTAACGCATCAGTTTAGTTTCCCTCCTTTTCTTTAAGCTTTGGGGGAAAACTGTTACCGGTTTAATGATTATAACAGTAGAAGCAAGGTGTTGGTGTTTAATATTACTGTTTAAAAAATAATTAGCATTTAAACTATTCGTTTACAACGCTTTAAAAAAATCAGTTTTTTAATTAGACCCTAAACACGTCATCTCTAACGGGTTGAAACTGACGTGAAGGAGAAATCGGTGAAAGTAAAGAGACATTTCAAGCTCAAAATAGCACAAAGTGTGAAATGTGGCATCATTTTAGACTTTATACTAGGACACAGAAGATTTGAAGATGCTTTGTCCTCACGTCACCCTGCAGGAACGAAACCTCAGCTGCTAGCAGCCTACCAGCTAATGCTAAGTAAGTTAGCATTCAGCTACATTTCGTCTTTTAAACTTGTTGCTAGCTTTGGTTGTTAGCATTAGCTGAAGGTCGGCTTTAACTCTGCAAGAAAGTCTGACGCAGTTTGACCACCGTCTACTTTATAGCGTCATGTTGGCAAAAGTTCCGGCCAGACCTTAACAATAAGAGCCTTCGGCGTATACTTCAAGTACCCTTTATAAATCTAGTTAAATAAAACTTGTGGTGCTATAGCGTCCCCTATATGATGTTTCAATTTGATGCAACATTTTAAAAAGTTAGATTGTGAATAATATTTTACCGAAAAGCAATAACAATTATGAATAGAGCTATGCATTAACAAAAAAATCACCCCTTTCACACCCCTTAAACAAGCGAGTGATAAATGCAGAGAGTTTTTTTACTGCTTAAATTTCATAAAGTTATGAACTGACACAATAACACATACAGGCAGAAAGACCAATATTCATGTCTGGGGCTCAACAGAGGGGTTGCAGCAAAGGTTTGACATTGCTTTCACCTGATGTGTGTCTATATAGTCAATGAGGAGAACTAGGAGGAAGAGCTCTACCAGGTTTGCCAGATGCTGCAAAGGAAATAAGATCAAAGATTGAACCATTAACACCCTGGAGTTCATTTATATAAAGGAGCATTTTTAGACTAAATCGATATCTATCTTTGACACTTCATGTTACATCAATGAGCTGTGGACGGGCTGCAGATTGATGACTCCCTCAGAGTTAAAATGTAATGCTAAAGGCATTTAGCAGTGTTTACTACCACTAATAGTGTTTATTTTTATGCAGATAACAGTGAGAAATGTATGTTTTCAGGCTGTGATAACTTTATGTAGTAGGAGTGCATTGGATGCGAGTGTTTTTGTCATAATTTACTTTTAAGGTTATAAAACACTTTTGGTTAGGCAAAACAGTTTAGAAAAGGGCTTAATCCCAGTCCCAAATACATACATAATGTCAGCTTCTCACAATTTGGCAAACCTCTGCAAACTGATCGTTTGAAATCAAGATCTTGACTGTACTGTAAAAATTTTATATTTTTGCCATATATCCTACCCCTACTATGCAATCATGGAATAGACTGCTGTCAGCAGCATCCTCCACAATGAGGGTAAACCACAAGAGGTCTCTGCAACTGTGTCCAGAGGGCTGTATCCAAGTGTATTCATGGAAAGTTAGGTGGAAGGAAAAATTATTTCCAATATATATAGAGAAATGGCTGTATTACTTTACATATAAAAAGATCCAAACATCCAAAATCAAAGTCTTGAAAAGGCTTGAGCAAATATTAAATTTTCATTGTATAACCTAGAGCAAAAATAAGGTATTTACCAGTGTAAAGTTAATGTATAGGTGTTTGTGTTGCAGAAACTTGTATACAGTTTTGCTGTTGTGAAACGTAGTAGCCTTTTTTAAGCAAGCTGGCTGGCAATTTGCAGCAACACGTGGGGTTGACAACTGTAGAGTAAAAACTGACCCATGCCTTAAATGGAGCACGAACCAACAGACCACTGCAAAATTAGAAAAAACATTGGAGTTTATCATGACCTAAAACAGGACAAAAGACGAGAAGTAAACAGAGCAGCCATGCTTTATTAGGACATCTACATCGACTAAATGATTTAAATTAAAGCTATCAACCAACCTCGGCCATGAATTCTGTAGCTAGCTGGGAATTATGCATTCTCTTTACATATTTCATACAGTACACATTAATGTTTTGGACAGTTATTTATTACCAATGCAACTGCCTGGGATAAATCAGAGCCTCAGGGAGGTCATGTTTGAACTGATAGAGAGGGTAGGGTAGGCCTTACGGACCTGTTACGTTTTTATAGCCATCTCTGAGGCATTATATTGAGCTTTATGACTGCAGTCTGACATGTGGGCTCTGCTCACAGAGAAACTGCAGCTGATTCACTGGAAATGCATCAAAGTGGTTGTCTAAATCCCCAGACCAGCTGGGAACACCAAGCTCTGCACAATAAATGAGCCTTTTCAAGCTGGAAGAAAAACATAGGGAGAAGATACTCTGTAGGGTTATGTGCAACCTTCAAAAATACATTTTTAGACATGTTGAAAATCTGAATTTGTACCTTCACAGGTTAGCAGAAAAGGCAAAAGAGCTTTACTAACAACTGTCCATTAGAATCGGCGCTACGTCCTCAGATTTGCATGGCTGTCACATGCTTATTTGACTACAAGAGCAGATTTATGCAACACATAAATTAAAACTGTCAGTTTGATTACCACTACCAGACCAGACAGCGATGTATGTGAGCCAGTGTCACCAGATATTACAGTATTTACAGTGAAGCAGACTATAAGTGAACTGGTAGGAAGTTTTCAGACACAAAGAGCTTTAAACATGATGCAATCTATGTAATTTTCACACGACAAACAAGAGATTTCCCCCATTCTTCTGATTAATTCAACTTTTAGTCCCAGGTTGTCTTCTCATTCGTTCATCCTACTGAAGCATGTCCACAAAAGCATCAAATTCATCGATGTTTTTCTCATAGACGCGCAGCTTCTCCGGCAGCGAGTCCTGCAAAGGAATCAACTCTCATCAGTCCTTTCTTCCACATTTTTTTACCAAATATAAAAGGACAAGACGAAAGGAAGATGATGCATTTACCAGGTCATCAGCCATGGACTGGGAGCTGGTGTGAAGTGAGAGGCTGGCCAGCTGTGGAGGGTTCTGAAACTCTCTGTAGAAGGTGCCCAGATCCATCGGCAACAGGTCGTCTTTAGAGAAAGCAGGGCGCTGCACACAGAGACAGATTCACAGAGACACATTCTCGGGTATAAATCCCCACGGCAACCACTGCTTGTCTACATCTAATTAGCTGAAAGATCGTCTTCTCTTGGTGCTCAGTATTCAGCCTCTGTGCGGTCTGATTACTCTTCAGAGGGATTTGCATTTGTCTCATAGAAGTTACAGCTTGTTTTTGCAGATATGTTTGCCAGACTATTGTAGTTTTTGAAAATTGTGGCTTTGTTTTGGAGCTGGACTGGGATACTAAATCTAGGCCTTATTGCCCAGCCCTAGTTGAAAGTATTAGTTTAGGGGTGTGCAGACTAATGCATCTAGATTATTGCACCTTTTGTTATTTTAATAGGTTTCATTCAAACAGATTTATTTGTTTTTTCACTTTTGGGGGAAATTATTCATTGTGGTCTTAACTTCCTGTGTCTTAGAAACCTGGGCTGTGTAAACTTGGCAGAATGAGAAGCAGACTGTAAAGCTGTCACTTGGTTTTTGTTTGAGATTGTAGTTATTTTGTATCTGGTGAAATATACCAACACGTTATCCTAACCTGTACAAAAATTGATAATTTGTTGGCACCTCTAGTGAAGATGTTAAAAAGCCTTAAAATAAGTTAATCTTTTATTGCAGTAGCCATATTTCACACTAAAAAAGAAAAAGCTCACTGATGGAGAGCTGCAGCCAAAGTGGGTCACCATTACTCCATAACAACCACTAGATGCCATCTATGGTTAGATGTTCCCAAACAAAGGTAGACACAGCCAAATAAAAAGAGCCTTTTCTGTCCTACCACCACAACGTAATCCTCGGGAGTTTGCTAAACTGCGTGCTTTTGTCACCCGAATCAATTAATATTGAGCAACAGACAGTTTAAGTAAGTGTCCCCATTGTTAAGTACAATGGAGGACCTGTGATGCACGGCATCATCAACTCCTTGAAATACTAGGACCATTTAAATAAAAACCAAACATGGGTCATCGTTGGGTCTTTCAATGGGTTAGAAATCCAAAATATAGGACCAGATTAGCACAAAAGTGATTCATAAGACATAATCAACCTTCTTCCATGGCCTTGACATACCTAAATCCCATAGAAACCCTGTGGAGTTTTATCTTAAAAACTTCTTTACCAATGGTGCCAGTAAAGGAGCTACATCCATAAACATTCACTTTTCCTTCCCATAGAAAGGACTCCTGGATCAGTGCTTCTTTGTTCTCTTTGTGTCTCTGCTCTGTTCTCTCTTACCCCCAGTCGGTCGTGGCAGATGGCCGCTCACACTGAGCCTGGTTCTGCTGGAGGTTTCTTCCTGTTAAAAGGGAGTTTTTCCTCTCCACTGTTGCTACATGCATGCTCAGTATGAGGGATTGCTGCAAAGTCAACGCCAGTGACTGTCCACTGTCTCTACATGCTCATCCAGGAGGAGTGAATGCTGCAAGTCACTGACTGGATGCAATCTGCTGGGTTTCCTTAGAAAAACTTTTTATCCAGTTTGTATAAATAACTGAATCTGACTGCACTGTTCAATGATTCGGACTAATTGGAATGTATGTACCTGACTTTTGTGAAGTGCCTTGAGACAACATGTGTTGTGAATTGGCGCTATATAAATAAACTGAATTGAATTTTAAAAAAATATCACACATTTTCTTAAATAAATAAAAAACAATTTCTGGTGAAAGAATAAAAGTTAAATGTGTCTAATCTCTACAGCTTGGACTGAAAGGAGCAACTTTAACCACTCACAAAGTCGACCATGACGAAGTCATCCTGCTGTCCCGATCCGTCTGAGCCCTGAGAGTGAAGACTGGCCTGCAGGGGGGACTGGCTGGTAGGAGAGTCCGGAGGACGCACCTGAGCACAAAAACCACACACACAGGATGTTTCAGGATGTATGAGACTAAAGATAATGAGGTAAGTTTAAAAAACACAAATAAAATCACCATGGGATCATTCTCCTCCGAGTCCAGGCCACGAGGAGCAAATGCAGCGAATGGGAGATCCAGACTGGCAGCTGTTATCTACATAGACAGACACATATAAAAACTAACTTTGATGGGAGGCATTTAGCGTTTACATGGCAAACAAAGGCCCTGCAGAGGATAGTGAGAGGAGCTGAAAAGTTCATTAAGAAAAGGTAATTAAAGCAAAATTAAAAGCAACTAAACTGATGAAATATGAGATTGAGTGTTCCATTCATTACCTGAGTGCTGGGTTTATTCACAAAAGCTCCGACCTTCCTTGTGAACGCGTTGAGGGACTCCACTGGGTCAGAGGGAGAGACACTCCTTCCCTCACCACTCTGCAACAGGCCGTCTTCATCGCCACTGTTAAGACAACGGCATGGGAATCCGTTTCTAAATACTTCCACGCACTTAAAACAGTTCACTGAATTTAATTTAAGAAAGCTACCTGCTGCTCGGTGTGTTCGGAGGGTTTTCTACTGTCAGATGGACATCTGCTCCATGAGGAGGCTGAGCAGGAACCAGAACGATCCCTCCTTCTTTCCCTGCTTGTAAACCCTAAAGGGGAAAATATTACTGAATAGAAGCCAAAGGAGTCAAATACACATCCCTGAGGTCCATGACTTTTGCAATATCTCTGAAATACTTCAATTATGTGCTAGCCTTTCCATCTGGGCATGAAGCTACTCCATAAAGAATATATACCTCACCACGCCCCTTTAATACTGTTAAGAGGTGGAAGTTAAATGAGTGAACTGGTGTCTAACCTGGTTAGTATTGAACTCGGCAGCTCCCCCTGTAGGTGCAGGCTGGTAGGATAACTTGGATGCATAGAGCTGAGGAGACAAAAAACAGGAAATAATAACTAAGAAGCCAACGCTGTAGTTCTCCTGTGAGTGCTGAAGGGATGTGAAAAGGTGTGGGTCAAGCATTATGAGTCAACTATGTTGCTATAAGTGAGTGAAGAAGAACACGCTTTGAACCACAACAAACTGAGGCTACAGAGATGCAAACTCTGCTCTGAACTAACTGCAAGGATTCAAGAGGTGAAGCGATGGAGAAAGTTCTGATGAACACAAAGGTCAGGCGTGGTGGGTGAGGTTCAGCGTTTCTCACACAAACACACCGTTAAAACACCAGTATAGACTCACATTGTGAGTGATAAGTCCTGGAACCAATGGGAGCTGAAGACTGTCCAGCGGGAGTGGCTTGGACAGTTTGGAAGGGGACGGACTCAGTGTGCAGACACACTGAGACCAGGCAACACACACATAAAAATGAAATAAAAAGACGAGAGAACAGAGTGAAATGATAATCAGGAGTGGGAATCGGCAGAAGATAAAGAGACAACGAGGACGAGTGGGGGAGAGTGTTCTTACCTGAGAGGGAGGGGATGTGGAGAAGGAGGTGGTGCAGACCTCCTGTGAGTCCTGGACTGAAGCAAATGCTCCTCCATCTTCCTCATCCAGGGCTCTGAATGCACACAGAAAGGATGGAGTTTCATTTTAGGATTGGAAGCTGGAGGATCTTTATTCCCCCATTCTTAAACAGCAAAGAAACTGAAGTTTTATGTGGATAGCTTTAAAAAAAAAAAAAAAGGTGTGTGAATATGGCTTTCCAAAGTTACCTGTAGTTGCAGGGCTGCCCCATGTTGATGGGTCGCTGATTGCCGCAGGGAGCATCCACAAAGTGATCCACAATGATTCCCATGATCGGAGCCGACCTTTCAAACTGCCTGCAGAGGAAATCTGGTCATCATCTGAGCTGCTGAGCTGTGAAGGATAAACTCAGCAGTGCTAGTGTGCTGGTTACCTGTTGGACATGAATGCCAGGTTGGTGCGGTAGGCACATGACAGCGTAACCGTGCCAACTGGAGTGCCGACAACACCGACACGCACCGTCTGAAAACCTTCAGCAAAAACGAAAAATAACCCGTGCCTTTAAAAAATAAATAAAATCCGGTTTACACATTCACAGGGTTCCTCCATATTTATTAGGAAGTTAGTCTGAAATTTCCATAGAGGTTAAGGTTTAAATAAAAACTGCAAAAAACCACAAACTGTAAGGATGGACAGCAGACTATCGGACGAATACATGGATGAACGATGGATGGACAAACAAAGAACAAAAAGATGGATACAGAAATACACTTTGTATTGTGTTATCTGCTGCATTAACAGAGCCAAACAACATTCAGCGGCCTGAAATCAGTCGGCCAGCCTCCAGTGGAGCTTTCAGACCATCACACATTAAATCACACAAAGTAGAGCCAAAGTTACCTTCTCCTAATCCACCCAGCTGTACTTCACCAAAGTAGATTCTACACAGGAGACAGCATGCAGATAAATATCTTTACTTAATAAAGCTGTATTCAAAGATCACTGGCGGCACAGATCAGAACACCTGTATAATATGACGTAGTCGTGCCCCTGCTTTCTGGACAGCTTATAGGCAGGAGTGACTCTGGTGATGGCCAGCAGAGATTTCAGAAGGACCGACAGCCGGTTATAGACGGTGTAGGACACCTTAATGTCCTTATCGCACCTGCAGCAGAGCCAGGCAGCACAGAGGTTAAATGTAAAACAGCAGCTTAGCTGGATCTGAAATATTAGAAGCCCAACAATCAGGCAGCGAATCATTTTGTTTCTTCTATGCAGCATTGCAGAGGCTTAAAACTGCCTCCAGCACTGACCGACTGCTCCTTTTCTAAGAAATTCCTCAACAAAACCATCACTCTGACTTACCTCTCATTCATCTCCACGCACCAAGTTTCTAACTCCATAGAGTCACCCTGAGAGATGAAGATGGAGACAAAAAAAGATCAGGGTATCAACGACAGCTCTCTTTGGTTATGAGGAACTATTTAAAACAAAGTGACCCACTGAGTTCTACCTCTGAGGTCTTCAGGGAGATCTCCACACACATTGACCGGCCGATGCCAGGAAGCTGGCCGGCCAGTGCCTTCTTGGCCTCATGAGTGACCTCTGGGATATCTTTGATAGCCAGATTAAACTGAGAAGAATGTTAAAGGTCAGCAAGTTAGAAATGTGTAAAGAAAGAAGCAAATGCTAAGTGTTGGTGTCAGTTTTACCCAGTCTGAGCCGGTGGGTGATGAAGATGAGCGAGTGCAGATCTTCTCCCCGAGGCGAGCTTGGACAATCACCTGAACAGTCTACAGATATAGAGAGTGGAATAAACAAACGGTGGCAACTTATCCTTATGTAAAACTGTTGTTCTCATTCAGATTAAGATAACTATTATACAGGGGTAATGGTAGGATGGAGCAGGAGATGGATGGTCTGTAGGGTTCTGCTCTGGTATGTTGGGATGAAGAAAGAGCTGAGCCGAAGTGCAACACGTTTGATCTTCCAATCCGTTGATGTTCCTACCCTCACATGTGGTCAAGAGATATGCATCACGATGGAACAAGAAGATCCTGGTTGTAGGCGGATGAAATGAGCTTCCTCCCAGGGTTGGCTGGGCTCAGCCTTACAGATAAGGCGAGGAGCACCATCATCTGGGACGCTGCTGCTCAGCACCAAGAACAATCAGCTGAGGTGGTTCATGGATCTGATCAGGATGCTTCCTGGACTCCTCCCATTCAAAGATTTTATAGGCATGCCCCACTGAGAGGAGAACCTAAGCAAGAACTGCCTGGAGGCATTATACATCCTATTTGGGTTCCTCGGAAGGGTTGGGGAGGGTTGTGAGGGTATCCCTTCAGGATCAGAGTGGGAGGGATGGAGGGAAAGGTTGAGTGAGATGGATTAAAAGGGTGGGGGGGATGGGTGGACGGATAAAAAATGTCAAAGACTTGTCAAAGTCCTTCTGCAGGACACCTTAAATGAGAAAGCCTACTGCAGCTTCTGATTCCCCCTTCAAAAACCTTCAGTCACAAGCAGGAAAACGGCAACATAAACATAAGCCTTAGGCAAGTCTTACCTTCAAGGCAAAAAACTTGATGAACTTGTCCAAGTCTTTCTTATCCTGTGGACTCAGGTCACTGTCCATGTTTTCACAACCCTGCAATCACAGGAGACACAACCTATTAGGAAAACAATGTTTGAAAATTATTCATATGAAAGAAATCTATCATTTATTAATGTTAAGAGATTACAAGATTTTATGAAGAATTTGCAAAATAAGTAATAATGCAATCGATCTTTATACATATACACAAAGAGCTTTACAGAACAAGAAAAGTATGATATACACACAGTGTAAAAATTATAATAAAACAAGATCAAGTATTCCAAACTTAATTCATTAAATATGAATAATAAAGAAGCAAATAAATTACTTAAAAATGTTGACAAACCTATTAAAATTCAGTATAAATAAGTGCACAGCTAAAGCTAGTAAAAAGGAGTAATTTATATTACCCTTATACTTCACCTAATAAATGTCCAAAAGGTACAAGGAAATATGTAGGTAAATACATGCATAGATAAAGATAGTTGAATATTTCCACCATCTCTGCTATTCAATCAAACACACGAATCACAGTTATTAACAGAATAACTAAATTAGTTGCAGAAATGTTGCTTTTTGCAATAAAAAAAAAGGATCAAAACTTTTTAACTACTTAAAACCTACATACCAGCGCAAAGTTTGACCTACATAAATAATTTAGACACATTAAATTAATGTGTTTCTAAATGAAATGAATGCAGAGAGAGTATGTTTGACATTTGACTTAACGGCAGCATCTACTGTTTATAACAGCTGTTTTTAAACCTTACACAACCACTAGTTCTAGAAAACAAACGGGGCCTCATCGCTTATTAGTGATTAACCTGATTAAATATGGGGGTCATTCATTGTAAAAAGACACTGACTGCAACATTTTATCACCCACAGCGTCTGTTATAAAGATAAAGACATAACGGCTGCTTTTCTGGGATAAATACTAATTGTTTGTCTGACAGAACAGTGACTCACTGCTACACCGACGTTAGCATGTGGCTAATGCTAGCTGACTGGGTAAATAACGAGGAATTTAAAGCGCATTAAAAACAGTGAAACTTACATTAGCTGCTTCCTTAGCGACGGGCGTTCAGTATAACACACATAAGCTTAAACACATGACATAAAACGTGTTTCTATAAACATTCATAGGCCATTTTCGGGTATACACAACGTCAGCAGCTGCTGTGCTACTTTTCTGTTTATCTTCTCCATGTCGACGTGTTTATGTAGCAGCAGTCTCCCAGTCGCACTTTCGCTTCATTTTTCATTTATATGTATTATATTTATTCAACTGAAAAACTGAAACATATAATTAGCCCGAACAGCACTCTAATTACACCTTTCATGGACTAGGAAATATTTATATTTAAAATAAGGGATTTTGTCGTGTCGAATCTGCGGTTGGATACCGCAAGGAAGGTTCCCTTCGGCTTGTTTTGGTTGGCAGATGCTGGCTTATCTGAAGGTAAAATAAGTTATTACATAATAAGCGAATAGGCTCAGAGGTTGATTTGAAGTAATCTATTTTTACGGAGTCTGCAGAGTTGTTGGACGGAACATACTGAGCTGCGATTAGACCCAATGAACAGAAGCTAGCTAGAAACTAGCTAGAAACTGGTTAGCATTTGTGTTTTAGTGGTTATGTTTGAGATGACTTTGCATGTTAAAAAGCACATTTCATGATTTGCTTGCTGTGTAGTTCCAAAACAAATGGATATGCGTAATATAGACATTTCAAATGATTTTATCAATGTAGAATCACGGAAAAAAGCCGATCCTGATGTAGCCTTAATTGAGCTTCCTGGAGAGAGGCAGCTAACTCAGATACAATGGCTTGCAAAAGTATTCACACTGTATGAACTTCTTCCCCTTTTTGTCACATTAAAACCGTGAACTTCACTGTATTTTATTGGGATTCTACATAATAGTCAAGCTAACGTCGTGCATAATTGTGGTGGGGAGGGGGAATGGTTTTTCAGTTTCCAAGTGTTTTGGGGTATCTTTTCACTTTGTTGAAAATGGCTCAAGCTCAGTCAGATTGGACAGAGAACCTCTGTGAAAAACAGTTTTCAAGTTTTGCCACCGATTTTCAATTGGATTTAGGCTTGGACTTTAACTGGGCCATTCTAACACACGAATATGCTTTAATCTAAACAATTCTCTCTCACTATATGTGTCTTTCCAGCTTTAAACAAGTCTTCCCATCAACTCTTTCCAGCTTCCCTGTCTCTGCTGAAGAACGATAGCCCCACAGCATGCTTCTGCCACCACTGTGTTTCATTGTCAGGATGGTGTGTTCAGCATGATGAAGAGGTCTTAGAGTAAACGGAGATGAATACCTTTGCAAGGCACTGTATAATAACCATAATAGCAGTATAAATAGCATAGCATAGGGCAATAGAAACCCTCAATGATATTTGTAGGTTTTGTGAACAAGTCCCTAACACATAATGTATGTGTCATTATTTATCTGTAATGAAGAGCATAGTGGAAAATTGTTGATATGTTTATTCAGACAACCAAGATGTAATGGATGCGAGAGGCGGTGTAGATCTGGACAGGTCGCCAGTGAGTCATACACACATGAAACATTGAGTAATCAATCATCCTAACAGTCAAGTTTTTGGACTGTGGGAGCAAGTCGGGGTAGACGGTAAGAACCTGCAGAATGACCTGAGGTCGGGATTCGAACCCAGGACCTTCTTGCAGCAGGGCAACTGTCCTGCCATGCAGCCCATGTGATGAAACATGCTGTTCTAATATTATCGTCTGTGAACTTCGCAGAAGCCATAATGTTTATACCGGACAAGCTATAACACTGTCCTTTTTCTTCCTTCCTTGTCTTTAGTTTTTACCCCCAGCATGGCCGTCCCTATAGCCATCTTAGACTGTGATCTTCTTCTGCACGGTCGAGGCCATAAGACTTTGGATCGCTTTGACCTGGACTCTGTTTCAAACAACTTTCTCCTCTCAAATTTTGGCTTTCCAAGAGACTTTATCCTGTATCTGGTGGAATTACTCAGAGAGGTGGACAGTAATAACATTTCTGTCTTCATTTCTTTCAAACAAAGGCTTGCAGTTCCATATTCTGTTTATTTCTCATAATTTCTATATGGCAGACTCTTTCCAGGAGAACCCTGAGATCCAGAGCCATCAGTCCTCAGGTGCAGGTCTTGGCAGCGTTGGGCTTCTACACATCTGGCTCCTTCCAGACGTCTATGGGGGATATAATAGGGATAAGCCAGGCATCCATGTCCAGATGTGTGACCGATGTGACCAAAGCATTGGTGGAGAAAGCTCCACAGTTCATCACTTTCACCAGGTACAGTAGGTTCAAGCTAGAAGCATTTTGCTCTAATGCTAAGCACCTCTGGGGAATAATGAAGGAATACATGTTGTTCAAACAGAGATCATTCCAACAGAGAGTACTCCTTCCAGGAGTTTCAGAGGGTGGCAGGATTTCCAGGTGTTCTCGGGGTTCTCGACTGTGTTCAGGTCAGCTAATCAGAACAAAACCCTCTTTTCTTAACAGTGCCTTGAATACCCCCAGAACCTTTGCACATTTTATCAGGTTGAAACAACACACTTAATGTATTTTTGTGTTTTTGAACAAAATACCAGCACAAAGTAGCACATAATTATGAAGTGGCAGGAAAAGGTTGCATGTTGTTTTTTTTTTCACTTTTCAAAACAGTTAATCTAGACACCAAACGTTTCGTCTTGTCTTCTTTTGTAAAATAGCTCATGCTAAATCAGACTGGGTTTAGAGGCTCCTCCAGTCTTAACTACAGATTCTCAATTGGATTTACGTCTGGACTTTGACTGGGCCTTTCCTACACCTGAACATGCTTTGATCGAACCCATTTCATTGTAGCTCTGGCTGTATGTTTAGTGTCTTTGCCCTTCTGGAAGGTGAACATCTGCCCCCAATCCCTCTAATAGGTTTTCCTCCAAGATTGTCTCATATTCATCTCCATCCTGCTTCCCATCAACTCTGACCAGCTTCCCTGTCCCTGCTCATGAAAAGCATCCCCAATGCATGATGCTGCCGCCACCATGTTTCACCATGGGTGTGGTGTGTTCATAATGATAGTTTTCTTCCAAATACAGGCTCATCTACGAAATGAGAATATGATGAAAAAGTTCAAAATCTTTGGTCACTCATTTCAGAAAGTGAAACCCACATATTGTATAAATTTCGCCTTAATCATCAAAATTACAAGAAAGAAAGGCCTGAAATTTGCTACTCAATGTGTAATGGATCTGTATGAGTTTTACTTTTTGTAATGAGGGACAAAAAATATTGAACTGTTTCACAATATTCACATTTTTTCAGATGTGGCTATATAGTAGTTTAGATCTAAGCCAAAATGTTTCATTTTGGTCTCATTTGAGCATCTGATCACCTTCTTCCATGTTTCTTTGGTCGCCTAAATGGCTTGTGACAAACTCCCTACAAGACTTCTTCCAGCAGTGGCTTTCTTCTGATCTATAAAGTCCACAACTATTAGTAGTCCTGTTAACAAGTCAAGTCAAGTTTATTTATATAGCGCTTTTCAGCAACAAGGCACTCAAAGCGCTGTACATGAGGAAAAACATTACAATGATACAGAAAATCAAACACAGAAAAACAAATCAAATGACACTAATAATCCTTGGGAGTTTACTGGTAAGAGCTGGTTCTAATCCAATCTTTCTTTTGGGGTAATTAGCTCATTAAGTCCTCTGTGGTAAGGAATTCATCCGGTACTAGAAGAAAAATGATCATATTAATCCTTGAGGTCGCTGGTATGAGGCAGTTGTCCCATCATTTAAATAAGCTGGGTCACTGGTATAAAACGGTTTTAGTCCAAAGTTTTTAAATACTAATAATGTCTGGCTGTCACTGGTATGATATAGTTGTAATACAATCCTTTTAAGAAATCTAAAATTCTCTGGTTATTGGTGTAAAAGCAGCTTTAGTCCAAATTTTCAAATACTAATAATGACATTTGGCTTTTGCTGGTAATCCTTCTGAGAAATCTGAAAATCTATGAAAAGTAATGAAATCACACATTTAGGTAGATGAGAAAAGAGACCACATTAGGTAAGAAGAGGGAAAAAAATCATATTTCACACTTTATCCTTAGCAGGATACAGTTTGAGATTGCAAAAAAAAAAAACTCAGCACAAAGAAGCAACATATATACGAAACAACAGATTCTCCCTCCTCAGCTGTGAATATCTGTAGCTCCTCCAGAGTTCCCACCTGCCTGGTGGCCTCTTCTCACCCCGTCAGTTAAGGTGTCTCTGTCTACTAATTAGGTGACTTCTGAAGGCCCTGGATTTCATTTGGGGTAACAGAGAAGATGGGTTGTATAGAAATGCACGTCACACTTTTCAGATTTGTGTTTATTAAACAAAATCAGAATACATTATGCTGGAGGTTGAGGTTGTAATATGAGAAAATGTGCACTTCACATTGATTCATCACGTCTGCCTGTCCTCTCAACTCTTCATCTCCAGGTTGCCATCAAAGCCCCGAATAGCGAAGCCTCCTCATACGTGAACAAGAAGGGCTTTCACTCTGTAGCTTGTCAGCTGGTCTGCAACGCCCGGGGGCTGCTACTCAGTGCAGAAACATGGCCGGGTGGGCTGCAGGATACCAAGATTCTGCAAAGATCAGCACTTTACAAACAGCTGCAGGACAATAAGGAGGGCTGGCTGCTGGGTGAGATGTCCTCTTAATAATAGTAACACGTTTGACATTTAGAGGTCAGATGGTAATGTCGATCTTTTCTTTGAAAGGGGATGGACGTTACCCTTTGAAGAAGTGGTTGATGACCCCGCTGGAGTGCCCAGCAACGGCTGCAGAGTTTCGATATAATCTGGCCCACACAGTGACACATGAGATAGTGGACAGAACCTTCAGGGCCATTCAGACCAGATTCAGATGTTTGGATGGCATCAAAGGAAACCTACAGGTATTTTGACATTAGACCAGCCATATATATATATATATATATATTTATTAATGTCTCTGTTTTCACCTCTTCTCCACTATGAGCAGTATTCTCCTGAAAGGAGCTCATCCATCCTCATGGCCTGCTGTGTTCTCCACAACGCCTCCCTACATTCTGGACTGGATGCCTGGACTCTGGAGAGGACAGAACCTCTGGAGCAGCCCAAGGGCCCCGAGCAGAAACTGGAGGACCGCGACAGCGAGGCGGAGGAACTCCAAAAACAGATCATACTGAAACACTTTAGCTAGAGACCTTAAAGGGGATAAAGACATACCAACAAGGCTCCTGCACATTTCATATCAAATCCTCGATCCCTTTTTAAACTATGGCTACTTTGACTGCAGATATATCTATACAGATGGATGATGGATGGATGGTGTGTGGAGACTCTTGCAGACAGTGAAAGAACCACAGAAACCATGTTGCTGATGCAGTTTTTTAATATTTTGCTCATTTCTACTCTACCGACTACACTACGATAACATAGATATATATATGGAGGAACATGCAGGACGCTATACAACAAACCAGGACAACAACACATCCAAACACATTTCAAACAACCGGACGCCTCCTGGGAGCTCCTGATCACCCTCTCGAAACATTCGGATAACTTTCCAAAGATTCATGGAGAGGACGGAATAGTCAAGCGCCTCCTGGAGGTTTAGGACTATTCAAACTGTGTATAGTTGCTGTGTCGTCTAAGTTTACTTACAAATGGACCCCTCCCTCCCACCAGTTGTTTAATTTTGATGCCCACCCTAAATCTCTGTTTGTTTTCATTCCCCACAGGACATTCCACAGGTTAAAATCTGGGATTATGACCGTACAAAAACAAGGCCCACTATTTACAACAACTGTGCTGGAAGTTGTCTTTATTTATGTACATTTAGTCCCAGATGTATGAGAGAGAGTGTAGATCTAGCTGCAGTCACAGGATGTGTTTGTGTTCATTTCTGATGACAAAATGGAGGCAAAATTTACTAAGTAGACACGAGGAAGGAAAGGAGATAACAACCTGTGCTGACTGAAATGTCTTACACAAACCTTGTGGTGTAAAATGACTTCTTTTTCTATTCAGAGTGGGGACAGCAGCATGCTATGATAGATAGTGGTGATGAAATCAAGAGTTTTGATTCTAGTGTTCAATCAAACTAAAATCTAGTGGTGCTTTTTCTCCTGGAATGCTTCGGTCATCAATATTTACACACTTTCTACAAACAAATCAATAAATACAACAAACACTGCTGCTGCATGACATTTGGTCATCAGTGAAAATCAACTGTTTTCTTTTTTTTTTGGGCCAAGAAACAGAAGTTTGAATGTATAACATACAAATTTTTTAAAATCCTGAAGCACCCAAATCATGCGACAGCAGTTTTACATCAACACTGTATTACAGTTAAGACAACTAGACCATTTTAAAGCTTTACTCCCCATCATGTAAGACTTCACATCTCCCTAAATGCCAATTCACCTCTCTTTTTATTTTGCATAAAATAAATATGCCAATTTTTCAATGCTCATAATATATTAAAAGTTAATTTTTTTTAGTTTTTTTATTATTTAAAAAACAATAAGATAAACTAAGTTGAAAAAAAAAACGGTACATGTATTTTTTTTGCATAAATTAAATATGCTTTTTTTTGATGCTGTAAATATATTACATATACAATTTATATTTCCATAAAAATACTTTTATGTTTTTCCTACCCTCTGAACGGTTCTGTTTTTAAAAACAGAAAAAAAAAGAATGTGCCCCCTTAAAAACACAAAAATCTAATAAAAACTTTGAGATCTGGTCAGAAATATAAGTGAAAAAATGCTTTAATGAATTATAAAATACCCTATAATTTGTTTTTTTTTGGGGGTTTTTTTTGAAAGTCTGACAAAATGACACGGTAGCCAGTTTCTCCTAGATGTTTCAAAGTGGGAAAGACAAGAGAACATACCCTTTTTGGTGGGGCATCTTAGGGTCACCAGGCTGCGATCACAACTAAGACATTTAACACACCTTTACCACAGGCTGCTCTAATGTTGGAGAGCACAGTAGGCGGCGACTGCTGAGCCAATAAATTGCAAATCCTGAACCTGTACTCTGTATCATACGGCAGATTTAGGAAATGGTGACTCATAAATAAAAACTCTCTGTACACTAACCCACTGTATAGTTGTTATATTTTGCATCAGGTATGCAGTGAAATGGGCCATACTGGACAGCAGAACGTGGAAGGCACTTTTAAAACGGCACTGCTTCAATATCTGAAGCATTGGATCATTAAGAATGTCTTCTAAGTAAACCTTGTTACTTCTAAACTTTGGGATCAGCATATTTTTCTGTTTATTTCATTATTATCATTTCAAACCAATCATTTTTGGGTTTGAGAACTGGAATCTGAAAGCCTATTTTACTGCTTTCTAATGCTTTTTATCCATAATTTTTAAAAACGAGTAACAAATCAATAAAAATGACTAATATAAGCAGACAATAAGCCCTTTGGTATTAGGTGCTATCTAAAGAATCGCTTTGAAAGTCAAATACAAAAAGCCTACTTCAAAAACATTTCTGAAATAGATTTTTGAGTTTGCCCCCCCTGCCATCTGAGCTACAAGCATGTCTGCATGTTTGTTGGTTTGGATTAGATTTTTAGTGCATTAAAACAACAATTCCAAAAATAGGGTGGATGTTTACACCCAGACTGTTCAGGTATAACGGAAAGATGGAGGATGCCTGATGTGGAGTTTGAAGCTGGTCTGATTAGTAGACAGAGCGATGTGGAAATAAGAGGGTGGCCGTTGATTTGGAACCAGCTGGTGGAGCGCTTCAGTGGGCAAGCAGGAAGAAATTACAAGAGTCAGAAAAACTCAGAGACTCCGCCTGGTTTGGTTTCTCTGAGGGGAGGAAAAAGGCAGCAGGTTAAAGCCCGACAACCAGTCTGTACAAAGCTCAGCAGCATGCAGGATTTGTTTGTACCTTTGGTCTAATTTGGGCCCGGTTGTCTGGTTGCTGTGGGCGTCAGCCGTATGCCGACGTGTCTGGATGTGAGAGTGGATCTCTGACTGTTGCCTCTCTCCTTCTGAGGGCACCAAACTCTCTTCCAGGGGAGCCTGTTCATCGTAGAAGAGCAGGCTGCGGGAGCGGACTGCAACACACAAACACACTGGAGTTCAGTCTGTGGTGACTTTTGACTCTTTCTGTTGTGACGAGTTGTAAAACTTCAGTATCTGACCTTGTTATATTTGCAATTTTAACTCTTTTAATGCAGTTCTGTGTAGTTTATTGGGATTTTATGTGGTAGAACACAAAGTATAATTGTGTAGTTTGTATTTACCCTAATTTACTCCAATACCCATAAATGTCAAAAATTGCCTTCAGAAGCCACCCGATTAATAAATGAGGTCCACCTGTGTATAATTTAACCTCAGTATAAATGCAGCTGTTTTGTAAAGGCCTCAGAGGTTTGTTAGAGAACATTAGTGAGCAAACAGCATCATGAAGACCAAGCAGGTCAGGGTTAAAGGGTCAAGGTCAGGGATAAAGTGATGTAGAAGCTTAAAACAGGATTAGGTTATGTGGATAGATGATGGCACAACTGCAAACCTACAGAAACATGGCTGTCCACCTGGGGTGAACGTATGACGATAATAGATGCTAGGAATTAGAGTGTGTTGTTCATCTATTAAAGAAGAAAGATTGTAGGATCCACCATAAGCTACATTCTATGCATTGCAGTTCTAAGCTCATGCTCAAACGCATCAGTTTAGTTAGCCTCCTTTTCTTTAAGCTTCATAAAGTTTTAAGCTTTGGAGATGAAACAGTTACCGATTTAATATATTAGAGTGGTAAAAGGTATTAATATTTTGTTAGTATTACAGTTTTAAAACGAAATTAGAATTCACACTGTATTCGCTTATATCGCTTTTAAAAGGTCTGTTTTTTATTTTTCCCTTAAACACATCATCTCAGAAGCGTTCAAACAGACATGAAGGAGAAAGCAGTGAAAGTAAAGCGGACATAAGTTAACATCTAATCAGCACAAAGTGGTAAATATAGCCGTAGTTTGGACTTTATATTAGGGGAAAGACGCTTTTTGAAGATGTTTTGTTCTCGGAGCGCTCAAAAGGAGCAGCGGCTAGCAGCCTACCAGCTAATGCTAGGTAAGTTAGCTTTCAGTTACTGTTTGTTTAACCTGCTGCTAGCTTTGCCTGTTAGCATTATCTAGTCTCAGTGGGAAAGCCAGACTAATACAGGCTGACGCAGTTTGACAACCGCCTACTTTATGACGTCCTGTTAGCGAAAGGACAATGACAACTTCCTTCAGACCTTCACAATAAAAGCCTTAGGGATTTACAGCGCGCTCTGACCGTAGCAAGTTTTCTTTAGAGGTAATTAATGTAAATGCTCATAAATAATAACGGTGTGAATACATACTTATAAAATGTCAGCTGTTTTTATGAGGTTTGGCAAACTGATTGTTTGTTCTTCAGCCTCTGTAAATTGTTACTTTAGGACCCATGAGTTTATGTTAGGAAATAAAATTTAGAACACCTGGTCGGTATACAAAATAACAATGCACATCACCCCGAACACACCATCCCCACAGTGAAACATGGTGGAGGCAGCATCAGTATGTGGGGATGCTCTTCTTCAACAGGGATTGTCACTCACACTTGCTCTCTTTGTAGCTTGATTAACCTTGAGCTATTTTTTATGGGCACAGTTTTCAGTCTGTTTATACACAAAGCTGATTAAAAAAAAAAACCAAAAGCCCAGCAGCTGCAATTGCAGTAAAAGGCGGTTCTACTGACTCAAGGTGGGTGAATACAAATGTGCGGCAAATTGAGCAAATATTCGTTTTTAGAAAAAAAATGTAAAGACATATATTGTCCTTTCCCTAAGCTGTTAGGTGCAACTTTGTGTTAGTCAATAAGATAAAATCCACAAAAAATGCAACACACTTTGTAGTTATAATATGTTTAATGGATTAGCTCTTGTTGTATTTTTCTGTTGGTTGTAAACTATGTTGTTTTCGAGGTTCCCAATATCTTTTTATATTGATAAAATAAAGCCACTTTTAAATCTTTTCAATTATCTTTTCTAAAACTTTCAAAGATAATTTCCATGTTATCAAGAATAGGGTTTCTTTGACATTTTGGGGCCCCTTGGCAGCAGCTTGGTGGAGCGTGTTTTGTAGATGAATGGTAAGAGGAAGTGAATTCTGAGTGGATTGCAATACCAGGTTGTGTTTAAGAGAAGAGACTTCATTATGTGCTGATATTTTAAAGATATGTCTTATTTAGTTTTTTTGGCTTCTTGTGTGTCTGCTTTATTAGATTGTGAGTCTTGTGTTTGATTGTAGAATAATTTTTGCTCCATCACAAACTGGTACTATTAATATTTGGCATCTTGTACCCATAGCAACCGTTAAGACACGTTCTACATGCTATCCAGCTGACGTGACGCATACCACGGAAAAGCCTTTTCTTCGTCCTACCATCACAAATATAAACATGTGGAGTTTGCTAAATGCTACTGGTACTTTAACTGGAACAATGTGCTTTGTTACATTGAAAATACGATTAAGCTTTTGGTGGGTCTGGAAACAAGAGATGTGTTTGTAGAAAAGCTGTGATGCTTTAGTTCTGTTGGCCTTGGAAACCTAGTTAGAGGGCCCTTTAAATAGAAAACCGGTGGCCTCTGTCAGAAATGTAGACTTGTACTATTGAACATATTTATCTACCTACCCTGACTGGTCGTGTAGAGGTCCGCTGATGGTGAAGGAAGAGAGGAAGGTGAAGAATGAGAGGATGAGGAGGATGAGGAGGACAAAGAGGAGGAGTGAGTGAAAAAAGACAAGGGAGAGAGACAAGGAGAAAAGGAGCCCAACACCAGGACGAAACACAACGCCATCATCTGCATACAAAGAGAATCAAAACCCCTACATTAACAAAACTTACTCTGACCTGACTCTTGTCAACCTTTCTGAAAGCTGTTTGCAACCCCTGTAGTAAGATACACAATGAATACAGTAGGTAATAAAAATTAAGAGGATTTAAAGGGTAACCAAAAAATGTAATGCCCCTTACTGATTACTTCTGTTTTGCTTCTCTTTTAATCACGCTTAAATGTTAAGATCCTCAAACAAACTTCAATATCAGAGGAAGATAACCTGAGGAATACAAAAAACAGTTTTCAAATGATGATTTTTATTTATTGGACTCCTGAGAACCAGAATGAGAGCAATTTCTCAAAAGTGGAGAAACATGGGACAATGGTGAAGCTTCCCAGGGGTGTCAAGCCAACCAAAATTACTCCAGGAGCACATCAACAACTCATCCAGGAGGTCACAAAAGAACCAAGAACAACATCTAAAGCCCTGAAAGCTTCACTTGCCTTAGTTAAGGTCAGAGTTCATGATTCAACTATGAGAAAGAGAGACAGGGTAAAAATGGCCTCCATGGAAGAGTTTCATGTACAAAAAACCTGTCTCATTTTTGCCAAAAGACGTCTTGATGAACCACAGGAATTTCAGACAAAATAATCTGTGGACTGTAGTTGCTGGAAGGATGAATTCACAGCAGTTTAAAAGACTCACTGCCAGGTGTGGCAAATGCTTGAAGGGAGTTGTTGCTGCCAAGTTATTAGGTTTGGGAGGTAATCGCTTTCTCACATAGGACTAGGTTGGTTTGGACAGTTTTTATCCCCATAATAATAACAATTTCTGTATTTACTCAGGTTGTCTTTGTCTGATATTTGTGAGTATTTTTTTTCCACAGCACTGTAATATGCAATATAGAAGAGCAGCAATAATCCTTCACCATGAGGCATGTTCCTGTTTGAGTTGAGGCCATTTTACACGAACGGGGGATGACTTTCCCTGAAATCAGAGATTGAAGCTTCTGCAGCTGCTGTAGAAGAGACCTAAAGATAAAACAGACAAAAAGGGATATAAACAAACAGAGATGAATGAAATTGTAACATGCTTAAAATCATAACTTGATATGTTTGGAGCCATATTGTGCACACTCAGAGCTTCCTTATCCACCCTCAAAACAACATAGAAAGCAACAAATGTGCTTTATTTGATCTAAATGCCTCCCCTTGTTGTCGTTAATATGTTTATACAGTAAATGTCTCATGATTCACTGTTTTATTTCCATCTAAAGAATATGAGAACATGAATCTGGGGAGCAGGGCTCTGATGGTATCAATCATCAATGGCTGTGAGGACATACTCTGACCACTAGGTGGAGACAGCGAATCAGCCTACATGGCTTTAAATACATTAAAAAAAATAAAATCAAAGAAGAGACTCAGGTATAAAATTGAAACAATCACACAGAATCGAAAGATTGACCTTTCCATATTGACGGCCGTAACATGCAGCTCTGAAGCTGCCAGATCTTATAAACTCATAAGGATTTAAGGGATTTTGGAGTCCATCCAGTGTGCGTTACAGCACAAGTTATTGCTGCTTGGAGTAAATATCCAGCACTAAGATGTAAATCTTTCTTTGGCAACCTCAAATTTTGGTTTACTTATGTTGGTTTAAAGTCTTTGTGCTAAGCTAAACCACACATTTCCTGAACGTCTTTTGATCTTTTAGTAATCCTAGGCACAAACAAAACCTTTTATTTTTGATTCACAGAGAACTTGGAGTTCTTCTATGGCTAATAAAGTAATAACACCCAGATTTGACGTGTAGCATAAAAAGAAACTGCACATGGGAACAGAATGACCACAAATGGGTGCATTTGGGGCCGTTTTCAGCTTATATCAAGTTTTGCTCATTTAAACCTCCTTTTTAGAGCAGCACACAGTTTAGATTTTAATGAGAGTGAGCGTGCTGACTCATGTTTCCCCGCTTTATGCCAGCTCATTGTTCCTTTGTGTGGTTGTTAAACATATTCATCAGCGTGTATAGTGGGAAGGATAAACGGGGGGGATGCCTTCCTTGATGAAAGCTGCTTTAATGACAGACTCGGGCTCAGACAGGCAGAGACAGACCCCCTACCTCCTCCACACCCACCCACCCAACTAACCACCCCCTCCACGATAAAAGTAGATTGGTTTCATATCGTTATAATAACAGAGGACACGGCAGAGCCTGGTTTAGCACATCTGAGCTCAATTTGAGTTTATACTTCTTTAAACTTCACAGTGTCACACTTTGAATATAAAATAATATGAAATGTTCTGAAATGATTTACAGATCCCTAAATGACATTTGCTACTAAATAAACCCAACTGAAGCATTTTTCAGTTTCTATTTAGAGTGTCTGGGAACCTTCAATAAGTAATCCATTCGTGTTTTCCTGGGGCATAAAACTAACATGACAAAGAGCCCTATTTCTCTTAGACACACTTCAAAATCGGAAAGACAAGAGAACAGGGCATTAAAGTAAAGCGAATGTGTGCTGATCTTTAATAAGTCAAGCTACTACCCTAAACTTGCCCAAATCTATAGTCGGATCAATAATTAAAACGATTAAAACAACTGCAACTGTGACAAACAAGGCTGGATGAGGACCCAAGTTTATTTTACCTTTTAGTTTTATGTGCAGTGAGGAAGAGGTTGAAACAATCTCCAAAGCTTTATTTTATAGAACTGCAGCAAAGAGTGGCCTCTTGGAGTCACAATAAAGTCCCCATAAAAGCCATTAGATGCAATTCATATGCAAACCAGTTGTTTGGGAGGTATGCTGAAAAAAGGGCATTTTCAGTCCTACCATCACAAACAGAAATGTGTGGTTTACTAAACTCTACTGGGACTTTAACTGGAATCATGTCCTTTAATCAGATGAGACTAAGTCTGAGCTTGGCAGCAACAAACACTCCAGGTGGGTTACATGTGCAGAAAAGCAGCTTAAGCTTGGTAGAGGTGGGATTCTGTGGGGGAACCTTAGCCCCCAACATTACTAATGTTTAACCTGTCTTTTTAGTCATATTTTATGCCTCACTTGATCATTTGTGCTGTTGATTTTGTTTGTTTTTGTCTTGTTTTGTCCACTTTGTTTTTATTTGAAGTTGCTAAATTTTCTTCTTATTTATTTAGGGTGTTTTGTGTATTTCACTGGAATATATTATATTGTTCTGCACTTCTAGGATTAGATCATGGTCCCCCAACGCTCTTTGGGCCCCAGAACTGGGATTTGTTTTTAAATCACCCCCCGAACTATTTGCAAAAAGAGGGAATGTTTTCTCCAACACCGTTGGCATTAAATACAGAGGGAATACCTTCCCACTGTTAGGTGTGGTGGAAGATCTGTAATGCTGTGGGCCTTAAGAAACTTGCCAAAGTGCATGGCATCGTGACCTCTTTACCATACCAGGAACTGAAAATGGGAAAGCAATAGGTCTTCCATCAGGATAACGGCTTGACAGAAACAACACAGAAATGTTAGATCAGACAAAAATCAATCTTCTTCTCAGTCCATCCCCGTCCCCAGTCCGCGGAGAAGAGCGGATGATAAGGGAGGAACCAGGAAGAGAGGAACAGTCAAAGATCTCTCTCCATGTGCAATTATTTCTTATTGTGGGATTTTTTCCGCAGTATAAAGTAAGCTACTGCTGCAAATATTCAAAGGGGTTTCCAATCAGGGTTTGGACAGCGGTATACACACAGAGCGAGGTGTAGTTGTTTACTTTATCAGCCACTCAGTCACTGGTGGTAAACCAAACATCATCGCCTGAATAGATAACCCATGTCTTGTCTGTTGTTTGGAGGCGGCACACAGACACCTCGTGATAAATCGTGGTTCTATCTTCAAGGTGTGTGAAACCTCACCTGTTGGCAGTCTCCAGGTTTTCTACTTTTCTCCACAGGTCGCTGTTCTCTGACGTGTAATTTTCCACCCTGATGGACACACAGACAGATTATTGTAATATCTCTCCACATTTATGTTTTTTTTATTCTTCAGGGCTAAAGAGCCGTAAAAAATGAACAAAAGTCTCTACAAGACCTGCAATAAACCGTAATAAATGTCAAAAAGAGTTTTATATTTAAATAGCATTCACTATAATCACTAAAATGATATTAAAATGTTATTACTAAATGTGCTTAAATCAATTAGACGTTATGTGCAATGTCAAGAAATCTTTTTTTCCTGTAGCGGCTTAAAAATAAAACATCTAGAAATAGATTCCACCTAGATTTGAGATTAGTACCAGCGATCACATTTCAAACAAAAATACTTTCTCATCTTGTGTTGCGTGGATTACAATGTTGCTGTTTTTTTATTATTATTCTGTCATAAATGTATAATAGGGTTTACGAGCAGTTAGAACCGAGATGTAATAGAACCAAGATGCATCTGTATAAGGACGTGGAAACAGAAACAAATCTTGACATAGAACGGAGGATTAATCACTCATTTTTTTCTGAATGTCCCTTTGCTGCAGTCTTGTTCTAATCCTATTGATCTGTATTATTAACGTCTTTCTAATCCTCCTGATTTACTCCGGGTTTGACTCATTCGCACAGATTTCAGCAAGTAATTGTGTTTTTTTCTTTGTAAAGAGGTCACAAAGTAATTCTCTAATGTAGGGGGATAATAGAGAGGTCGAATAACGTCTTTCCAGGCCCCTGCGTTCCTCTTTGTTGTGTCGATTCAGTGAAAAGAAGCAGCGCTTTGATTCATACCATGTCTGTATTTATTCTGATGGGATTAATAAGACATTTTGCAACCATCTGCATGGACTGTTCAGTTATTGTTGTTCCATATTGTGATGAAAGGGTTGTGAAAGCCAATCCATATTTTCTTTTATTTTCCATGACAGGAGATTCGGTGAGTCTGGCCCATGTGTTCAGCAGATTACTGGAGTCCAGCCACCAGGAGAACCGGCCAGAATAAGTTACAAAAATGCGTGCTGGGAAGTTCTGATGAACTTTTATTAATGATCACAAAGTATCATAAAGTAACATTCATGACCTCACGAGGACCCAATCTTGCCTCCAGTTTAATCCTCTCCCTCCACTCCACTTTACAGCAGCTGGGAAAACCTCTAAATACTAAAACTGGCTCCTGGCTGATCCGTTACTGCCAAGTTCACTTTAGCATTACACAACTCAGGCTCTCCTTGGTCGGGTTGGAGTTTTTCCCCCCTCATCGGGAGCAAGCAAATGGTTGTAAATAATAAAAAAAAAAGCTCATGGTTAGAGTAAAATGAGGGGAAGCCTCCATATCTACAGAAAGTGGCTTTTGGTTTGGTGTCGAAAAGAGAAGGAAAAGTGATGTATTCATTTCTTTGAAACGTCATTGGCTATGAAGGCAGTTTCAGGATGTTTTTAGGTGTAAATGTATGGGTTCTGGCTACATTTCTCTAGACAATTACAGCAGATGATTTATAAGTTGTGTAATTTGAGAAAACTATAAAGACATAAAGAGAACTAAAAGGAAACAACAGCGGAAAAAGGAAGTCTTACTTCTTTTCCAGACATTCCACATACTCTTTCTTCTTTCTGCGACTCTCCTGAGCTGAAATCTAAACAGAGAAGCATGTTTTTAATTTTCTCACTCCGTCTGAACAAAATGAAGGGTGCAGCCATCCTTCATTCCCCTATAACCTCTCATCCCACTCATCCTTCTATGCTCTACATTACCTTGCAACTCATCGCCTAATCCCTTCATCACCAGTTCCTATGCCAATTTATGCTTCACATCCACCTATTTCATCCCACTCATCCAGCATTACTACACATTTTATCCTCATCATCCTTTACCCACCATTTTTACCTTTTCTGATCACAGTCATTCTTCTCATATCTCAGTTTTGATCCCACTCATCCTTCTGATTCCTTCTTTTCATTCCAGTCATTCTCTTCAACCCTCATTACATCTTTTTCATCCTTCTCATCCTGCTCATCTGACCATAACACATCTTTTTATCCTCATCATCCTTAATTCCAAAAACCTTTCATTACATCCAGCCTTAGTATGATTTACAGGGGTTGGACAATGAAACTGAAACACCTATCATTTTAGTGTGGGAGGTTTCATGGCTAAATTGGACCAGCCTGGTAGCCAGTCTTCATTGATTGCACATTGCACCAGTAAGAGCAGAGTGTGAAGGTTCAATTAGCAGGTTAAGAGCACAGTTTTGCTCAAAATATTGAAATGCACACAACATTATGGGTGACAAACCAGAGATCAAAAGAGGACAAATTGTTGGTGCACGTCTTGCTGGCGCATCTGTGACCAAAACAGCAAGTCTTTGTGATGTATCAAGAGCCACGGTATCCAGGGTAATGTCAGCATACCACCAAGAAGGACGAACCACATCCAACAGGATTAACTGTGGACGCAAGAGGAAGCTGTCTGAAAGGGATGTTTGGGTGCTAGCCTGGATTGTATCCAAAAAACATAAAACCACGGCTGCCCAAATCACGGCAGAATTAAATGTGCACCTCAACTCTCCTGTTTCCACTACAACTGTCCGTCGGGAGCTCCACAGGGTCAATATACACGGCCGGGCTGCTATAGCCAAACCTTTGGTCACTCATGCCAATGCCAAACGTCGGTTTCAATGGTGCAAGGAGCGCAAATCTTGGGCTGTGGACAATGTGAAACATGTATTGTTCTCTGATGAGTCCACCTTTACTGCTTTCCCCACATCCGGGAGAGTTACGGTGTGGAGAAGCCCCAAAGAAGCGTACCACCCAGACTGTTGCATGCCCAAAGTGAAGCATGGGGGTGGATCAGTGATGGTTTGGGCTGCCATATCATGGCATTCCCTTGGCCCAATACTTGTGCTAGATGGGCGCATCACTGCCAAAGACTACCGAACCATTCTTGAGGACCATGTGCATCCAATGGTTCAAACATTGTATCCTGAAGGCGGTGCCGTGTATCAGGATGACAATGCACCAATACACACAGCAAGACTGGTGAAAGATTGGTTTGATGAACATGAAAGTGAAGTTGAACATCTCCCATGGCCTGCACAGTCACCAGATCTAAATATTATTGAGCCACTTTGGGGCGTTTTGGAGGAGCGAGTCAGGAAACGTTTTCCTCCACCAGTATCATGCAGTGACCTGGCCACTATCCTGCAAGAAGAATGGCTTAAAATCCCTCTGACCACTGTGCAGGACTTGTATATGTCATTCCCAAGACGAATTGACGCTGTATTGGCCGGAAAAGGAGGCCCTACACCATGCTAATTAATTATTGTGGTCTAAAACCAGGTGTTTCAGTTTTTCATTGCCCAACCCCTGTACTTGCAGCAGTTTGTAATACACTCATCCTACTGATCCCTCGTTACTATTTCTTTCCAACCCCAGCACCCTCTTCCCCACCTCATCCACCTCTATTTGTCTCCCAATGATTTTTCTTTCCTTACTAGGATATCCCAGTTATTCTCCTCATTCTATACATTTTTATTCTCATCATCCTTTATCATTCTTCACTTCGACTTCTCACATTCATCCATCTCATCCCCCACTTCCACAAATTCCTGTTCCACTGATCCTTTCTAATAACTCAGATTTTACCTTGTTTTTAATCTTCCGTCGGACTCTCTTCAGTGCTTTCTCCTCGCTCTTGGTAAGGGGAAGTTTGTTTGGCACAGGGTAACCCTCTGCTACCAGGGTCCTCTTCTCTTCCTCTGTCAGCATGAGAGGTCCTGAGCCCTGCAGCTTCTGCAAGAAAAATAGTAAACATTTTATAAGCAAATGCTTCTTTTAGAAATGCAAATTCCCAAGCTTTCTTCCAGCTTTACTCTGTGGTGCTGGTGATGTTTTAAATAAATTCAAGCTGGGATTTTGTCATGGTGTATAAAGTTGTGCTGTGGTTTAGCAGCAGTTCAAGCTGTTCAGATGCATCCTTGCTGAATCAAAACAATCTGCTGGCATTAGATCACTACAAATGTGTTTCATTTGATCTTAGAAATTCTGCTCAGTGGACTTATCGGCATTTTATTGAGCATGCTCCGTTCTAGCAGGAGACTGATTTAACACAAAAATGGCAGCACATCTCTACCCAGCGTTGTGCATATGATGACAGAGGCGAGGCATGGGGCAGATGATGTGGCCGAACTCACATGTGGTGCTGTGAGGAGAGGTGAGGAAGAGATGGCTGATGAGGAAGAAGAGGAAGATCCACGAGCTCCTGGCCTCTGTTGTGGCTGGGGCGAGGATGGTGGCAGAAGGAGGTGTGGGGAGGACGGTGGTAGTGAGCCATCACTGTCGCCATGGTTACTGCTGGGAGGGGTGGGCGGGAGCTGGAGAGCATCATCTGAAAGAAAGGAAAGGGTTAAATGAGTGCTTCTGCTTATGTATAATTACGGAAGATACATGAATTCGTTTTAAAGAAGGGTGGAGGATGGACACAGATAAGCAGTCAGGTAGTTGTTTAGTTTAAGAAGTCTGTGGCTGGTGTTTTTAGGTAGAAGTTACTCTCCTAACAACCCCCACCACCAAAAACGACTCTCATTGAAATGAAGTACAGTTGCAAAACAACTTTTATTAGTTTATCCTGCTTTACCTATTTAGCTTAAAGTTGTTTAACGCTCTCAATGCAACTACTCCCTCATTGATTCATCCGTACCTCATGCCTCGAAGTTTTTATCCCACTCATCAGCTTATCATTCCTTGCAACCCCTTTCTATGCCACTCATCCTGGTTATCCTTTATCCCTCACTCTCCATCTCTTCAAAGACATCTTATCCTCTTCATCCCTCATGACCATTTAATCCTTATTCTTTATCTCTCCTTCTTCATCCCCCACTTCCAACAATTTTTATTCCACTCATTTAGGTAAATCTCTTTTGTTTGAACTGTATGTGTGGTTGTGTGTCGGGTACCGCTGGGCAGGTTGAGGTACTGTCCATTTTCTCCAGGTTCGTCCTTTATCGCTACAGGCTTCGCATCATCTAGCCGGCGCTCCTAGAGAAAGCACAAACACACAAGAGTAGAAACAAGCAGGTGTGAACATTAAAAAGAGAATCGTTTGCAGTTGTTATAGTGGCAGATAACGAAGAGCACATGGATGCTTACTGTGTTTCTCCACGGTGACCCTGTCTGAGGAGCGGGGCTCAATATGAGAGGCAGGCTTTCTAGTTGCTGAGGATCTAACCTTTGGCCGATATCAGGGTCCTCCTGTTTCACTAGGATGGAGGACAGGTCCTGGCTGAAGTTCCAGTCAAATTCTGGAGAAACAGCATGGAAATAACAACCGATTTTCTTTAATCGTGCTTTGAGAGATTTATTTTATGATAAATTTAAAGTTTGACCGATAAGACACAGTTTAAAGCTGCTCAAGTCCTAAATTACCTTTAAGGTTTTAACCGCACTTTTACACCAGAAAATTCAATTCAAACTTTATTTTGGTAAATTGTCCACACCAAACAAAGGAAAGAAAAAAAAATACATAACAATAAACAAACCCACAGGTTACCAAAAAACGAATAGGCCAAAGCAAAGCTTATTCTTGCCTACCCTACTTTTTCTCTACCTAACAACCTACCAGGATGTCTTCACAATACATATATAAATCTACATAACAGCGTATGATTTTATCAGTTTACATTTCAAAGCTCTTTTAAAGTTCACCAGGAAAGGACATACCTTAAACTCATCATTCAATTCATTCCACAATTTCACACCAATAACTGAAACACATCTAGACTTTATCTGGCTCTTCTCTTTTGCACATTCAAATATAAACAAACCTCGCAAATTATATTTATTCTCTCTTAACTTAAATAACCTCTGAATACCAGAAGGAAGACTTTTATTCAATGCTTTGTACATTATGTCCAGTATTTTTATATAAACAATGTCTTTAAATTTTAATGTATTACTTTGAGTAAAGAGTTTATCAGTTGGTTCACGGTATCCCACCTTATTGATAAGTCTTATAGCTTTTTTTTGCAACTTAACTAATATATCAATAATTGTTTTATTTGCATTTCCCCAGAAAATCCTCCTTTCCTTCCAATACATTAAAATGAAATTCCACAAGCAACTCAGGCAAAGCTCCCCGCATTTCCCATCCGCAAGGCTTTGCTGTAGGTCTGCCAATGGGAAATAACCAGCAGCTTTTAAATCCTGCTTTGGGAGAGCTTCCCCAGAATATTCGAGCACTTCCTGTCGGGGTTGCTTATTACAGACTGCTGGACAACGTCGCTTTGGCAACTGTGGTGCATAATTTGTTTCTAGTGAGGGAGTATTGACCCTGAAATAAAAGATGGGCTGAACCAGCAACTCGTCTTCATTATCCTTCATGGGAAAAAGAACCAGTTGCCGCCTTTAAACACTGTAGAAAATATGCATAATCGAGTGTAACAACTATAAGGTTACAGGGCAGTTCAGGCGAAGGCCACCAAAGCACAATATGAGTATAATGCTAGGAGTATCTGACAGGTACTTCACTGTTTAGTCTACTCCAAACAGCAGGAGGAATTTTAATGTTAGTGGCTGAGCTATTTTTCACTCCAGACACATCCAATCTCCAGAGTTACATATAAAGAGCTGAAAGGGGAAGATGTTAATTGTGGCAAAACCCCACAACTGCATCCTAAATGAGAGCATCTAGCAAACCAACACAAAGTGGTGCGTCATGAAGTAGAAAGGAAAAGGCGACATTGTTTTTATTTATTTATTTATTATTTTTTATTTAGTGATCTTGTCCTGTTTGAAGGTGAACACAAGGTGTCACATCTTTTCCTGCATCTACAGGTTTTCTACCAGGATTGCCCAGTATTCAGCACCCGAATTCCTATCAACTCTGACCAAGATCTGTGGATCTCTGCAGCTTCTCCAGAGTTACCATAGCTCTCTTGGCTGCTTCTCTGAATAATTTCAATACTTTTCATTGGTCTATCACCTAAAACCTGAATGGGTTTTTGGTTGTCAAAAGCTGCAAGATGCTTGAGGGGGTATAGTATCGAACACAGCGAAAGTTTGTCTGTTAGTCATAAACTGCATCTGCCTTGAATCAGAGCTCTTTAAAGGAGAGTGCCTCCAAAGGAACCTCATTAGAAAAAGAGCATAAAACATTTTACTTTGCCTTTAAAAGTGAATCTGCGACGTAAGCTGTAAGGAGTAAAAGGTGACTTCAGGTAGAAAGGGAAGAGTGTTTTGCCCATTTAACATTTAAAACACCTGAATAGACACTTTGATGTTTGTAAAAGCAAATACACACACACACACACACACACGCAGACAACAAAAAGGCTCCCAAGGTGCAAGCAGTTCCTGAACGTCACGTTAATTGCCTTCTCGTTTCCTAGCAACGTCTTGCTGGTAAAACGCTCTCAAGTTTACAAGCTTTGTGTATATACATGCATGTGTGTGAGGTGTGCGCTGACATTACGCCGTCCATCACTACAGCAGGGATCAGCGCATTGAAGATCCATCTTAAAAATGAGTCCCTGTGGATACTTCCTGCTGACATGAAGTCAACAGCCGCGAGCTCAGCGTTGCAATGTGTGGTGTCAGTATCAGAAAAGAACCCTGTCCTCGAGCCTGCCAAAACAATAACTAGATTTAGGAGATGCACGCTGGAAACAACTGAGTGGTTTATTACCATCAGCGGCATTAATTCCACATTTGTTGATTATTTTAGCCGAATATATCGAGCACATCAGGCTCAAGTATGACAGGTCATGTACAGTTAAAACCAAAACAACTCGTCAGCTTCATGGCCTTGTGTCTATGAACCCGCTGGATCAGGACTGAAGGAAAGTTCTGAATGAAATGTCAGGAGTTAGTATAATTAGTGCTCTGTCAGACATGTTGGGTGTCTCCTTCTAAGTGATGCCAAACCTGCTAAGAGCCATGAAATCTGGAGGTGTCTTCAGATAAACGTGATCTCTAGTGACATCCTATTTTTAATCCATAGGGTTTAGTTGGATGTCAGCCCACCCTTTGCAGCTACTAGAGCTTTAACTCTGATGTGAAGAGTTTCCACGAGGTTTAGCAGTCTGTTTGTGGGATTTTTTAACCATTCTTCAAAGTGCATTTATGAGGTCAGACACTGATGTAGGACAAAAAGGCCTGGCTTGCAGTATGTGTTCTCATTTATCCACCAGGTGTTCTGTTGTGTTGAGGTCAGATCTCTGTGAAGCCCAGTCAAGTTCTTCCACACTTAACTGGCTCATCCATGTCTTTATGGACCTTGCTTTGTGGTCTTTGTGTACACCCAAAATTCCCATCTGTGCCAACCTGCACCATAATGCAATTAGGCAAGAGCATTGGCCCTATCTATTAATTTGTCATACAGAGAGACATGATTCATCACCCCAAAAACCATGTTTCATTGCTGTAAAGTCCAGTGGTGGTGTGCTTTGAGGCTCAGTTATAATGTTAGCTTGCGCGCACCCTCGTTTCCTGTTCAATTTGTCCAGCAAATGCCAACTTTACACAACAAACTACGCTTATTTTCAAGAAACAGTGAGGAAAGATCTGCAGTGTTCCCCTTTTGCACAATTTAAATCTCAGCAACCACAAAGACACAACATTGCATTCTTTACCTGATGAGAAATCTATTCTTTCTTTTGAGTTCTTTTTTCATTCTTCTAGTAAAACTTGTAGAAACCACCGCATTATCGAGCCTTAGGAGGCTGTAGTGAAAACTGTACATCTTTCAGTGGAATGCTGGGGTTTAGCTAAGCGGTGCGTGCTTGTCCATAGGATCCAAGTGGTTCTTTAAAATGTACATGATAACCTTTAACATTCAAAAATCACCTCAGACAAACCCCTCCCTGGGCTCCCTCTGGCTATTCATAAATCCTCAAAGCCAGCGATGCTCCATACGTTTGAGCCTTCAAAAATCATGGTGGTATAACGCAACGAAAAGAGGCGTCGAGTGGCCCTCTCTAGGATGGATATAGTGTTACTTTAATTTAGAAATTCATCTAAGAAATTTATAAAACCTTTTAAGTATTTGGTCCTAACTTTAAATATTGGTTATTGTGTCAAACCTTGAATGCGAGCTGTCTCTTTTTTTAGTAGAACATATTTGAAACCTTGAATGTGAAAAACAGCTCCAGTCGGGATGGTTTTATTCATGTTCTCGCTATTGATTAAAAAGTATCGTAAGAAAAGGTAATTACATTTTTCTTATTGGCTAACTAACATGATGTAGCCTGCAGATTGTTGAAGGTCCACTTGCGATTGGTTGGTTAGGCCCTTGTATAAGTCTTATCCAAGAAGCTGGGGACTCCGGAGGCATCTGAATTGTAAGACTCAGAAAGAGTCAAAAAAGAATCAGAGCCAGCAACAAGTTTTGCTTGAATGAGTCAACAGAAAGCCTTGGTCGACTTGTGGAGAAATGGTTGCAATAAATGCTTTTGTTTGCACCATATGCTTTGCTACGTTTGTCTAATTTGGTGTAAATTCCTGTAAGATTTCTGTTTTGTTTTTCCTTCATATTAATTGGGTCTGAGTCCAAAGTGAAGATTTGGTGACATTCTGAACAAGAACCAACTTTTTTTTAGGCTTAGAATGACCTTCGACCGGAACAACAGCAGTTGTGCTGGGATTGCCACCTTAGCCGAGCTGAGAAATGGGACTGCGGGAGCCGCATAAGTCGAGTACAAGTAATTTCACTACTGAGTAAACAGATTCCAGACCTCAATGTAGGCACTCCCCTTCCCTGCCCGATAGTGGTGGTTCTGGTGTGAGAAGCTGCCAGATTAAAAGGAATTATTTCCTCATCTGTTTCTCTTTTTTTTTTTAAATTAAGGTATAGTTAACCTGCTGTTTTTGTTTTTATATGTGTGCTTCTTTGTACTTAATCAAATCATTAAGAGGTCGACCTTAGTGTAATTAAAGATATATACGAACCTTACGCAACTACCATTTCCTGGGGGTTTGTCTTGTAATCATTTTAGTGATACCAAATACATCTTAATCTGAGTAAAACACAGGCTCACATTGGTTATTTCATTTTGCACTAAACTGGGTACAATGGGAACTAAAGGAATCCCTCCTTTAGACAGATTTGTGACTTGAAATTTGTTTTAGTACAGATGCACTATTTACCTGTTCCCTTCATGCTCCTTATCAGAGGGCGCCACAGAAGCCTTTGCTAATGAGGCCAGTCCTGCTGTTAGCCTCAGCCTTGTTAAGCCCTCTGCCCTTGTTAAGCCAGGGCCAGATTGGAAACTCACTATGACATTTTTAATGAGTACCAGAGGCTTCATGCTGAAGAAAACTCATTTTCCATGTTAGACTGCTGTCGCACAATAAGAAACAACTTCCATCACTACAGTGTAGAAGCTGGATTAAAACAATTACTAGAGAGGGAAAAATATAGTATTTCAATAAACACGTCCTACTTCAGTAGTTCTGTCCAGTGTTAAGTGATTGTAAAAGCAGATGTGGGGGAAAAAGTGATTAAAACTGAAGCTTAAACTTCTCTCTCCCCAGTTTATGGGACTCCTTTGTTGGTACAAGAAGCCTTCCTGTGCGGGTAAAAAGCAGAAAGCACAGGTAAGAAAACTGTTAATAAGCAAAGCTCCAGGCAGTCACCACAGGGGGTTAATAGAGGAGAGGTTGGGACTTTGTTTGATCTCAGCTGGGAGACTCGTTGTATTAAAACATTAGATGGATCAGCGCAATAGGAGCTTAGCGTCTCCTTGACTGGATGAGAGCAATGCCGACAACGACTAAGGGGGGAAAAAACTATTTGAAGCAAGAATCAATACTGCAGGATATTGCTGAGTGATGGACACAAGGACTGGGTATCCTTTAAAAGCAACCCAGGTTCCCCTCAAAATGCCTTGGAGGACATGGTCATAATTCTTCTTCAGATCTACAAAACAGATGTGAACTAGACAACCAAACTCCCATGACCCCCTCAGAAGTTCCAAGAGGGTAAAGATCTGGACCCATTTTCCACGACCAGGATGACAGCCACACACCTCTTCCTGAATCCAAGGGTTGAAAAACAGTCAGAGCCTCTCTTCCAACATCCTAGAGGAAATCTTTCCAGAGAAGTGTGATACCTTGAAAGTTGGAACACACTCTCCTCTCTTTAAGATTGGTACCACCATCCCGGGCTGCAACTCCACAGATGTTTCCCCAGTACTCCAGTTAAATAAGTGTGCACTAGCATGTTTTTATTCCTTTTTTGGAAGGGAAGTTATATTTTAAACTGAAATAAATCAGATCCTCTGTGTGATGATTGAATTTGATTTCAATTTCAATAAGCAGAAACGTTAAAGCAGGGTTATTTGTCCGTTTCTTCTGACAGATATCCTTATATAAAGTGTCCATCACCCTTATTGATTTGGAAATTTTGGAAAAGAGCACTGAAGCATTGTAGTAATAAAAAACTATTCCTAAAATATGTAAGCTGATCATTATGTCTTGGAACGTCTAGATATGATGTTGCATAGATGCCCATTTCTTTTGTCAATCTTCAAAATGAGAAAGACAAGACAACATGCTATTCAAGTAAGGCAGATGTTGTGTGTTGGTCTCCAGTCAGGAAATGGCAACAAGAAAATGGCTTATCATCTAAACCTGTCCATAACTAGTCAGAGCAATAATTTAAATGTCTACTAAGTGTGTTGCCACCTTTCCACTAGTCTCTACTCAGCACGGTTTGGCACGGCTTTTCGGCATTAGGTAGCGTTAATTTACCTTCAAACATTCTCTAGCTAGTACCCTTCAATTTGATACCACCCCATGACTTCCCTCCCTCTCCTTTACTTAGCCAGAGTGCCTCGTCTTGCTGCCTGCAGCCTTCTCTGGCTCTCTTCTTTCACTCTGAATCTGACAACAGCCATAGACTGAGCAGCAGTCTGGGCTGTTGTTGTGTTTGTGTTTGGGCCAGCTTGCTATAGACGATCCTGCCTACACTGAGATGGTACTCAATGGTAATGGAAAACTAGCCAAACCATGTAGAGCAGAACTGACCCGAGCCGAGTAGAGTTGGTACTAATGGAAAACAGGCATATAAAACCAATCTCACGATTTCATTAAATTGCTGTTTTAAAGTCACTAGTCTCCGTTTAGACAGCATTTACATGGCAACTGGTTGTTTGGGAGACATGCCATGAAAAGCCTTTTTTTGTCTGACCATCTTAAACTAACTTGAACATCTTAAACTCAAACATATGGAACTAAATGGGGTCCTGTTGAACTGGAACCGTATTCTTTGGTCAGACTAGGATTGAGTTTTTCTCCAGCTGGGTCTGATGTGGGCAGGAATCTTATCCAAAGGTCCTTTTACTCCTTGAAATACCTGGAAATTTTGAATAAAAAGCTGTTGGCCTCTGCCAGAAAACTGATAATTGCTCATCAGTCTTTCAGCATGATTTTGCTCAACATATAGCCAAAGAGACCATAAGAAAGGACCCAGGACTCTGGAGAATCCAGTGAGATTGTGCAAAGAGGAAAGGTCAAAGACCCCTCTCTCTGTATGCTCCAACCTTTACAACTGGTATTGTTAAATTAGCAGTATGTGTATATAAGTTATATTTGGGATGTTTTTGTCCCAGTGAAAAAATTTACTTAAAAGTTTAATGGTAGGATTTTCACACATTTGTTTGTGTGAAATGATAAAAGAGGAAATAATTTTAAGGGTAAAATCTGTAAAATGCTGCAATTGTGATTAGTTATAATCAGTTCATAAAATATAAACAAGAAGGATATAAAGTTCAAATCAAATAACTAAAATTTGATCTTGTTTTTAATGTGTGAAAGAAGCCACGGATTTTTCACTTGTTAAACAGCAGCACCGGCTTCAATACATAATGAATCCCTTTACTCAGAGTGGACTGGGTTTCTAAAAGGTCAAGATCCTCTAACATCCATAGGTGTCTAATTAACCTGACTCATCCTGACTAATAAGCAGCAGCTCCTGCGTTTACCACTTTCACTGGATGCCGAGTCTGAAAAAGGAAAAAGCGCATCAATCCTTAACTCCTCTCAAGCTTCTCAAGAGATTAGGTGCTGAGACGGAGTTCTCCTAAACTGGCAGGTACATTTACCATCGCAAACGGGCGGACCGGCACAGATCTGGAGGGGAATACCTTAAATCATATCATGACAGACAAATTTTAAGTTGCAAATTGTTTTTAATGCAAAAATATTATGTCAGAAATAGAGGTGAAGGCTTTGAACCAAATGCAAGAGTTTGTTTAAATCACTGATACAAAATCTAACAACTGATGCATGCAAAGAAACAAATGGACTCATCAAGTGACTAAATATATATTCTAGTAAACACTAGTGATACCGCTGATGCACTGCAGACAAAAAGTTGTTCTTTCACCTTGAGCTACCCATTTCTTTGCTTAATGTGGTCTTCCAGGCTGAGCAAATAATAGATACTTGAACCAAAAAAGTGAATTCAGTTGGATTAAGGGTGAGTGAGAAGTCCAGAGGAGCTGGAAAACAGTGAGATAACCTGACAAAGGGGAGAAAGAGTTTCCTTTGGCGACGGCTACAGCTGCAGACTTAAAACCACATGCTTGTCGTAGTATTGTGTTGGTCTGTGTGTGTTTATATGCGCGTATGTGTGTTAGGTGGGCAGGGCTTAGCTGGAGGAGAGCTGCTCAGACTGGGATCCTGCTGCTCAGACAGCTGGATCCCCAGGACAAATGGAGAAATAGACAGAAACACGGTGACAAAGACATGTGGGTAGAAAGACAGACAAAGGGTGACCGCAGGAGATGGAGAAGATGAGTCAGAAAGTGAAAGAAACACCTGCAAAGATGAAGCTAAACTTAAAATGGAACGTATTTCTCTTGATTTGTATCCTCAAATAGGGAAGGCATTTCTTTAAATTTGATCGAATCAAGTTAAGACGGAGGCACCCTGATAATCTGGATCAGCATAAAGCTTCTGAGCTTCATCTGAATCGACAGGCACAAATTCTGAAAACATCAAAGTCATTGACCCACCAGACTCTTGGTCCATTTTGATTGACAGGGCCGGACTCTGGGGGGCGGAGTCTTCACTCAAAGAGTAGCTGTGCTCTGCTTGGATATCTGTGAGATTAAAAAGGCCCTCTCAGAAGGACGGAAAACGTAACAGTGCTTAAAACATCTGCTGACATTAATTAGGATTTAATTCAGGATCCCTGACGTCATGCTTGTGTTGGCTCATTAAACTCACTAATAACAGCCACATAGAGTGAAGCAGGCGCACCGCACAAGCAGAGCCTTCAAAATTATTCGTACGTCTTCAACCTTTCCACATTTTGCCACATTATAACCAAATGTCATATATTTTATGGGATTTAAACCAACAAAGTAGAGCATAATTGTGAATGGGAAGAAACATTATGGCTCCCCCCTCGGGAAGGAGAGTGTTCACAGATTCTCTTTTGAATTTAGGCTTGGACTTTGACTGGGCCATGCTAATCCAAAAAATGCTTTGTTCTAAACCATTCATTGTAGCTCTGGCATTTTGTCTGGTGTTGGTGTCCTACTAGAAGGTGGACCTCTGCCCCAGTCTCAAGTCTGTTGCCGTCTCTAAAAGGTTTTCTTCATCCCCACTGCATGATGCTGCCACCACCATGTTTAATAATGGGGGTGATGTGTTAAGGGCAATGCACACACAGGATTTTGCATGTACACCAAAGAGTTCAATTATTTTCTCATCTGACCAGAGCACCTTCTTTAACGTGTCCTCTGCTTGGCCGGCGGCAAACCGCATACAAGACTTCTTACGGGTTTCAACCAACAGCGGCTTTCTTCTTGACACCCGTCTAAAAAGGCCAGATCTGTGGAGTGCAAAACTAATAGACCTTCTGAGCGCTACCAGAAGAGGGCCTGCCTGTCTTTTAGAAACTCTTGAAGACCCAGCTCCTTAGAGGATCCCCTACCCTGGCACCTACCCAGTACTTCCCTACCCTATTCCTACGCTGTCACCGTCCTGTCAACAGATTCTCCCACCTGAACTGTGCATCTCTGCAACTCCTCCAGAGTTACCTCTCGGCTGCTTTTCTGATTAATGCTTCTCCCGCGTTTCAGTTCAACTTGACAGCCATGTCTTGGTAGATTTGCACTTGAACCATGTTTTCCATGTTCAGTTAACGGATCGAACAGCTTTCTGTGAGATGTTCATATGTTTTTATAACCTAACTCCACTTTAAATATCTCAACAACTTTATCAACTCCATGATGCTATTTGTCCATAAATGTTCTCTAACAAACCTCTTAGGCCTTCACAGAAAAACAGGGTCTATACTGAGAATAAATTACACACAGGTGGACCCTGTTTACCACTGGATTTTATTTAGGGCATCAGAGGGAAGTGAAAAGAAATGCACGACACACTTTTCAGGTTTTTATTTGTAAAACCTAAATTCACAATTATGCACTGCATCGCTGATCTATCATTTGAAATATAATACAGTTTGAACATGAAAGTTCAAGGGGTATAAATACTTTTGCAAGACTCTGTATAATCCTGCAGTGTCACTTATTGCTCCCCAAAGCAAGACTCCCGCAGCTGCTAGCAAGCTGTATGTAAAGCATGTCTCAGTGACACTCATAAATGCATCCTTGCATTTATGAATGTGAAAGATGATAATTTTAGATGAATGCATCACAGAACGTTTGACAGGACCAAAAAGACGCACATTTAAATCCAGCCTGAGCACGTTTGATCTTATCTGCTGAGGCATTCATGCTCATCTGGTGGCAGCATTTGATTCCAGCTTCTGCAGTGATCTTATTTGTTTCAGCTTCAGTCATTTTCTCTTATCATTTTCCCTCTCTTTGTGACCATGGCAACACCTGACAGGGACACGGATTTGAAGTGATGAGCTTGGTTCATAGAGCGGTGAGATGATGACAACAAGCTTCAACAAACTGAGCGAGCCTCCAGTGCAATAGCTCTGAGCAGATAAACCAGTAACGAGGGAGATTAATGTGTTTGAGAGTTTCAAACTCAGCAAAACGAGCTGTCTTTGTTAAAATCATGATATCCGACTTCTCCAAAACTAACATGATGATAGAGAGGGTCCCTCAACTGTCAGATTGTTGGTTTTTAAACCAACAGTTGGTTGGTTTATCTGCTAAGTTCAGTACGCTTTTAGTCTTTGACGTGGATTTTGGTCGTACCTCAGAAAGCACAGCATGCATATTCTTGACTACACTGAACTCACCTGGGTTGCTGTCCATGTCAATGTGCAGAGGCGATGGTCTATCTGTCAACAGGGGGCGCTCTAACAGATGGTCGTCGAAGAAACTGTTAAATAACTCACTGCTGAAGTCGTCCATTTGGTCACCTGAAAAAGGCTGGAACACACAAAAAAGCAAGACAACGATATGGATGACTACAAAAATGTTCATGAACAGGTGGAAGATATAGATTATGGGGCATAGCCCAAGAACTTGACTATACAGTAGTCCTGTGTTTTTGGTATTCTATCCACCAGTACTGCTGGTACCTAAAGAGTCCCACATCATGATGCTACCACCACCGTGCCTAGTTTTTTTTTTTAATGCCCCACCCTGTTTTATCCAAACATTAATTTCTACTTAAATATGAAATCTCGTACTCGTCGTCTGTCGCTTTATCCGGGTCCGGGTTGCGGGGGCAGCAGACTCAGCAGAGACACCCAGACGTCCCTCTCCCCAGACACCTCCTCCTGCTCCTCCGGGGGTAGCCCAAGGGGTTCCCTGGCCAGCTGAGACATAGTCCCTCCAGCTAGTCCTGGGCCGTCCCCTGGGCCTCCTCCCAGTGGGACGTGCCTGGAACACCTCCCGAGGAAGGCGTCCACGAGGCATCCGATATAGATGCCCGAGCAACCTCAACTGTCTCCTCTCGATGTGGAGGAGCAGCGGCTCTACTCAGAGCCCCTCCCGAATGGCCGAGCTCCTCACCCTATCTCTAATGGAGTGCCCGGCCACCCTACGGAGGAAGCTCATTGCAGCCACTTGTATCCAGGATCTTGTTCTTTCGGTCATGACCCAAAGTTCATGGCCATAGGTGAGGGTAGGAACGTAGACCGACCGGTAAAGCGAGAGCTTCGCTTTTCGGCTCAGCTCTCTCTTCACCACAACGGACAGGCACAGTGCCCCCATTACTGTGGCAGCCGCACCGATCCGTCTGTCGATCTCCCGCTCCATTCATCCCTCATTCGTGAACAAGACCCCGAGATACTTGAACTCCTCCACTTGAGGCAGGAACTCCCCTCCAACCTGAAGAGGAGAAGCCACCCTTTTCCGGTTGAGAACCATGGCCTCTGACTTGGAGGAGCTGATCTTCATCCCAGGCGCTTCACACTGTGAACCGCCCCAGTGCATGCTGTAGGTCTTGTCTAGAGGGGGCCAGCAGGACCACGTCATCCGCAAAAAGAAGAGACGACATCCACTGGTCCCCAAACCAGACCCCCTCCGGACCTTGGCTGCGCCTAGAAATCCTGTACATAAAAGTTAAGAACAGGACCGGACAAAGGGCAGCCCTGCCGGAGTCCAATATGCACCGGGAACAGGTCCGACTTGCAATACACAGGTCCGACCGGCAATGCGGACCAAACTCCTGCTCTGCTTGTACAGAGACCGGCTTGCCCCTAATAAAGGGCCCTCGATTCCATACTCCTGGAGTACCCCCCACGGAGCACCACGAGGGACACAGTGGAATGCTGTCTCGAGGTCCACAAAACACATGTGGACCGGTTGGGCAAACTCCTATGAACCCTCAAGTACCCTGTAGAGGGTATAGAGCTGGTCCGGTGTTCCACGGCCAGGACGAAAACCACACTGTTCCTCCTAAAGCCGAGGTTAGACTATCGACTGGACTCTCCTCTCCAATACCCTGGCGTAGGCCTTACCAGGGAGGCTGAGGAGTGGGATCCCCCTGTACTTGGAACACACTCTCCGGTCACCCTTCTTATGAAGGGCGACCACCACCCCGGTCTGCCAGTCCAGAGGCACTGTCCCCGACCGCCACGCAATGTTGAAGAGGCATGTCAACTATGACGGCCCCACAACATCCAGAGACTTGAGGTACTCAGGGCGGATCTCATCCACCCCCGAAGCCCTGCCACCGCAGAGCTTTTTAACCACCTCGGTGACTTCAGCCTGGGTGATAAAAGAGTCTAACCCCGAGTCCCCACCCTCTGTTTCCACCAGGGAATGCGTGATGGCAGGATTGAGGAGATCCTCGAAGTACTCCTTTCCACTGCCCGATAATTTCCACAGTCGAGGTCAGCAGCCTCCCACCCCCACTGTAAACAGTGTTGGCGAAGCACTGCTTCCTCCTCCTGAGGCGCCGGACGGTTTGCCAGAATCGCTTCGAGGCCGACCGTTAATATAAAATATTTCTCATAAATTTATATTGTCCATGCGGGCTAATCGAAATTTCAGATGTTGATTTTGGAGCAGGAGCTTCTTTCTTTGCTAACATGATTTCAGACCATGGCGGTGTAAAAAAAAAAAGTGGACGAGGATACTGGTGATACTGATGTTCTTGTAGTTTCCAGTTCCTGGCAGGCGTCAGCCTTGGTGTCTCCAGCTCCCTGCAACCAATTTCCTTTCATCCAGGTCGGGTTTTGTCTCCAACTTGAAAAAGTGGTGACACATCTGAATAACTTGTACTTACAAAACAGTTGTCTGAGCTGATGCTGTTGGACTCTGCAGTTGTTTAGAAATCAATCTAAGATATTTCCCCAACGCCCCTTTGATCCAAACTGAGTTCCTCAGACTTTAACATTGTTTTTGGTTTTGGTTAATCCAGTTAGTGCTGTCAAACAAATCATTTTCATGCTGACAAAGACATTTGTTAATTATCTCATGATCAATCAGCCCTGGAAAAAGAACAGTTTGAAAAAAAGTAACGAAGAACCCAAAATAACGACATTCATGCCAATGATGAGTGGACTTAAACATCTGAGCAGTCCTGCAGATACTCTGGAGCCAAAGGTCATACTTAACAACAATCTCCAGTATTTATTCATATTCTAGTTGTTGTCTGGATTAATTCAAGAGTTATTTGACAAACAAACAGGATGGTACATTTGGAGGGAAAAATATAATTAATTCCTCTTGCAACAGAATCTGTTAAAAAAGCAACACTTAAAAATCAAATAATCAATAGTTTCCGTTCTGTAACATTTTATCTCTAAGGGCCAGAAAAAAGATGACTGTGTTGATGGCATGAAGAGTCAATCAATGAGGACAAAAGCATCAACAGATTAATCCTCAGTTCTGATAAATGAGTCACTGAGCTGGGAGATGGTGCTCTGGAAGCTCGGGACGACATGGTGTTCTGGTTCACACACACACGGGCGCGCACACACACGCACACACACACTATGAGTCACCCTGCTCTTGAGAAAACATGCAGAAAGCAGAACAAAAGTAGACACATGGGTTGGTTGGAACCCAAACATCCTCTGCTTGGAGGCTCGTTAGACAGACACAGTGACAGAAATAACTTAATGTAATTAGCAGCATGTACAAAAAATTATTTACATGCTTCATTCCTGGAAGACAGCTTAATCTGTCCACCAAGAAGAACTAGAAGTGTCACAGCAGGAAAACATCAGCTCAGAGGCAACGATAAAGCTTTATCAAGGATGATAAATAAAGATCTGTGTTTCACAGTTTTTACAACCAGCAACATGAGTGGAGAATAGGTTTTTTTCTCTAACAAACATTCCTAAGATTTATTTCAACTACATTTATTCATTTGGAGAAAAATGTTGCAGATTTATTGCTACTCTTAAAAATCCCTTTAAGTAAATGTAACTGATGCATTTTATACTTTTATTTTTACTTCTAATTAATAATCTGCAAGTTTCTGTTTCTTGATGCAACACAGAAGCGTATTTATTTGTCTATTTCATATGAGTTATCTTTAATTTACCGTCCAAGTGTCAATATGTACCGCTTTCACTACACTCATCGGTACCACCTGTGAAGATGTATAAAAAGCCTGACAGTAAATACTTCTTTTATAGTAATAAACTGCATTAACTTTATAGTAGGTCAGTGCTTTTATTTAGTAATATATGTCTTCCTACTTCCCTGGGTCACACAGAGACCCATTTCTCCGAATCACTCTTTAAATAGAATATCCTACCAACGATTGCATCCAAAAAGTCCTTTGCAATTGCGATATTGCATACAATAATATTTCAATGACGACTAATATTCGATATATTGTGCAGCTCTATAAGAGAGGTACAGCTCACTGTTAGGAGATCTGCTCCATAGAGAAGCACCTCAGGGGTCACCAAGTCTCCAAAACAATCGTGCCAACCGTTTTTACTTTAATCGTGATGCCAGAAAAAAAAAGGGTTGTTGTACCATCACAAACATAAACAGGTGGAGTTTCCTAAACAGAAATGCATGCTTTGGTCAGATGAGACTAAGAACTACAGGTGGGTTTGGTGGGAAACAAAAGTGGAAAAGCACCACAGGCCCATTGGTAAGTGGTGGGCTTCTTTAGTTTTGACGCATTTACTTAACAGAAAAGAAATCCTGGTTTTGAAATATTTGACCTGCTGATTATAGATTATAACCATTCAAGAGAAAACTGTCCCATTCTTATCTCTGATTGGTGCATCTCTGTTTGTTCCCCACTGAATTCATTGACTCATTTTTTCTGAGTGAGATTATTCTACTGCAATAAAGATAAGTTCATTTCAAGGCTGTTAACTCATCTTTACTCGCATGCTCTCTGTGTTTATTATAGCTGCATCAATGGGTTCAGGCAGGCTGACCTGTAAACATTCACACAGGTATTATCACGTTGTGTGTGAGTGCACAACTGGGTCGGGAGCGTTTGTGGTGAAACTCTGGGACACATGCAGCTGCCTAAGAAAAACATATAGTTGCTCAGCTAAATAATCAAAACATGACCCCTGAAGTGTAACTGAGGAGTTCGGATGTGAGTCTAAGGGAGGGGATTGCATTGAGTTATTTCTATTTACACATTTTGTGAAACAACAAAACAATAAACTTGAATATTCTCTCATTCATAAAGCTGCCTTGTAATCCTGCTGCCCTAAATGGATGAAAACGGTGTACAACCTTAAGCTGAGTTCTACTGGGAATATGGGTCACATTAGGCTTGCTTGTACTCAAAAATAAACTGTGGAAAGTTTCCTAATTGGTGCCATAATGATATGCAGAAAAGAGAGAAAAGGCAGGGTATGTTTCTATTACTGGAATAATTATTTGCTCTAAAATTAGCTTTAAAAGCTGAATTAGTCAACAGTGTCAGCCTTTAAGTAGAACTCAAAGGGCAGTACTTAACTTTGTAGCTGCAGAAGATTAATGCTCCTCAACTCCTACTTTTGAACAAATCTAGCTTCAGTAGTGACCCTGATAAAAGGCCTGATATCCATCTGCGGAGTTGCATATTCAGGCTCACCTGCAGCAAAGACTACGCCCGCTCAGGCCTGGACATGTGCAAGCAGATGTCCTGACATTTCCCTGAGCTGTAACCAAAGAGCAGACGGTGCCTTCACATTACAACCACAACCTTCAATCTGTTTTACTGGGATTTAATGTGATAGACCAACAAAACGTGGTGCATAACTGTTAGGTGGAAGGAAAATGATAATTTATTCATGGTGAAGCATGGTGGTCGCAGCATAATACTGTGGGGGGTGCTAAAATACAGAACGATGAAGAAAGAAAACCTATTAGAAAGACTGGAGAAGTTTTCCTTTCAGCTGGACAAGGACCCTAAACATACTATGGAATGGTTTAGGTGAAGGAATTCTTATGCGTTACAATGGCCTAGTCAAAGTCTAGACCTAAATCAAAAATAAAAAGCTTGTGAAAAAATATGAGGAAGTTCAAGGCGTATAAATAAGGTTCTTCTAACCCTCCTTACTCAGGTGAGGTCCTGAATTAGCTGCAAGAGTGCATGGGTGGGTGAGATGTACGTCTCCATCTGCAACACTGATAGATGTGATTATGGTGGACGTTGTGGGAAAGCGGACATGTACCGTCACACTGCTGGTTAAAATGATCCCAACATTCCTTGGATCTTATAATTAACGCAGCAGCAAAAAGACCACCTCTGTAGCCATGCTTCTGTTAGACTAGTATGTGCAGCATGTGAGTCAATTTCATTTCTTAGGAGATTTGCTTTTTGAAATGCACCAACAAGGCATATTATTTGCTTTTGTAACCCAGCAAGTAATCCCACAAAGGGTCAACATTCAGAAGCCTGTTTTCCCGGATGCTAATCTGCATCACACCTGCAGGACCTGACATTCACTGCTGGGAAATGCAACAGGAAGATGGTTCACGTTTCTCCTCAGTGTCGTCCTTGTAACTGTTTACTCATCTGAAATATAAACTTGTTCTGAGAAATGGGGTGCTCGCACAGGACGGGCAGCCCCTGTAGACCAGAGTGGCTTGCATAGGAACAGCTGGACCCAGTGTGAGAAGATGCAGTTAAAACTGGACCCATTATTACCTGAAACACCTCCCCTCCCTGCTGGGGAGGGCGAAAAAGGATGTTAAAAAGCAAGCTGATGTTTTTTGTAGCTTACTTCTGCACGGGTGTGTCATTATAGGTGATGGATGTGAAATGTAAAACCGCACAAAGAGAGCTGGGAAAGATATATGCACGAGGTAATTATAAATGCAGAGAGTAACTCTGTTATGCCTGTAATTAACTGTGTTGAGCCCGGACCCATCGCTCTGCTCTCCTTTCATTTAGCTACTTTTCACTGGCTCAGGTAAAGATAAAAGAAAAAATATGTCGAGTTTAGATCAATAAAGATCATTAGTAATGGGTGAAGCGTTTCCCAAAGTTGTCCTCACAATACAGTAAAATGTTTAGAGGCTCCCAGACCTGGGAAAGATGTCATTTTTCTTACAAAGAAAGAGATTATGGACAGACTAGCAGAGATGCACCAATCAGGCTTTTTATGGCCGATACAGACTTCTGGTTTTATTTGCTACTGATTCCGATTTTCTTATTCTAAGGACTATAAAACACAACGGAGAAACAAACATGCTGCAGGTCCTTCGATAGAGGTAGAAGAAATGACAAGATCATCACTCTTTATGCATCAAAGAGTGATGTCCCCAACCTTTATTTGATTTTTAGTGCATCAAAGTACATGCTGTTGGCAGATATGTTTACAGACCAAAACAGTGGGCGCTCCTAGTTTTGTTGTGATGCATGCATGAACAGGAAAAACAAAAGAAACATAGTTTTTAGATTTGACCTGCAGATCATCTCTAGAAACAAGCTGCAGCTGCCTTCAGTATGAAATAAAAGCTGGAAAAAAAAGGATCCAGGTCATCATTTAAGGGCTAACGCATTACTCAGGACTGCAGGTGATAGCATTATGAATCCCCATTCGTCTATATATACTGGGCTGGAAGAATTGGTTCAAATCCTACAATAAAGTAGGTCAGGTATAATCATTCCCAAATTTTTATTTATCTATGCTTTAAAATGTAGTTATCTCAACCTTTTCTATCGAAATGTAAAGTAAATCATTCAGTTTTGGGAGAGGTCATTAGGGCAAACTGCAATTTTTACAAATTAATCCTATATTTTGTCCTTATTTTAAGCATTCCTTGAATCTTTCATCGTTTTCTCTTACAGATAAAAGTATTTGTGTACAAAAAACAATCCTCTGTTTATTGATCAAGCTAATAATATTGGTTTTTGGTCCAATAAGCTGTAAAAGTGCACTCTAAAAGCAGGCTATTTACTATTTAAAACATTTTTTTGCAACCTAAATCCCTTGAATTATATTGTTATTTGATATTTTATTTGTAAGAAATTAAAAATTAAAAATCCTATTATTGGTTGAGATTTTTTCCAGATTATAACTATATCACAGCTCTTAGAGGGCTGAAAACATCATGTCATTATCTGTAATCCTGGCTGCCAGAGATAAGACAAAAAAGGCAATGTTCTCGACTGTATTTGGCTTCATGTGGTGGTGTGTGGCTGCAGCTGGTTGGCTGCTTCTGCCCTAACTTGAGCTGCACGCTCTAACTGTGTGTGAGACACAGAAGTGAACAGTTATAGCTCCCAAATAAAAAAGCAGAAGGGTATTTTTCCTTCTCACACACACCAGCTCTGCAGGCCTGCACACATTCCTTCTGGCAGTTGAGCGTCCATTCAGATACGTGTATGCAAATGAGGGGGCGTGGCTCTTGACAGCTGGAGTGCAGGGTCTGAATGGAGAGTAGAATTAAATAAAATAAACGAAAATGAGAAGAAAAATTTGGAGATGGAAAAAACTAATGAAGTAAAATGGATGAAATGTAGAGGGTGTGTGGCTGACTGAGGGAACCAGCCCTATATTTTTATACAACTGTGAGAGCAAAGCAGAGCAGAGAGTCTGCTTGACACTTGAAATCTCCTGCGGCTCCAGCTGATTAAAAACAGACATATATCATGACTTAAAGACAGATGATTTTCCAGCTAAAGTAACTATTCTCAAGTGTCAGCTTCTTAAACGTGAGCATATGCTCCATAACTCTGCAAAACAAGAGAGAATTAAGAAGGTTTTCTGGAAGTTCTGGAAATTTTCAAGGAGTGTTTTCTCCTATTTTCCTCCTCCTATACTAAACAGCATATCAAATATATACTGATGCAGTTATTAACAAGAATTGGTGCAGTTTTAGGACAAGATTGGAAATTCATGCTTGGATATTGGATGCTTTGACATCATTTTAATTAAACTAATTAATAGGGAAATTATGAAACCTTTAATAAAAACCTTTATTATGTGCAGGCCTTATACTGCAAAGTTAATCTGTTTTTACTTTGATTCAAACTTTTTAAAAAGATTCTGAGATACATATGATAAATATTTTAAATTTTTTAAAGATATTTTCTCTAAAAGTAATGTCCCTACTTGTCAGATTGAATACTAAGGATATATATTCCCTCTAGGTATACAGGCACTCCCTGTACTGGAAAAAGGTAAGCCAAATCCAGAGCAGGAAGTGTGCAACTCCAGGCTGTACTGAACCACAGAGCGCACACCTTTATTAACCCCTAAACTACGATGCTTTCAGTCTGAGAAATGGTCTTAAGACTGGTGTAATGGAACAAAAATTAACTTATTTTAGGTGTATGAGTCATGCTATAAGACAATACTCAGAAGGTATGATTTACCCAAATAAAATACAGGAAAAGATTGACTAAACTCGATTTTAAACCAGTGAGTCACACAAGTGTCTATGGTTAGGCAAATCAAATATAGTGGGACAGGGCACCTTTTATAAATATTGTATTACCAAGGAGTCTAAAACTTAGGTTGTCTAATCCATGTAATGTCATAACATACAGTGGCATGAAAAAGAATTTGCCCTTTTAGACATTTCTTCTTACTTTAATGTTTCAGGTCAAACTATTTTTAATATAAAGAGAATGTCTGGCCACCAGTTAGTGACCTTTAACTCAAGTGTATTGGGTTATGTACCAGAACAACCAGCAAGTCCACCACTAAATGGTGAAATTAGTTTGATCTAAAACATTTAAATGTGACAAAACAGCAAAAACACAACAACTTTGAAAAGGGGCAAATACATTTTCAAGGCATTATATTACGTATAGATATAGAGTAATCAGAGAGGGAACAGTCTACAGGGTGGAAGGTATAACTGTGGGAAGATGACCTGGAAGTAGTTATTTTCAGTATCAGTTATGTGTTTATAATAAACTCAGAGCAAGCACAAGAGGTAAAATAATTTTTAGAAGGAAAGTGTAGATTTTAGGGAGTTTTGATTTATCCTTCAAACTCTGTCATCAGACTTTTGGAAATGTTGGCAGTCCATCAGAAAAGCTGTTAAATCAAGGGTCTTTGATTTCTAGAGAATACATAATCGACTGTTCTTAACAGATAGAAATGTCAACCAATCGTTTTCTACAATGACTTCTTTCTCACACAGAGGGTGTTATGTCACCTTTTGGCTGAAATTCCCTTGGTTCTCATTAAGGATGCACCGATTGGGCATTCCCTGGCCGATACCAATTTCCCACTTTCCATGAGGTCCAACCTGCCAGTTTCAGTTTTAGCCAATTAAATGTTTTTTTTCCAAAAGACTAAAACAGATCAAAGAGGGGAAAATGGCTGCGGGTTCTTTGATAGAAGTAGAATTTTGCGTCCATCAAGGATTGGAGGAATTACAAGTATATCCTCAATAATGCATCAATGAAAGGTAACAAAAAATAAATATTTATCAGTATTTTATCGACCACTTTCTGATCAGAGTGAATCAACTGCAAACTGTCTGATTCCAGTTTCTGGCCCATTGATTGATATATCTCTATTTCAAATATAAAAAAAGTTCATGGCCATAGGTGAGGGTAGGAACGTAGACCGACTGGTAAATCGAGAGCTTCGCTTTTCGGCTCAGCTCTCTCTTCATCACAACGGACAGGCACAGTGCCCCCATTACTGTGGCAGCCGCACCGATCCGTCTGGCGATCTCCCGCTCCATTCTTCCCTCATCGGAACAAGACCCTGAATACTTGAACTGCTCCACTTGAGGGAGGGAAATCCGGTCGACAAACCGAAATCGGGGCTTGGAGAGCGATCTTCATCCCCCGCCGTTTTACATCGGCTCGGGGCCCCCCACGCATGCTGTAGGTCTTGGCTAGAGGGGGCCCCAGACCCTCTTTCCGAAAAAAGAAGAGACGAAATCCCGGCCCCCAAACCAAAACCCCCTCCGGCCCTTTTTCTGCGCCTAAAAATCCTGTTCAAAAAAGTTATGAACAGGACCGGTGAAAAAGGGCCACTCCCGGAGTCCAACATCACCGAAAAGGGGTCCGACTTAGTCCCCGGCCAAATGCGGACCAAACCCTTCCCGCTTGTACGAGACCGATTCCCCCTAATAAAGGGCCCCCGTTTCCATATCCTGCACACCGCCCAAAGGCACCACGGGGGACACAGTCGAATGCTCCCCTCCGGGTCCCAAAAGACATGTGGACCGTTGGGCAAACTCTAATAAACCCTCAGTACCCTGTAAGGTATAGAGCTGGCCCCTGTTCCCGGGCCCGGGACGAAGACCAACTGCTCCTCCTGAACCGAGGTTGCTATGGGCCAACTCTCCTCTCCAATCCCCTTTGGCTAGGCCCTCCCCAAAGGGAGGCTCCAAGAGGTTCCTAACAAATGCCTGAGCCACCTCAACGGCTCCCCTCGTGTGGAGACCCCCCCCGGATGGCTGAGCTCCTCCCCCCTTCTCAAAGGGGATTTTCCCGGAAAACACTAGGGAGGAAGCTCTTTTTCAGCCCTTTGTACCGGGGATCTCTTTTTCGGTCATGACCCAAATTTCAGGCCATGGGTGGGGGTGGGAAAGTTCCGACCGGAAAATCGAGAGCTTCCTTTCTGACTCAGCTCTCTCTTCACCACGACAGCCCGGGTACAGCGCCCGCATCCTGCAGACGACCCCCAAATCTTCTATTGATCCCTCCCTTTTTTTTTTCCCTCATTCGTGAAAAAGCCCCCCAAGATATTGAAAAACCCCTTTGGGGCAGAACCTTCCCCCCGACCAAAAGGGCCTCTACCCCTTTCCCCACTAAAACCCATGGCCCGGCTTGGGGCACTGATTCCTCCCGGCGCTGTACACTCGGGTCGAACTTTTCCATGAGAGCTGTAGACAAGAGCTGATAAGCCAATAGGACCCCATCATCCGCAAAAAGAAAAGACGCAATCCAAAGGCCACCAAACGGATCCCCTCAACCCCTTTGGCTGCGCATAGAAATTCTGTCCATAAAGTTATAAAAAACGGACAAAAGGGGAACCTTCAGGAATTTTATTTATTTCTATAAAATTTGTTCTTTAAAGAGAACTCTAAAATGGAGATGGGAAAATGGGCCAAAAATCTCTGATCGGCCACCTCTGGTACAGTATATTAACAGTGCATTTAAAACTAGATATGCAGGCATTTCTCCTACTTCATTAGAGTTCAAACACTTGGTGAAACTACAAATATAAACCTTACATTTACACTGATAATAAGTTTCTCTGCTAGAATAAACAACACAGAAAGATGATCATGCAGAACAAATCAGGACAGATAATGTGACTGGAGACTCCCACACAACAGCGCTGTTACAGTTTCTACATCATTATTTCATTTCTGGTGACTCTGGCTGCAAGAACATCTTGAAAAGGAGACAGAAACAGGCTGCACATCCTTGAATGCTGATAATGAGACATCTTCTCCCATTTACTCAGTGGTACAGCCCAGCCTAGTGGCTTCACAGCAGAGTGGACTACTTTATTTAGAATAGAGACAGGGGAGGTTTAAACCACAAGCAGACTGCACGGCTGACTCACTGACTAGAATAGAGGTCTACCTAAAGAAAAAAACTTGCTGTGTTTAAAAAAGGAAAAGGCTGGGGAACACAATGTGGAAAAAGAGAGAGTGAGGAATAGGAAACTGAGACGCGACGAGACATTCCTGCTGACATTGACCTCTCAGTGTGGAGCACTTCTCAATCTTTCCACCTTAACGTCATTAATCAAGATCTCAAAGCTCTGCCAAGCATGTAATGTACTGAAAGCATGGGAATATGCATGGGGTGGCAGGAGGTTCTCTCAATTTGAGTAAAAAAAGTCAAACAAAATTGTATAAAATGATCTAATTGCTCTTTTTTTAAATAGAAAAGAACAATTAGTCTTACTGCTGCAATCATAATGTTACATATTGATATATAATAATATTACTATTCCACCATTTATCTCATAGTTTGGGTTCGTTCATTTTGCATGGTTTAATTGCCTAATGTGCGGAATATAAAATATTTTGCTGTTCATTTTTAGTAACACAACTATAACAAGGTGATATTAGTAGGTTACTTCAGACAATCCACCTGGACCTGCAGTCCCCCTCTAATAGCTTGCTAACTATAATTTTAAAACAGTGTTCCCTTAATAAGAGTGGCAAGTGGCGCTCCTTTAGTTTCCACGTCATATTTTTTGCAATGGGCAACACATTTGAAGGACTGGCAGCAACAGGTGGGGGAGGGCCACCACTGCATCATTCTATGCTCGATAAAGACAGAGAAAACTGGTACATACTAGAAACCAACCCATGATTACATGGGAATATCCTGAACTTTGTACACCTTATGGCCGAAACAGAGATCAAAGTGGATAGAGAAGGGATGAATTGCGGTGTCACAGTTTAGGGGTTTTATCTGAGTTTAATCTGAGTGTACATGCAAAGGAATTGCATTACTTTCTTGTTATCAGCCAACATGTGGTGATTATACTGATCAAAAAGCATGACTTTGTAAAAATACATCCTGTTTTGCATTACAGATTCTGCTCATGTAGTGTATTCAGTGCCTAAAGGTAATAAATAATCTATTAAATAATTTTTTATGCCTTATAATTAGCATAATTATAATTAATTATAAGAAAGTCAATCCAAATTTTGTAAAGATTTCTATTTATTAAAAACATAATTCAACACATATAACTAGAAGAATTGCATTTACTGTGTAAATGTTATGTGTATTGCAGACACTGAAGGGTTTAGTTCTGAAAAATTGGCAAACATTAAAATAGTTAAAGTTTAATAGATTTCTGCTGAAGAGGATCAAATTGAGTGTCCTGTAAGTTAAAAGCAATAACCCCCCTTGTGAACATTTTAGAAAACCAAATGTGATTGGGGTCAGTGGAGAAGTGAGGTGTATTTCCTTGTTTATGAGGCGTGTAGTTTAAACTCATTAAGACCCCTGTATCTGAACGGCACTCTGAGATAGATTTGATCCATGCTTTAATCTTTTAACTGTCTATGTTTTATTAAAGGTAGCAACAAGTGTTTGTTTCAGCTTTGTATTCATTAAGACTGTTTTGGTTAAATTGTAATGTTCTACAAACGGTTAAAGGAATTCAAAATCTGAAGTATTTATGATTACCTCAATGTCTTGACTCCTGTTTTTCAGTTTAAATGTTGTTTATAGCTCAAAGTTCAAAGCCTACATAAAGGACAACGTGTGTGGATGATTTTAAATCTTCTCCCATTCATTACTATGGGAACACATTTTTAGAAACAGTTCATGGTTGCTTTGCTGCTGTGCACCAATAAACAATTTAATGTTACAGTTTGGTTCATCTGATTGGTTAACCTGCACAGCAAGTCCACTACAGGCCAATTACATTGATTACAGCGATATTAGCTCCACCCACTGACTTAGAAGAGTAAAGTCTTGGGGATACCTCGATGTGGGTCCAGTCATGAGCCAGTTCTGGCCTCTGCGTGAGCAGAGCCGCCTTTTATACTGTTGCTTCTAGTTATGAAGTCCCTGTTTCAGCATGTATGCAGTTTGGATTGTTTCTTTTTTTGCTGTTGGGGAGTGGAGGGGCATATTACATTACACAAAAATGTATGCATTAACAAAAACATAAACACACAAAATGTCCAGGGCCCATGGAGGGATTTTGAATATTAAACTATAAAGTGGTGAAAAATATTAATGAGGTGTCCTGCTGAAGGAGAAAAGCAACACCTGCCAGTTGAACACGCAGGTTAACCAGTAACTCGCCAGCTTTAGTTGGTGCTTCCAGTCTCACCTATTAGTTTGCACAATAAAACACACATGCACAAGGTCTGAACCCCGGATGTGAGCCAGGATCTCATAAATCCACCGCCCTTCTGAGGTCCGGCTCCGGGCGGAACAGTCGGTACGGGGGGTGCGTTAATTCAAACAGAGCTGATTTCCAGCAGGAAGACATATAGACAGACAACCAGTCAGCTAATGAGACCCACAACTTACCACATTAGTGAGAAAATCACCGTCACTGAGTTCCTCCAGGTCCAACAGGTTGGTTCCTCCGGAGGAATAGAGTTTCTCCGCTGTTAAACTGTCTAAGATAGACTCCATCATGACTGTCTGGGTCTGTCTGCTGCTCTTTAAAGACAGATGGACAGAAGAAGTCTTCAAATCAACTCATTAAAAATAATACAGTTTGTTTTCAGACGGCCCAGCTCAGTGGATGTGAACGCCTTCTTTATTTAGATGAGTTGAGTCCAGCCGAAGCAACTTGTCTCGGTGTCAAGCGTGAAAATGTGGTGATTTACGCATCATTCCTCATTTTTCCTCCTCACTGCAGCGGAGCCGCTCTCGTTCATCTGTTCTCCTCTCAGCTCGCGTGCGCTCCCAGCCACGCGCCAATGAATATTCAATGCTGCCCCGCCCCGTGACGTCAGATATTTAACACCATGATAAAAATAATCTGCGTGCGCTTCCAGCCACGCGCCAATGAATATTCAATGTTGCCCCGCCCCGTGACGTCAGATATTTAACACCATGATAAAATAATCTGCGTGCGCTTCCAGCCACGCGCCAATGAATATTCAATATTGCCCCGCCCCGTGACGTCAATTTTGGAAGTTTGAGGTAAGTTATGGTAAGCAAAATAATTCTTCAGCCAAATGCCAGAAAACCGATTTTTGCATTACTTTTGTTAAATTCAGATGTTTACATACATGAAGATTACAATGGATATCCAATTTTTAGGAAAGCCCTGAAAACTTCTGATATTGATTAACAACATTTACAACTTCCAAATGTACCCAAATGCAAATGTAAATTCCAGAAGACATGTCCCGCGGTCTTATGATACTAAAATTGATGTGTTTGGTCTCAATAACCATCTATATATTTGGAGAAAAAATGAGGAAGATTGCAAGCCTGAGAACACAAACCAAACTGTGAAGTATGGTAGTGGCAGTATTATGTTATGTGGATGTTATGCTGCATCGTAAAATGAGGAAAAACTTTATGTGGAAACACTGAAGTAACATCCTTAGACATCAGCCAGGAAGTTTAAGCTTGAGCACAAATTGGTCTTCCAAATCAAAGATGACTAGAGGCATGCAGTCAAATTAATTACAAAGTGGCCTAAGGACAAGGAGAGGCCATATTAAAGCCCTGGTTTCAGTCCTGTAGAAAATGTGTGTGCAGAGCTGAAAAGGTGTCACCACAGGTAAAATAGAATTAGATTTTGACATGGGTACCAGTGATTTTGGGCCTTTGCTATTTTGTACCTTTGTAGCTTTGTGGCTGTTTCCGACTCTGCAATTGGAGCCATATACCTTGTGTCAATTAGTACCAACCATGTGGCAACTTGTGGTTTTGATTTTTATGTGCATTCTGTGGTGTAAATATTTAGAAAGTCAGTTTTAAGTCAGTGATTTACATAAGTATGTTTGGTTGGGGGCTGCTTGATGGTGCAGTTGGTATCACTGTTTCCTGCAGCAAGAAGGCCCTTAACTCCAACCTTATCCTGAGGTTATTCTTCATAGAGTTTGCATGTTCTCCCTGTGCATCCTTGAGTTCTCTCTGGGTACTCGGGCTTCCTCCCGCAGTCCAAAAACACAACTATTAGGTTAACTTGTCTCTTTAAATTGCCCTTAGATACAAGTGTCTGTGCATGGTTATTTGCCCTATGTGTTTCTGTGTTGCCCTGTGATGGACTGGCAACATATCCAGGATGTACCCTGCTTTTCGCCCAATAACCCCTAGAGATTAGCACCAAAATAAAGGGAAATCAGGTAAAAATTAATGTTTTCAAAAAATTATATAAAATGTAATTAAACCCTTTGCAGGTTTTAAGCATTTCTATCAATGTTTACCCCCATAATTAATGAAAGTTCTTAACTACAAAGAAACATTAACTGGTAGGCAATAGTTTAAACAAAGAGGTACTGGAAAATTGAAGAAAAACATTGGAAAACTGGAACAACATTGAAGAATCATTCCCTAAATGTTTAGAGAACTGTATAAATGAAGGTCAGTAGAACATCCAGGGTCCTTTGTTAGCAGGGTAGGTAATACCCAGTTAATATCTGCCAGTCCACAGATGCTGTTAGCAGAGATTCATTCATTTGTTCATTCTTGTTCTACATTATTAAATTAACCTTTAAGGCAGAATATGAAGTTGATGATAAATGAGTGTATAGTGGTGTGTAATAACACTATATCAAAAAGGATTACCATTGTCACGGAGGCCACCTTCAACAGTACATTATAAATTAAGATGATAACTCAAATCAGCTCAACAGTGTAAATATGTCTTTGCCTCGCTGTTTTATTTAATATATTCTATACACCTTTTTAACCACATTTCAGTTTAGAAGTGGTCATTTTGTGAATTTTCGTTTGATGTAAATACCCAGACCTACCTGAATGACTTGATTGAAGGGTTTTCTGTATTCGTACTCGTACTCGTCGTCTTCCGCTTATCCGGAACCGGGTTGCGGGGGCAGCAGACTCAGCAGAGACACCCAGACGTCCCTCTCCCCAGACACCTCCTCCAGCTCCTGGGAGCCCAAGGCGTTCCCAGGCCAGCCGAGAGACATAGTCCCTCCAGCGTGTCCTGGGCCGTCCCCTGGGCCTCCTCCCGGTGGGACGTGCCTGGAACACCTCCCGAGGAAGGCGTCCAGGCGGGCCAGGGTCCCACCCTGGAGCCAGGCCTGGGGTCGGGACTCGTCGGAGAGCGCCTGGTGGCCGGGTTGCTCCTCGCGGGACCCGGCCGGGCCAAGCCCGAACAAGAGACGCGAGGCCATCCCCCAGTGGGCCCACCACCTGCAGGGGGAACCGTGAGGGACTGGTGCAAAGAGGATTGGGTGGCGGACGAAGGTGGAGACCTCAGCGGCCCGATCCCCGAAAGCTCAGGCTGGCTCTAGGGACGTGGAATGTTACCTCACTGGGGGGGAAGGAGCCTGAGCTTGTGCGGGAGGTCGAGAGATATCGACTAGAAATAGATCTGACTTGAAGGAGCTGATCTTCATCCCAGCCGCTTCACACTCGGCTGCGAACCGCCCCAGCGCATGCTGTAGGTCTTGGCTAGAGGGGGCCAGCAGGACCACGTCATCTGCAAAAAGAAGAGACGAAATCCAGTGGTCCCCAAACCAGACCCCCTCCGGCCTTTGGCTGTGTCTAGAAATGCTGTCCATAAAAGTTATGAACAGGACCAGTGACAAAGGGTAGCCCTGCCGGAGTCCAACATGCACCATGGCCGGGACAAAAACCACACTGCTCCTCCTGAAGCCGAGATTCGACTATCGGCTGGACTCTCCTCTCCAATACCCTGGCGTACCCTTACCAGGGAGGCTGAGGAGTGTGATCCCCCTGTAGTTGGAACACACCCTCCGGTCCCCCTTCTTATGAAGGGGGACCACCACCCCGGTCTGCCAGTCCAGAGGTACTGTCCCCGACTGCCATGCAATGTTGAAGAGGCGTGCCAACCATGACAGCCCTACAACATCCAGAGATTTGAGGTACTCAGGGCGGATCTCATCCACCCCCGAAGCCTTGCCACCGCGGAGCTTTTTAACCACCTTGGTGACTTCAGCCTGGGTGATGAAAGAGTCCAACCCCGAGTCCCCAGCCTCTGTTTCCACCAGGGAATGCGTGATGGCAGGACTGAGGAGATCCTTGAAGTACTCCTTCCACCGCCCGATAATGTCCCCAGTCGAGGTCAGCAGCCTCCCACCCCCTACTATAAACAGTGTTGGCGAAGCACTGCTTCCCCCTCCTGAGGCGCCGGACGGTTTGCCAGAATCGCTTCGAGGCCGACCGGTAGTCCTTCTCCATGGCCTCACCGAACTCCTCCCAGGCCCGAGTTTTTGCCTCTGCCACAGCTCGGGCCGCAGCACGCTTGGCCTCACAGTACCTGTCAGCCGCCTCAGGAGTCCCACAAGCCAACCACAGCCAATAGGACTCCTTCTTCAGCTTGACAGCATCCCTTACTGCCGGTGTCCACCACCGGGTTCTGGGATTGCCGCCGCGACAGGCACCGCAGACCTTATGGCCGCAGCTACGGGCAGCAGCATCGACAATAGATGCGGAGAACATGGTCCACTCGGACTCTATGTCTCCAACATCCCCCGGAATCTGGCCGAAGCTCTCCCGGAGGTGGGAGTTGAATACATCCCTGGCCGAGGGCTCCGCCAGGCATTCCCAGCAGACCCTCACTATGGGCTTGGGCCTGCCAAGTCTGTCCGGCTTTCTCCTCCTCCAGCGGATCCAACTCACCACCAGGTGGTGATCAGTTGACAGCTCAGCCCCTCTCTTCACCCGAGTGTCCAAAACATGCGGCCAAAGTTCTGATGATACGACAACAAAGTCGATCATTGACCTCCTGCCTAGGGTGTCCTGGTGCCAAGTACACTGATGGACACCCTTATGCTTGAACATGGTGTTCATTATGGACAATCCGTGACTAGCACAGAAGTCCAATAACAAAACACCACTCGGATTCAGATCGGGGAGGCCATTCCTCCCGATCACGCCTCTCCAGGTGTCACTGTCGTTTCCCATGTGGGCGTTGAAGTCCCCCAGCAGAATAATGGAGTCCCCGGGAGGGGCACTATCCAGCACCCCCGACAGGGACACCAAGAAGGCCGGGTACTCCGCACTACTGTTCGGCCCGTAGGCCGAAACGACAGTCAGAGACCTATCCCCGACCCGAAGGCACAGGGATGCGACCCTCTCATCAACCAGGGTAAACCCCAACACTAGACGGCTGAGCTGGGGGGCAACAAGCAAACCCACCCCAGCCCGCCGCATCACCCTGTGGGCCACTCCAGAGTAGAAGAGAGTCCAGCCCCTCTCAAGGAGATGGGTTCCAGAGCCCATGCTGTGCTCTGTATTCCCTTGGTATATTATAAGCTAGGTTGTTCCTGTGTCCAAGACTTTTAGCTTCCGCTTTAGTACACAGAGTTGACCTTATGTAAATGCTGACGTTCAACCACAGGAGAGGCTAAATCACACAGAAGAGCTGAAAATATAATTCTGGATATTCATGTTCCCCAAAGGCTATGTGTTTTGCAAAACCTGTTTGCTGTAGCTTTGTTTTTGTGTGTTTGTACCTCCCTGGTTTGGCTTTCTGGTATGGGGGTTGCATTATCAGTCATGTTTGGTCAGAGCAGATCATTCCTATATTAGTTTGATTTGATGCTGAACACTTTTAGCTCATCAGTGATTAAACTGACACACCAAAACATTTTGTAACAATCAAAGCAATCAATCCCCATTGGATTTTATATATTGTATAAACATTGAAGATCATCAACTTTGTAACATTTGAGATCCATCCATTCTTTGTCTAAACCTGCTTGCCCTTGCAGGGTTGCAGGGTAGTATCTCCATCGGTCATTGGGCAAGAGGCACAGTTTGCCAGTTTATCACAGGGCGATACAGAAACACACAGGACAAACAACCATGCACGCACACCTCATAGCTAAGGCTTCAGTTCTTTGGATGTCCACCTTTGACCTCGTTAAAGCAGTTCTCCATTATACTCAGTCTAAGCTGGAATGGTCAAACACTAATCTGAAACCACGTATTCCTGTTTATGTTCTGATCATTGCAAGAGTTGGTTTTCTGTTAGTCTTATCTTACTGTTTCCAAGACGCACAGAGCTGCTGTCTGCATAATGACTCACTGGAGCAACAGATGCATCCTTGTACCGTCAGGATTAAATATGGGATAGATTTGATCAATAAAATGAGAGAATCTGTGACCAACCCCTGGGGCAAAGTGTTGTCAAAGCATCTGTATTAAAGAAAAAGAGAGATACGAATTAGGGATAATAAAGACCTTTTTTAACTACATTTCTCACCTGTAGTTGCAGCATAAATAGAGGAAAATTGTCCTTTAAGAGTCAGAGCGAATGAAATTGAGCAGTAATTGCCCCAGGTGTAGCTAATATATGAAATTTATTGTATTTTACTGCTAATGTTTTTATTTCAGAATCAGAATCATCTTTATTGGCCAAGATTTTGTGCACAAACAAAGAATTTGACTTTGGTTTAAAGCACTTACAGCATACAGACATTTAGTATAAATATATAAACTTCAGAAGAAAATCAAATAAGGATGAAGGAACAGTATGTACATGTATTTATGTCTAGTCACTTTTTTAATACATAAAAAGGCAGGTTGTGGTAGTGGGGGGGGGCGGGGCGGGCGCTGGTACTGATGGTTCTTGTGTGGGGGAAGATGCTGCCCAGCTTCACCTGTAGCTGTTGGTCATTCAAAAGGCTGGTGATTAACTGACAGGTGGAGGCTGGCACTGTGAGCTGGGTGAGCGTCTGGTGGAGGATTTCTGGGTTTATGGTCTTAAAGGCCAAGCTGAAGTCCACAGACATGTAATACCACAATGTACCGGAGCGTTTCTCCTCTTTTTACTCTGAAACAACTTATACACATTTTCTTCAGTGATCTTTAGTGCAGGGAGGGGGTCAGAGACGAGGGAGTTGTTGGTGGGTGGTACAGGTAGTCCTTAGTGTTGAAGTGAGGTGTAAATGGCTGGTTTTCAAACCTAATCACGGCATGGAGGGATGGACTCCTGTGGGTAGTAATGGCGTTCAAGCTCCTCCAAATTGCAGCTGGGTCTTTAGCTGGAAAGCTGTTTTTTAACTTCTCCCTGTATCTTCTCTTGGCTGTCATGATCTCCTTGGTCACCTTGTTTCTTGCCTGCTAATATATGGTGGGCCCTGTTTAAGCAGGAAAGAAACAAGTAGTGTTTGCAGTTTGCCCTAAGACATTTAGAGGACACTGCGATCATATGGAAGAAGGAGTTCTGTTCAGATTAAACCAAAATTAAAGTTTCTGGTTTCCATGCAAACCAGGAAGTTTCCATGCAAAATACTGTCCAAGAAAACTAACACTGTGGGTCCCTGAACACCTAACCCCCAAAGTGAAATATTGTGGTGGCAGCATCATGCTGTTGGAAAGCTTTTCTTTGGATGGGAAAAGGTAAAGCGGGTAAAGTTCTAAAATATTTTCTTCCTAGGCGTATCCAGAAGAAAACCGGTTAGAGGCTGAAAAACACTTCAAACTGGTGACGAGATTCACATTGCAGCTGTAAAATGACCCTAAACATCTAATTAAAGCTGCCATGGAATAGTTTAAATCTCATTATGGTAATGAGTTAGAACGGACCAGTCAAAGTACAGGGCTAAAACCAGCTGAAAAGCTGAGAAGAAGTGGCAACACTTAAAAATGTGTGCTCAGCAAGGCACTCTGCTGAAAGGCATATTTTTAACCAGTTTTAGGTGGCAAAGAAAGCCTTTTAGGGTTTTACTCTGTGATTTAGATTTGAGGCCTGACTCACTGAGGACAGGATTCAAATTGATGATTCTGTCAAGATTGTCCATAAAAGGGTCACTGAGAATGATGTGGGTAGGCTAAATGACAAAGAATCGTCGTTCCTCTTCGTGTCAATTTCTCCAATTTCAGTCTCACATTTTCCCCTTTATCTTATGATCCATTTCCCCCATCTTCACTTCCACGCTGTCTTGTTTCGCCCTCTGCCTATCAGCTTACAAAGGCGTCTCTCCCCAGGGAACAAGGTGTCCTTATTTTTTCCCACACGCACCTCGGTGTTGTATAACTGAAGTGACCTTTAGCAATCTGCAATAGTTCCCACCAGAACCTAATAAATGCAGAGAAAAGACTGAGTTTGTTATGATGGAGAAACAACAGGTACAGGTGAGTTTTCTCAGCCAAATATTTAGCAGATTATAACTATTTTCTTCAGGTTCTCTGACTTTCTTTATAGTTTTGTTTTTTGATCTTGCCTCTCTTAGAAATGTTATTCATTGAAGTCTTCTTTTAGTGACTGAAACCAGTTTTTCAGCCTGCTTGACAAACATGAAACATGACCCAATGGTGGCTGAATCCATCACATTTCTGATTATCCCCCCTGAAATATGAACAAGAATCACTGATCAATGAATATAAAAATGATGATAAGGACAGAGAATGTAAAGTGAAGGATGAAAAACCTAAACCTAACAACCAAACCCAAAATAAAAAATGCTAGACAAACACCGGAGCTATGCTTAGCTGATAAATGCTGTTGGTTCATCACCTTTGCAGTAAATTTTCCTGGTTGGAGGTGAGTTTTTACAGCTGTTCTAAGAAAAACAGATGTGTGATTCTGTGGGACATGAGGCTGATGAAAGGGGTTAAACGAAACCATACTTTTAAAGCTTTTCTGTTCTTTCTGCAGCCTTTTAAATCATCTTTGGAGCATGTTTTAACGAATCCATGTCATCAATCGTAACTTTAGAGCATTAATTAGGAGTTGATGTAACACTTTAGACAAAGATAAAGTAAAAACAATAAGCAGTTAAAGTTTTATTCATACTTTTTCAATGATTAAAACAAGGTATAATTTTGTTGTTTCAGTGAATTAAATCACTTTCCTTTCCAGAGTTAAATAAAAAAACGATAAATCAGTGAAATGTATAAATATTTTTGCTACCCACATCATCATTTATTTTTCGACAATGAGGTTGCAAAGACCTTAAAGGAGGTCCTTGCTAGGAGAACCCTATTTATAAGCCATCAATTAGGATTTCACCAGCTGATATTAACTGGTGCTAATAACAGGATTGCTCATTGAAATAATTTCAGATTTGTTTCCAGATTTCAGCTGGTTTGTTGGCCTTTTGGGCCTTTTTAAAGCTTTGTTTCTGTTCAGTACTTATTCCTTGTGTCATTCCACTCAGTTACACATAACCTAATCTCTACCTATTTGTTTTACTTTGTATGTGTGAATATTTGTGTTGTTACTGACGTATGGTGCAAATTCAGTATAAATAGGTCCCTTTAAAAATATATTTGCTGAAAATTAAAGTGTTCAATACTTATTTTACCTGTTTTATTTCCTTCCTATTGATTTGCTAACTTGATTGTAATCTCAGTTTTGTTATTTAATCCAAGGCTAAAGATTAATGATTGGCTGTTTGTCTTTTGATGTTTGCTCTGACCCTCAGCTTCTGATTGGCTTTCGGTGTGATGATGCAGTATGACTCATCTTCTATTCTGAGCCAAAAAAAAGCTGACTAGGGGGGTCCTGACCTTTTGTCTCCCTGGTGACTGCCCTGATGTCATCACCTCTTGTTGATCAACATCCGTTTCGCTTTTTCTCTACTTCACTGATCTGTTCGGGTTTGTTGCACCTCAGCCGAGGGGTTCAGGAAACTGCTCTCAGAGGTGGAGGATGTGCAGAATATGTGCGTCTAAATGAGAGTCAGTGACAGGCTGTCTGCTCCCACACATTGTCCCTAGCAGACAATTACCACTAATACAAATGACCTGGTTAACAGGCTTTAGTAGATTCACTGTCACACCCACTTATGGTACTGAATATAAATTTATACATTGACATTTTATTACCTTTTTCATGCAGCTTTTACCATCAAAGAACCCACCACCTATAATGTCTTTAGGCGAACTAGATGAAGGCAAAACCAGTTATTTAACTTACCTTTAATCTGATGTTATACTGGGACATTTAAGTAGAATGTTGTCTAATATATTTGCTAAAACAATGGCTATTTACAGAATGCTGTATCCAGGCATATAAAGGAAAGTTGAGTGGAAGGAAAAACTGTAAATAAACAACAATGATCACAGCAGCATTTAGACAACACCCCATTCAAGAAATAATTCATGCAAAAGAACCCCGGCCAGGTTCATATACTTCACAGTATATGGATATGCCTTTCTGTAGGCTAATGTTGGTGTAAATTATTGAAGTGCAGATGTAAATAGCTCAAAAAATATGGTTTGATATAGCAAAAATCTAGCTGAAAGTTCAAATCTGCAACTATCTGCATATATTTTTTTAACATGTGTGTTTATATATACAACCAAAAGGCCATGTGGTTTGCTGGTTGGTGGTAACAGGGTGGAGTAACTGACGTATAATAAATGGCCATTGAGGTGAACAAATTTGTAGAGCAGCGGGTGAGCACACCTCCAATTTTCTATAACAAATAGTTAGAGACTGTTCACTCATTGTGGTTTCAATAAAAAAAGATCAAACTTTTGACAAAGAAACCCCAGAGTTTTTTCCTTCCCTGTCAGGATTCGTCTCATTTTCTGCCTTTCACCGTCTTCCCTTTCCCTGTCTTGTCCTTTAGATGTCTTGCTGTGATCATAAAGTTCAGAAGTTCAAAGAAGGGCAAGACGCTTGCGGGGGAAACGCAGGGACGCTGTCGAGTAGTGCCAGGACGGTAATGAAAGCCAGCTTCATTCTTTACATGCTGTTACATCATCTGCTCTGGTTAAGCAGCTGTTTTCCTCACAGTCCCACTGCTGAACTTTAGCAGCAGGTTCACTGCATGGATTTTTAGATTCTTGTGCTTCTTTTTAAATAATGTTATTGAGATGATGAAATTGGCATCATCATCAATTATTCCAAGAATTAACCATATGGCATTACAATTTTCTTTATTTCAGGAGTTCTTTAAAATAAAATCTCACATTTTACTAAACAGAAGAATTTAAAGAGTAAGGATTTAATTACTCCATCTGTGTCCAGGGGGGGGGTGGGGGGGGTGGGGGGGGTTCTGCTAATGAAATGACTTGACTGTGCTGCCCTCTATTGGAGAAACAATCACATTATGGTACAACAAGAAAATAATTGCGTTTTACTAAATTCTTCATTGGAAAAGACTCTAAAAGGAAAAATATATACATATTTTTGCTTTTATCCTTACAGCACAAATGTATCATCGATAATCCTGCCTTTTTCTTTATACAATTTTATTCTATACAGGTTTTTTTGGCACATCTTTACTACCAAGTCCAGATAAAAATCACTTATAAAAACAGGGTAAAAACGTTTCCAGCTGAACGGTTTGTTGCTGTCACCACTGCATGGTCTTTGACCGTGTCAGCTTCTTGGTCAGAGCATGGCGGACTGTCAGCATGTAGGAGCGCCTGTCAGGTAGGGGGCGCTGCTGATCCAACACCAGCCTATCACAAATCAGACATCATATGAACAACATCAGAGCAGGCCAGAGACAAAAGCAATCTAAGTTGTTGCTAAGCTCCACCAAACCATCAGAGGGCCCCCTAGTGCGCTTGAAGTCTGACTTAAAATAGAGAACTAAAAAGTAGAGATTATGAAGATATGTTTATTTATTAAGGAAAAACGACCCGAACCAACCTGACCTTGTTTGGCAATGAGAGTTTTACATTTTAAAGCATGAGTGTCCAATTTAAGGTCATGCCGCAGCATTTTATTTGGATATAGACTTTATTTTGTTTTATTAGTTTGTTTTTGTAGCTATTCGGAGGTTGTCTTGAATGTTGGTATTATAAAATCCTGTTTTAACGGGACAAACCCTTAACAAAACGTTAAACGTTTTCTCGTTAGTCCAGAGAATATTTCCAGAAAGGATTTGGGGTCGCCAAGATGTTTTTGGCAATGTGAGACGGGCCTTTGTGTTCTTTCTGGTCAGCAGTGGTTTTGGCCTTTTTTGCTCATTTTCTTTAGTAATCTTCAAAAACTGTCCTCAACTCAAGCAAGTGAGGCCTGCAGATGATGTTCTGTGTTCTTTTCTACCTCCTGGATGAGTTGTTGAAGTGCTCTTGGAGTAATTTTGGTAGGTTGGCCACCCTGAGAAGGTCTACCACTGTTCCCAGTTTTTTTCCATATGTAGATAATGGCTCTCATTGGGGTTCACTGGAGTCGTACAGTCTTTCAAATGGCTTTGTAAATCTTGTTAGATTGATAGAGGTTAATTACTTTCTTTTACATTGATGCTTACATTTTAGGTTGGAGAATGATGTGTTCCTTTTAAATTCTTTTAGCCTACTTCATGTTGTCAGATGGGTTATATTTTAGGGTTTTTTTGTCCTGGATTTGGCTTGTAAAAGTGGTGTGGGTTCTTTTACATAGAGCCAGGTTAGTATGGATAGCTTTATTCCCCTCAATAGATAAAATCATAATTTTGAAATTGCATTTTGTATTTACTCTGATTATCTTTGTCTGATTTATAACATTATCTGTCTGATGTGACAAAAGAGCAAAATCTGAAAATCTGTACATTTTGTTTTACACAGCACTGTAACTGATGCAATGCTTAAGCTGTCATGCAGCCAGTTTAAGGAATTTGTTTGTGGTTTTTTATGGAAAATACAAAAACAAATCAAAACAATCAAACATGGTCAAAATCAGATATGATACCTTAGGCCACCTCTGAGAAACACAGAGCAGATTTGCAGAACCCCACGTTATGATCCTCTGAATTCTCCAGATTTTTAAGAGACATTTAAAGTACATTATATGATACAGGGGTTGGACAATGAAACTGAAACACCTGGTTTTAGACCACAATAATTTATTAGTATGGTGTAGGGCCTCCTTTTGCGGCCAATACAGCGTCAATTCGTCTTGGGAATGACATATACAAGTCCTGCACAGTGGTCAGAGGGATTTTAAGCCATTCTTCTTGCAGGATAGTGGCCAGGTCACTGCGTGATACTGGTGGAGGAAAACGTTTCCTGACTCGCTCCTCCAAAACGCCCCAAAGTGGCTCAATAATATTTAGATCTGGTGACTGTGCAGGCCATGGGAGATGTTCAACTTCACTTTCATGTTCATCAAACCAATCTTTCACCAGTCTTGCTGTGTGTATTGGTGCATTGTCATCCTGATACACGGCACCGCCTTCAGGATACAATGTTTGAACCATTGGATGCACATGGTCCTCAAGAATGGTTCGGTAGTCCTTGGCAGTGACGCGCCCATCTAGCACAAGTATGGGCCAAGGGAATGCCATGATATGGCAGCCCAAAACCATCACTGATCCACCCCCATGCTTCACTCTGGGCATGCAGCAGTCTGGGTGGTACGCTTCTTTGGGGCTTCTCCACACCGTAACTCTCCCGGATGTGGGGAAAACAGTAAAGGTGGACTCATCAGAGAACAATACATGTTTCACATTGTCCACAGCCCAAGATTTGGGCTCCTTGCACCATTGAAACCGACGTTTGGTATTGGTATGAGTGAAAAAAGGTTTGGCTATAGCAGCCTCACCGTGTATATTGACCCTGTGGAGCTCCTGACGGACAGTTCTGGTGGCAACAGGAGAGTTGAGGTGCACATTGAATTCTGCCGTGATTTGGGCAGCCGTGGTTTTATGTTTCTTGGATACAATCCGGATTAGCACCCGAACATCCCTTTCAGACAGCTTCCTCTTGCGTCCAAAGTTAATCCTGTTGGATGTGGTTCGTCCTTCTTGGTGGTATGCTGACATTACCCTGGATACCGTGGCTCTTGATACATCACAAAGACATGCTGTCTTGGTCACAGATGCGCCAGCAAGACGTGCACCAACAATTTGTCCTCTTTTGAACTCCGGTATGTCACCCATAATGTTGTGTGCATTTCAATATTTTGAGCAAAACTGTGCTCTTACCCTGCTAATTGAACCTTCACACTCTGCTCTTACTGGTGCAATGTGCAATCAATGAAGACTGGCTACCAGGCTGGTCCAATTTAGCCATGAAACCTCCCACACTAAAATGACAGGTGTTTCAGTTTCATTGTCCAACCCCTGTATATTACATTATTAAGCCTAGCGGTTGAAATATACTGAATGCAAATAGGCATTGTTTCAGTAAAAATAAGAAAAAAAATAAAGATAAAGAAACTAAAAACCCTCGTGTCTGGATATGATTTTAGTGTTGTATTTTGATCGAACCATATGATATACAAGTCTGGTAAAATGTAGAATCAAAATGTTTTAGAGGCTAGTGTTAAAAAAAATACAGACAAATTCAGAAACAAACCTGATGAGCTGAAAAACTGCCGCTTCCACTAATAACACTGCTTCAGCGACAGACAGTTCTCTAAAACCACATCTATACAGTAAGAAAACACAGTAAGAAAATCAGCGGGGAAATTAAAATGTTTCTATTTCTAAAAAGCAGTTTTACAAACATAAGCATACAAAACCCTAAATCTTTGGCGAGTCTCTGTCCCTCCTCTGTTGTCACCTTTCTGCCGATTTCCAGATCTGCCTTATTGGCTACCAGCACTGTAGGAAAAACTGACACACAATAAAATGGCAATAAAACAACAGTGCGCAGGAGGATGCCTTGGCATGCAGTCTGCCTACAGAGCACAGGATGGACTACCAAACAAGGAATGTGTGTCAGCTCCAGCTGTTCATGAGTGTAGGCGACAATAGACCGATGTCAGCCAGAGACTCACTGAGGGTTCTTATAGAGACCTGATCTAAAGTCAAGGCAGGGACAGCAACTTGTATGACTCCATGCAGCAAAGATGGAAAAATTTTTGATCAAGATTAATTTTTACCGAGACTTTGTTTGGTTTTGTCGATGAGCGTCTTAAGTTGAGGGATCTCCAGGAAGCTGGAACGCTGAGTGATGGAGTAGAGCAGTAGGCAACCATCAGCCCAGCGAATGGAGGACTCAATAGAAGCCACAGAGCTCTGGAGCAGAATGTGTCATAAAATACAACAATTAAACTATTGTTTGCTTTATATATAAGCCTCAGTTCAGAGATATAGTAAAAATACCTCAAATGTTTGTATCCTAAGTTTGAAGCCATGTGCTTAGCTTAGCTTAGCTTAGCATAAATGCTAAGAGGAAATAAGAAGCTAGATTTATAATTACTACCCACACACACACCTCCAAATTTGATTATGGTTTTAGTTTTATTTCTGGAGTTTTTACCCATTACTCAGTCAGTGAGATTTAGAGGCTGGTGGAAGTAGATAGGCATTTTGCTTTTAATGCGGAGACTACCTAAGCATTTAACTAGCCTCCAAACTGACCTGGAAACAACATTTTTCACTAACCCAAACCTCAAAAGTCAAAATGCTGCCCTGTGTTTACCAAGTAACAATAGCTGCAGAATCATTTGTCTTTTCAACAACTAGAAACACAATATCCAATATGGCTGCCCCTTTATAAAAAGTACTGATTGGTGTGACGTCATTCAAAATGCTAATTTAGACTTCCAAAGCGTAATAAGTTATTCAATTTCACAGCACACTGGTATTATTTATAATTCATTAAAGTTGAAGACCTTTAGCACAGAACACACTGATTTGTAGAGGTTTGTTTTCAGGCTGGGGCTGCATGGTGGTGCAGTTGGCAGCACTGTTGTCTTGCAGCAAGAAGGTCCTGGGTTTGACTCCCGGCCGGGGGTCTTTCTGCATGGTGTTTGCATGCTCTCCTCGTGCATACGTGGGTTCTCACCGGGTACTCCGGACGAAGCGGTATAGAAAATGACTAACTGACAGTTTTCAGGCTGTAAATTCGGGTGTAAATTTCTTCTGCTGTTGACAGCAAACATAATGAACAAGTGATACAACTTGATGCATTCCTACAGTAAAAAAAAAAGTCCCAGAAAATTTAAAGCAAGTTTTACGTAAACAGAATCTTAATTAGTGCAGGGTTTACCCCGTTGCCATTCCAGATCACCAGTGGTGGATTATATTTTTTAAACTGATTAGATTTTAGTTAATTATTTCCAATCAGTAACATATTTAAATAATAAGAGAGCTAAACTCCTTGAAGGCACTTCAGGTTTAGTACGATTTAGCTAGAATGGGGTTTAACTAAATACAATACAGTTTTACAAAGTTTGCTGTGTATTCTCAGGTTACATATAGTTACATACATTTTTTCCCCTAAGTACACTGCACAACATATAAAACTGTTGATTTTCACTTTTCAATAGATGCCGTTTTTTTTTTTTTTTACAAATAAAACTCAAAACCGACCTTACAAGGTAAATCCAAGATCTCCAAATCAACAGTTTCCTGGTCCACCGTCCGATTACATCTGTATGTCACCTCTGCAGAAATACCTTAGTTATTACTGTACGCTGTTATTTATCCTTGTCAAGAAAGAAATATGTATTGGAAACTCACCCTTTTTATGGTCGTATTCGCCTATAAAACGCTTCGTTATAAAGCGAACACACAGTGCTGGAGACACAAAACAGACTTATTCACTTCAGAGCACCTAGCCCGAAACTCAACACATGTTGACAGATGTTTCTTCCACACGTAAAGTAGTGATTCTGATGGAAAAACATCTTGAAACAGGATTAAAAGTCAAACGAAAATGAGAGACCAAATCAACCCAAATAAACAGTAGAGTTCAGGCAAACTCTGAAGAAACCTCTAACAGGTTAAATTTATTTAAACAACAACAAAACGATAAATTAAGAGGAATAGGAAACTGTAAGGCAGTGCAATACAAACTGAGATAACAACAGATAATTTCTCTGAAAGAAACTACTAATGCCAAAAACACAAGAATTACACACTGATTGAAACAAACGAATACATCCAAAACAGCCAGAATTATCCAGAGTAGGGTATATTTTAGGGAGCTTTTTGTCACGCTACACTCGCAGATTTCCCTGTATTCTATTGGTATTTTATTCAATAGATCAACACAAAATAGTGCATCATTGTGAAGCGTAACATAAATAATGTGCAGATGAGATGAAAGTGTAGCAAAAAATAAACGCTGCATTATACTGAACACACCATCCCTACAGTCAAACATGGTGGTGGAAGCATCATGCTGTGGGGGGATGCTTATCATCAGAATGGACAGGGAAGCTTGTCTGAATTCATGCAAATGCACACCGCACTCTTCAGAGTTGTAATGCATAAAACATGTTAAATCATGTTTGATTTATTTTTTTCAACAACACTGCTTTGAGTTGGTCTATTGTATGAAACCATAATAAAATACACTGAGGTTTGTTGTTGTAACGTGACAAAATGTGAACAAGGTCGATTTGCGAGGCGCTGTAGATGCAGGACGACAACAGTGACAAAAAACAGCTAAACCGATGCAGCATCATGACAGGCAATAATAGCAGAGATGGGAAATGAACACTAAAATACTTTGGTTAACATGCACAGAAAAGCTAAACTCTGCATTATAAAAAGCCTATAACAAAATTAGATTGGAAACATGTCCTCCTTGAGGTGGTTTTGTTTCCATCTATAACACAGGTCATTTATAATGTCCTTGCTAACACTAACCTGACAGCAAGATATTAGTGGATTAACGTCAGATGTGTGCCAAGTTTTAATTTTTCTCAATCCTTTGAACCACAACCAGAATTTATCCCAAAACTTCTACTGTATTGACTCAGGAATATCCGTGCATCCAACCTACTTTCTGTTTCCCCCTCTTGAGTTTGAAAGTGACTGCTTTACCTGTCTTTCCAGTGTTCTGAGCTCCCAGAATGAGGAGCTTAACAGGAACCATTTCTCTCTATTTGTTCACTGCTTTCCCATACAAAAAAGGTCCTTTAGGGGAAGCAAAATAAAGTTACACACCACCTTTGAGAATTACAAGCAGCCCAAGATAATTTAATATTGGCACACAGACGTTATGTAGCATCAACTTACAAGAAGTCGAGACAGAAAGACTATCAAAATATCCAGAGGAGTAAAGGAAAAGCAAAAGTCTGCCTGAGATACTAAGCAGATTAGGAACGGAGAGATGCGACTGTCTTCTCTCCTCCAGCGTCTGTGTGACTCTGCAGTTGTGTTTGGTTTTAAGAGGTCTTTCTCTGCGAACAGGATATGACAAGAGCCATTTATCTAAAGGAAAGAGGTCCAAGTCCAAACACTTATCTTATTTTGGCTCCATTAAAGAAACATGTATACCTTTGCAGTGAATTAGAACCATCCAGAATCATTACCTCGTATACTTATGACCTTTTGTAGTTTTGACTGTTCAGGCAACAGGAAATTGCCTTTTTCTCATTATTATTGCATAATTATTAGCCAGTTTCTTTACATATTTTATACAAAACTTGTTTTAGAATATTTTATGAGGTTTAAATCTTTAAAGTCCTATTATTACAGAGGAACAGCCAACCACTGTTATAGTGTGTCACCCAATTTATACACAGTCCACTATTAAATCGACCGACTTTATTTAGCGCTTTTCTAGGCATACGGACCACTTAAGGTGCTTTACACTAGAGCCACATTTACCCAATTGCACTCACATTTACAATACGCAGATTGGGTCGGCAATTTGGGTTTAAGTGCCTATCCCAGGGGCACATCGTCTGGTGGCAGGAGCTCAAGGACAAATTATGTAGTTAAAGGGCACTAAACCAGAAATTTTGTACTTTGACAAAGTTTTTTCAGTCTGCATATCAAGTTCCTGACATTATTCCTGCTGCAAAACTAAGTTTTTTAAATATGAAATATTTAAACATCAGGATTCTATTGGTGGATGAATGCTAATTAAATCAGATAAATATGCATCATAATAAACAAACGACACTTCAGATTGGGTAAAGGCTTAAGATTTATTTATATTTCTCAGCATTATTTAATAAAGCCGCTTCGCAGAGTGAAAACAATTGAATGTATACAACAAGCAACAACGTTTAAATTATAGAGCAACACCGAGTTAGTTCAGAGACGAGTGTTGTCTTTGAGGACCGGTGGTGGAGATGTTGTGAGGTGTTCAGCAGACAGACGGCTCATCGACCGCAGCAGCTCCCTCTGTCAGAGCTTTGACACACTTGGCCATGGTCTGGGAAGCTCTGCTGATGGAGTCTGAACAAAGAAGAGGCATGGTGTTTGTTTCAGAACATCATTTTATGGTGTTTGTGTTTTACTTATGTATTCAAAAGTACCGGTCATATAGAAGTCCTTTGCGGTGATTTGAGGTGGCACCAGAGGGGCTGCAATGAGGTCCTGATTTACAGTCTGGGAATAAAGAAAAAAGTGAGGAAAACAGAGTATGAAATCAGCAAGAAGATGGAAGATAAGTAGGAAGAACCATCTCCAACCTTTGAGAGTTCATTGGCCTGTTTAAAGTAGTTTGCCTCTTCTACATCATCATAACGGACCAGGTTCGGAGAGATCTCTGCCAGTCTTGATCGGACCTCTTCCAGTGAGTCATAGGGCAGCGTCACACCTGCCAACTGCAATCACAACAAATGTTAAGTAAAATATTGCTAAACACCTTTCAGACTATGAGAGTGACCTAACTCTGACCTCAGATACAGCTCTGATGATCTTCCAGTCCTCTCTGGCCAAACCAGGTGGAGTGACAGCCAACTTGGTGTGTTGGCTCCTACCCTCGGTGTTGACATAGGTACCGTTTTTCTCCGTGTATGCGGCACCAGGTAGGATGATGTCTGCCATAGGAGCTCCCATGTCCCCATGATGACCTACAGGGGTAAAAAAAATAATCAAAAAAAATTTCCAGGAATAAATAATTTGTTGCGAGACGCTTCTTTGTTTGTGTACCCTGGTAGATGACGAGGCAGTCCTTGGGCAGGTCGGCTCTGGTGATGCAGCCAGCATCCGCTCCAAGCAGGAACAGGACTTTGGGTGGATTCTTCCTGATGGCGTCTACACCGGGCTTGTAGCCCAGATCTAAGGCAGCCACCTGACTGGCTACTCTGCATACAAAGATTTAAATATTTAGAGTCTCATGTTCTTTATTTCACGCAGATGGTAGACATGTAAATGCAGAGTTTGCAAAGCTCTACCTGTGCAGGACATTGAGGACCTTCCAACCTTCCTCAACCCCACTGCTGGTCCTGGCATTCTGAGCGATGGTGGAGACAGCACTCAGGATCGCAGCACCATCTTCTCTCTGCAAAGCGCTGCTTCCAACAACCACCACTGGACGCTTGGCAGCTGCGAGGACCTGCAGACAATGAGGGTAAATGAACCCATATAGACCAGGAACAGAACATGTCCACACTGATCAGAGTGAGTTTGTGTGTCCGTCACCTGGCTGAAAGGATGCGTGCCATTGGCCAGCTGCTTCAGCACTAAACTCTCCTCTCCCAGGTGCTCATATGTATAAGTCAGATCTACCTGGTGGCCCACCATGGCAACACGCAGCTCATTGTGAAGCCAGCTGAATAAAAGAAAGAAGGAAGTCGTACACGTTCTGGGAGAAGGATTCCCCCCCCGAAATTTTCCCACAAACTTCAGTGTATTTAATGGGATATTGTGTGATAGATCAACACAAAGTAGAGGATTATTGTAAGTGGAAAGAAAAGATGCACGTGGCATGCTTTTATTTTCAGCCCTCTGTGAGTCAATACTTAGAAGTTACATCTGCAAGACTTTTGTGGTTCGTCTCTACCAGCTTTGCACATCTAGAGGCTGAAGATTTGGCCAATTATTTGCAAAATAGCTCTTACTAACATTGAATGGAGGGCATTTGAACACGGCTTACCACAGATTATCAGTTAGATTCATGTCTGGACTTTGACTGGGCCAATCTAACACAGTAATATACTTTGACCTAAAACATCCCACTGTAGAGCTGGCATTATATTTGAGGCTGTTGTTCTGCTGGGGGGTGACTTGCCACCCCAGTCTCAAGTCTTTTGCAACCTCCTATAAGTTTTCTTCCAGGATTGTCCCTTGTTTTGGTTTATTTATCTTCCTTTGGTGTACTTGTATTTTCCTTCCACTAAACAATTATGCACTACTTTGTGTTCGCCTGCGAGACAAAATCCCAATGAAGCATATTAGAGCTGAAGCATGTTGACGTCGACCTCTTACGGATCCTGGCGTTGAACAGCGGAGCCTCATAACGAGGGTTTGTTCCTACGAGCAGCAGGAGATCGCACTCTTCAATCCCGGCAATCCGGGTGTTCAGCAGGTAGTTGGAGCGCAAGTCGGTACTGAAGAGAGCAAAAATTCAGCATTGTTAGATAATGGGGGGGCGACAATGAGACTAGTGTGGAGTGATAGGGATGTAGAGCCATCCTCACCCTGCTCCTGCCATGGGGAAGACCTCCTCAGTGCAGAGGTTCTCCGAGTTGAGTCTGTTGAGGAGATCTTTGAGGGAAACCAGAGCTTCGCCGTCTGCCATCCCTCCTGCGATGGCTGCTACCTCACTGCCCTGCACACTCTGGAGCTGAACATGTTTTAACATCAATGAGAGCATCTAACAAATAAAATTAAGCACAGACTATTAAAACGGCAAGGATACACTTACAGCTCCTGCAACACGAGTGAGAGCACCCTCCCAGGTGGTTGGGGTAAGCTGACCTGAATCATCCTTCACCATTGGTTGGGTCAGCCTCTGCCGCTTTAGCCCATCATACGCAAACCTGGGGAAACACGTTAGGGTCAGGAGGTTGAGAATAAACCCATGAACACACCTGAGAGAAGGCAATATGTTCCTGCTGGTGTGTATTTATGCATCACCTGGTCTTATCAGAGATCCACTCTTCATTAATGTCTTCATTGAACCTGGGCATCACCCTCATCACCTCACCTCCTCTTGTGCTCACCACAATATTGCAGCCCAGAGCGTCCAACACATCGATAGACTCGGTTTTCCTGCAAAGACAGCAGAAGATGAAATGAATGCAATTTTTTTTGGCATGGCGGTGAAGGAGCTTTTAACCCTCTCCTACCTTGTCTCCCAGGGTCTGGCGGTGAAAGCGTAGGGTTTGGAGGTAAGCGCCCCAACAGGACAGACATCTATGACGTTGCCCGACAGCTCTGACATAAACATCTTCTCCACATATGTCCCGATCTGTAGGTCGTTTCCTCTTCCCGTCGTTCCTAGGTCTTCCACTCCAGCAATCTCACTGGCAAAACTGGAAAACGATTCAGGAAGAGATTACTGGCAATTTTAATGCCACAGAAACGCATGTTTTCATTCACAATGATTGCATCCTTGCCATCTGGTTGATCTGGCCAGGTGGATGTACAGTTGACTCACCGGACGCAGCGTGTGCACTGGATACAGCGGGTCATGATGGTCTTGATGAGGGGTCCGATGTTTTTGTCCTCAACTGCTCTCTTTCCTTCTGTGAAACGGCTGCGGTCTGAACCGAACTGCATGGACTGGTCCTGAGAACAGAATTTACTTTTCTGTCAGACCCTAGATCCTAAATAAAACCTCTCTGTGTGCAGGGTCAAATTTACCTGAAGGTCACACTCTCCACCCTGATCACAAATGGGGCAGTCCAGTGGATGGTTTGCCAGCAGGAACTCCATCACTCCCTCTCTGATGATACACGTTCACAAAGTTTGTTGCTATATTCTGACAACCTAGAAGCGTCTTACCATAAAATCACATTATGGTCACCAAGTCTTGTACCTGGCCTTACGCGTCTTTTCCGAATTTGTGAGGATGTTCCAACCTTTCATGACAGGCATGGCACAGGCTGCAACTGGCTGCAGAGCACAGACATTAGCACATCTGTTATAAATGCTGTCATGAACCACATCGGGTGGTGTTAAATCAGTTCAATACATGTTCTGCAGAACAAAGACTCCTCAAGCCAGATGGAAAAATACCTTTGGGGCTTTCTCAATCTCCACAAGACACATTCGGCAGTTTCCTGCGACTGAGAGACGCTCGTGGTAGCAGAACCTCGGGATCTGAATTCCTACTTTCTCACAAGCCTGAAAAGAAAAAGAAAAAAGACTTTATATAAATTGCAACTTATTCAACTCCAAACATTTTCAAGTGGTCAAACGGTACATCTCAGAAGTGCACACTGTACACTTAAGTTTGCATCATATCCATCTTAGGTGTCTTACTTGAAGCACTGTGGTCCCAGGCTCCACCTCCACTGGTTTTCCGTCCACAAACACCTCCACCATGTTGCTAGCAGAACGTACAGGAGTTCGCACTAAAGATGCACAAAGAAAACGAAGGCTTAGCTAAAAACGGCTTCACTCTCTCAACCAAATAAATATAGAAACATCCCATCTGGACAGCAATTAGTGACAGAAAATACTAATAGTTTTCTGTTCTGTTTTTGAGCAAAACGGAAACAGTAACCACTGTCGGATCTTACCAGGGTTGGATGGAGCCAGGCTGCCCTTTGCCGCTCCGGCTAGAGCTCGACCAACAGCTGGCAGTCGCAACATGACGCTGAAAGACCAAATATTTAGCTTAACTGTGACATGCAACAGAATACACTGCATTGAAGCAAGAGTCTTCGAACTGATTTGTTTCACCAAGTAGCAGAGACTCAAATCATTTACCATTGCAAAGTTGCAGACTTTCCCAGACTCAAATGTATTTTTTCTGCAGTTGTTAAAACATTGTTGACATTGGAATACAAAACATGAATGCTTGACAGAAGCCAGGTGTTATTATTATACTGTAAAACAACAGGAGGATGAAGTCGGCAGAAAGAGGACATTTTATTGTTTAGTTTTGCACTTAGATTAGCTCCCATTAAATATTCATCACACTTATGCTCAGACTGGACGGCCCTCTGCAGAACTAAACACTGATTTTCTTTTCGGTTTGTGATCTTTGATCATTTTCCTCTGCTTGTAATAAGTCCAACAAAATAGGATAAAATAGGAACACTGGTTTACGGTGGTCTAAAGGCCAAAAAATGGCGTTCCTTTTTTTATTTAGTGAGAAACTAAACACTTGGTGGTAGATTCGTTCCTTTAAGAAGGTGTAACAGGAAAGGAAGTCTGGAAACGCAAACATTTTCCAACATTCAATTTTCTTTTGTTTAAATATTTATTCAGTCATGAAATCATGACGATAAACTAATTGGTTTTTAAGACTTAGGAACACGGACGTAATCGATTCATCGGCTAAAGTTGCATCTCAAACAAGAAAATCATTATTCAATTAAAAAAAGGTCAAACTATCACTTACAAAGAGTGATAATTCTTATGCGTTTATTTTTGCTAACTTTGATGAATATTGCTTACACCAAAGTTCAGTTGATCAGAAAATTTGAATATTATGTAATATTTGTAATACACAAATGCCATCCTATGTCCTCACCAAGGGTCAGCAACCTTTTCAATTAAAAGAGCCTAACTGAATTAAAAAACTATCTTGTAGAATGAGGGCAGCTGACTGAACCCTTTCCATAAATATGGAAAACAAAGACAGACATGTAGCGCAACTAAAAATATAAAGCAAACAGTTTAAAGTTAAAAAACAAATAATTTTAAGTGCTTTGTATTGTTGACGCCTTTCTGTTGTAGATATTCTATGCGGATACTCCATAAAAACACGTAGAACTGCTAAAACCACCCTTTTTCATTGCCATTATAATTAAAACCTGTGCTTGTTAAGAGCCAAAGAGACACATGTGGCTCTGGAGCCGCAAGTTGCAGACCCCTCTTCTACACAATCATCTTGAAGACTGGCAATTTGAAGGGTTGCCCTGCATCCCTCCACAAGGAGGGAAAGTCACAAAAGGATATTGCTAAAGAAGCTGGATGTTCACAGAGTGCTGTATCCAAGCATGTTAATGGGAAGTTGAGTCGAAGGAAAACGTGTGGTAGAAAAAGGTGCACAAGCAAAGGGATAACTGCAGCCCATTCAAGAGTTTCAAAAGCCACCACACGCAGACGTATCAAGGATCTGCGCCACTGCTGAACCAGACTCAGGAAGAATAGTGGAGAGGCCCCCGGATCCAAGCAGCTTGAGGTCCAGTATGATGTTTCCACAACCAGTTATGATTTGGGAAACGTGTCATCTGCTGGTGTTGGTCCATCGTGTTTTATGAAATCCAAAGCCACAACAACCACGCAACAGGGAATTTCAGAGCACCTTATGCTTCCCTCTGCTCTCAAACCAGAACCTGACAACTTTTTGGGTTTTCCATAGCTGCAAGTCTAATCATCAAAATAAACCGAAATAAACACTTCTGGATCCCTATATAAGTTTCACTTTTTGTATTAAAGTAAGTGTAAGTTTATTTGGAGAAAATTATACCTGTTTAAATGGCTTACATTTAGAAGTGACAGTTTACCCATTCCCAAAATGATTGTACTAATGATGAAGGACAAGTTTTAGCTCCAATGTAATAATAAAAACAAACAGACATACTGAAAAATGTCCCTGACCGCTGCAGAATGTGTAGCAAGACAGTATTGAGAACAGCTTAAAGTAATAGTGACTGTGCTTCTGCAACCAATAAAGCTGGTAACAGGGAAACACGGTTAGTCTGGAGGAATAGTTAGCTCCCCATCAACAATAACAAGTGTCTTTGTCCCCAAAGCGAAGTCAATAAAGTTTCACTGACATCTGTAGATGAAAAGGATGAACTTTATACGCATGTCTTAAGTTTTAAGCTGCTAATTAATAGGACTTAAGAGGGTTTACTGAATGCAAACAGAGGAGGCGGGATGAAATCTCCCAGGGAGCTAATAACGTTAGCTAACAGTACTCAAGGACACGGTCAGTGAGGGCTGTTGGACGGAACCAGAATAAACGCGGTCTAAAATACATTTGTTCACCCATCTTAGGCCGGGATAACATGCATGTCTGCTCCTGCATACGTGTAAAATGTGTTGTTGGTTCTCACCTTTTGCTATTTGGCCTTATCGACCAGAACAGCGGTGATGTCAGTTACCTCACCGGAGAAGCCGCTATGGCGTCAACGGAAACGCTGTGCTGCTGGACTTCCGCTTAAACATACAGGCTGGACTTTCACAATAAAAGTCTCATCGCCTTTGAAGATTTCATACAAGACTGACCCCATCTGAACCAACTGGAGAAATGCTTAACCGTTTCATGCATAGCAGACAAATTCAATTATATACTTTTCTTCATTCATTTGTATTCATTTTTGTTCTGATGATAATGATATAATTTTTTATTTTATGTTTATTATTTTCATTAATTATCATAGTTATGAGCAACGTACTAATGTATCCACGTCACCTTTCATTAATGAACGAAAACAAATGGCGTGGCAAATGGGTGGCAGAGTTTACCATCCAAACCTATACAGTCACTAAACTGTAACTGTCAAAAGTTTACGCACCCCTGTTAGAAAGAAAGCTTTTGTGATTTAAAGAATGACAACATAGCAAATTATATCAAACCTTTTTCCAATTTTAATGTGAGGAAAAAAAATCTAAGAAAAAATATATCAAATATATTAAATACACAAATAAAGCTACAATAACCAGGTTGTGAAAGTGGGCGTAACCTTTGACTAATATTTTGTTGAAGCACATTTTGACATTTTGAGTTTTAGCATTGATTATTCTTGGGTACACTCCTAACATTAGCTATGTGAATTTAATTAACCACAAAAAATGTTCAACTGTCCAAGTCAAATTTTTCATACATTTTCTCATTTGCATCTTTTAGCTGAAGCCATAGTTTGAAGAGAGGCTACAAAGAAACAAAGGTATCAGTCAGGAGAAGGATAACATTCACAGCATTATACACTGTAAAAATAACATAGATAAAATCATGAACTGTTCTAAACACCAGTCAGATTAGATCCAAACCCTTTAGGTGTCTGTGAGAATGCTAAGCATTTTTTAGCATCAAAGTGAGCATTCAGGGATAATTGGTAAATATTTGCTAAGATGCATCTGTGAATAAACAAGCTCAAACACAAAGAAAAGATTAATAAACGTTGCATCAGATTGTAACTATGGTAATGCAACAATTAAACTATAAAGATTATTCTAATTCTTTTTACAAAGTAAATTTGCCAATTCCTTTATATCTCAAATTTAAATGTTAAACAATTTAAAATCGTTTAATATATCTATGCTGAAATTGTCAATCCAATGTATCCTCATTCCCGATAAAGAAATATAAAAATTTTAACTCTATTGTATATGTTAAAATTCGGTTATTTATGGGAGCCCAATGATAGTTTGGGGCCTCTAAGTAACGGCTTGGTTTGCTTCTGCCTGGGGCCGGCTCGGTCCAAATCAACAGCAGAATGACTTTACTAGAAGGTTGAAGTTTTGGAATGGCCTAGCCAGACTCCACAACTAAATGTGACGCAAGATGTTTTCACAATTTTAAATATTTAGACAACTTTTGAGGTTTGGGTGATCTAATATTGGTAATTTAAGATATGGGATGTTAATAGATTCCTACCAAACAAGACTGAATCCTAAAATATATCAACAAAGTATTATTTTAAAGGTATACACACTTTTACACGTTTTTGCACATTGTATTTGTTTGTATTAAAGATGGAATTTGTATTATGTGTAATATTAAAAATGAGAAAAAGTTTTGACCGGTGTGTAGGTCTCTGAGTTTTATAGTATTACGCTGAAATCGGTGCGACTCAAGTTTCTCCCCACCACTGTTTCATTTATTCCGGATTTTTCAAAGTTTGAAGCAACTATGCAACAGTTCATCTATTATGAATCCTTGATAGTTTTTAACACATCTGTTTAATAAGTACGGATCAGATTTCACTAATGACTCTTTAGTATTTTTCAAATAATTAGGTATCAGGGTTGTTGAACGGCTAGAAAAGACAGACTACATTTCCCATGATGAAGTGTGGAATTTACCGGAAGTTTCTACGTGTGCACTTTCGCGACAATCCAGGAAGCGTTTTTCAAACAGCTACGAGAGAGTTGTTCCATTCCCAGAAGGATTAAACCAAAAGCAGGTAATCATTTGTTTACGAAAAGAGTTTTTTTTATTATTTAAAATGTCAGCGTGGTGTCTGTTATGGACGAGACTTAGAGAAGTCCTCTTCAGCCTTCAGACTTGTTAGCATCAAGCTAGGTAGCTAGTGTTTGACAGCAAACAACGTAAAATAAAAACAATGTCTAATATTTTATGGTTTGTAAACGAGGATATTCTGATACCGTGCCGTCAACAAGGGATTTAACAGGTGTATATATATGATGAATAGTTTATTATTTTCAAGGGTTGATTTATCAGCTCGATCTCCATGATAGCAGGACATTTTTATTAGATTTGTAGTTATATATCCATAATACTACCAGTATCTAAATCACTAAATTGTCCATATTGGGTTACTTTTAAGATGCAGCTTCATCAAATCAAGCATCCCATATTTTTTACAGCTATACTTGTTATTGCAGATGGAAAACTGTTAGGAGTATAAATCTTCATAATAAAGTACAAACATGAGGTTTTATTATAAGGTAAAGGCATGTTTATTTGTATGGCACAATTAACAACATAATTAATTTTAAAGAAAGTTACAATACAAGCAAGAATTATTTACTTTTATATACTATAATTATATACTTTAGTTAATTATATAATTATATAGAAAAAAAACATTAAAATGCAAATGAAATGAATAGCATGAGAAGAATTTTAATTGGTAAATAGATCTATGATGACCTGAGGGATCTAGATGGTTCTTCCCTGATAAGCAGCTCTGAATTATATTTAGACCATTCTGGGCCTTACAGACAATTATGGATTTAAAAATTGTATTAATGGTCAAATTGATGGATCGTGAGATGTGATCCATTTTACCGATGTCGGTCAGGACTCTGGAGGCAGCATTTTGGATGAGCTGCAGCTACATGGTTGTTGATCTTGAGGACCGATGAAGGCCCCAGGCCCCAGTCATCTAAGCTCCTGAAAATAAAAGCATGCCACAGTTTTGCTGGGTCCTGTTTTTTAAAGGAAATTGTTTATTCTGACAATGTTTTTTTAGTAATAGACTTTATGTGAAGTAAAAATTTAGATACGAGTCCATATACACACCAAGGTTTTTATCATGCTGTTTGGTCTTTAGCTTCTTTGTGTCTACTTTCGTCAGCATATGTATGGTTAAGAGATATTATAGTGCCTCATCCTCTGAGCTAGGAGGAGCGTGTAAATAATGAATCAAAGTGACCCAAAAATGGAGCCTTTAGGAGCCCTGCATGAGATATTTGTTCGCTCAGGTTTTTGATTACCAAATTCAAGATTACTTTATTTATCCCGGAAGGGAAATCAAATATTGTTGAAGCTCATATTCTGCAGGTTTCTTCAAAGAGCCGTTGTAGATGCTGATGGCTGTGGGCAGGAAGGATCTCCTGTAGCGTTCTGTCTTAAAGCACATCTGAAGAAGCCTCTGACTGAAGACACTCTGTTGTTGTAGGACAGTCTGATGAAGAGGATGCTCAGGGTTCTCCATAATGTTCTTCATTTTATGAAGAATCTCTCTTTGCACAATGATCTCCAGAGGTTCCAGAGGAGTCCCCAGAACAGAGCCAGCCTTCTTTATCAGCTTATTGAGCTTTTTAGGTCCCTGGCTCTGATGCTGCTTCCCCAGCATATGATAGCAGAAGAGATCACAAAATAAAAATGACACAAAGTAATTCTGGACTGAAAATTCAGATTTCAGCCAAAGAAGCCATCTGTTTCAGTTAATCAGTCAGCATGTGATGATCACCTGCGTCAAATGCAGTACTGAGATTCAGCAACACCAAGACAGAGGTGTTAGATGCATAACTTTAACCCATATGTCAACTTAAGCCATTACCAAGGCAATCTCAGTGCTGAGCACACAAACTACATTTACTAGTAAGAGTACTGCATTAGATGCTAAACTGGCTCCTAAATAAACACCAATGATGCATGGGACACCGTATTTCTAAATCTGTCATTTTCTGATTTGTATTCAGGCGCCATGCTGCCGACCACCTCGCCGCACAACGGCGACCCCAGCCCCATGGACGCTGCACGTCACACGGCAGGCGCCAAGCGCTACAAATACCTGAGGCGACTGCTCTATTTCAGACAAATGGACTTTGAGTTCGCCATGTGGCAGATGCTTTACCTGTTCACTTCGCCGCAGAGGGTCTACCGCAACTTCCACTACAGGAAACAGACCAAGGACCAGTGGGCCAGGGATGATCCTGCATTTCTGGTCCTTCTCAGCATCTGGTTGTGTGGTAAACCTGAACTTGTATCTGATTTATACATTGAGACCACAAATGATGCGATTAGCTTTCCTTTGATCACATTTTGTTGTGTGCTTTCTGTGTTTTTGCAGTATCAACAATAGGCTTCGGTCTTGTTCTGGACATGGGAGCCGTGGAGACTGTGAAACTGCTGCTGTGGGTGGTCTTTGTCGACTGCATAGGCGTTGGTCTGCTCATATCAACCGTTATGTGGTGAGTTACTCTGTTGACAGAAATATTAAAATAAAAACACTGACACACTGACTGAGTTTGAATTATTTTCTTTTCCAGGTTTATCAGCAACAAATATCTGCTGAAACACCCGAGCAGAAACTTCGACGTCGAGTGGGGTTATGCATTTGATGTTCACCTAAATGCTTTCTACCCACTTCTCGTCATTCTGCATTTTCTGCAGCTTTTCTTTATCAACCGTGAGTATGTTGTGTCTGCTCCTTGCTTCTTTCAGTGCAGGACTGCAGACAGTATCTGTATGTAGTAATGTGTTTTTTTTTGTTTTTTTCCACAGATCTTGTGGTAATAAACTCAGAATGGTTCCTGGGTTACTTTGTTGGGAACACTTTGTGGCTTGTTGCCATCGGTTATTATCTCTACATCACCTTCTTAGGCTACAACGGTAAGTCTGATGGCCTGTTTAAATCTGCCTTGCAGGAAACAAAAATGTTCTCTGGTAATTTCTCTTTCTGAAAGTTGTTGCATCATCTGATAGTCCAGCATGAGCATTTTTAAGGCCTTGAAGGAGAAAGTTAAATGTGAACAAAAGGTCAGATCTTACGTGTTTGTGTGCACTACATTATACTGGTCTTCAAATATGGGATAGTAGTAGTATCTGCTGAATAACTGTTGTGTCTGTCACTCATTACAGCTCTACCCTTCCTGACAAACACTGTCGTGCTTCTCTACCCCTTCGCTCTGCTCGGCCTCCTATACATCCTCTCCATATCTCTGGGCTGGAACTTCACCCGGGGTCTCTGCTGGTTTTACAAGTACAGAGTCAAGTAGGAACCTTTTGAATTTGAAGTCGGACGCTAGCTGGTTCCAGGCGGACTCAAACAAACACAAAAACAAACAGCCTTCGACATTCATCTGTGTGAGGAGGAATCTGTTTCTAGCTGAATGTGGACTTCTGGCTGACTCTTGGAGAACTGGGACTCTGGCTTGATTGATGCTGAGCTGGTTCCTTGTGGTTGTGTCGGGCTTTTCTGTTGAACTCGAGCTCCAGTCGGTTTGCAGTGAAGTGTTTGGATTACCTGCAGAAAAACGGGACGGGTACCTTCTAAATTCACAGGCTGGTATATAAACCGAAGGCGTCTTTTTAAAGAAAAACATGTTTGCTTTTAGTTTAAAAAAAACCCCTGATAATCCTGCTTGTTGAAGTGGAGACACATGGGGTGCAGATGTTTTTGTTTCTTTTTTCCTCAAGTGTACATTCTAAAGCACTTTCAATAAAGGGTTTTATGAACTTAAACTACCTCAGTTTGGATGCTTGGAAGAGAAAAAGCCCCACATTTTCCTGTGGTTGGTTCAGTTCTTAGACTGCTGGTGTAAACCTTCTGAAGGGGATTTCTCATGTTTCTGTAATATTCCTGTCGCATTGCTGTTCACATTAAATCTCTGGAATGTCATGTGGTATTGTATCGGTGGGTTAATTTAAACCTTTAAAATCGAACAGCAGTTGCATTGTTAAAATCCTGTTGCAGTGCATCCATTAGGTATCCACAGCACTGCACTTGTTTCACATTTTATGTTGTAGTAATAATTTGTCCATAGGTATTTACAGACTTTGTTCAATACTTTGTTGAAGCCTCCTTGACAACTATCACAACCTTAAGTCTTCTTGGGTTTGTCTCTTCCGGCTTGGCATGCCTGTTTTGGGGTGTTTTCTGACATTTTTCTCTGCAGATTATTTCAAGCTCAGTAAGGTTGAATGGTCAGCGTTGTTAGATGGGCGTTTTTAGGGCTTTCCAGAGAATTTCAATTAGGTTTAACTCTCTTTTCTGGGTATGGCCACTCAAGAACGTTTACAGAATGCAATGATCATTGAGTCTTCATCTTAGTCAAAGGGGTTTTCTTGAAGGATTTCTCTCTGTTTGACTGCAGTCATCTTACCCTGAGTTTAAGGTTTGCATTCAGTTCCTGTATCATGATGATGCCTGACAGACACGGTGGGAATACTTAACATGCATGCGTTTTTTTAAAATTATTTGTAATACATTAGCATACCTTTTAAACAAACTCATTCCACTTGGCATTATGGGGTATCGTGTGCAGGATTCTAAGGCCCAAACATATTTTCGGTTTGGGAATAAATCTGTAACATAAAATGTACAAAAAGAGAAGGGCTAGGAATAGTTGGTAGATGCAGCGTAGCATCATAATTTGACACGTTTATGCAGGATAAAAGCAGGTCACCTGTTAAATATGAACTAATTTGTACTTTTAATTCTACATTCAATTAATGTTAAGAAACATATACAACTATTAATTGTGATAGTAATAGACCTAAAGTATCCCTGCATGACAAATAAACCTCCAAGTCCATAGAAAATAGATGGAACAGTAAAAAGAAATAAAAAGATTAGGTATTTTTTACCAGGTAGGAATTTAAATTACAGTCTTGGCTAAAAGTTTGAGACTGACATAAATCCTGTTTTAACAGACTTTATTGCTTCAGTTTTAATGGTAGCAATTTAAAATGATTCTAGGTTGCTATAAAACACTAGCAGATGAAGTGCAATTTATTGCAAAATGTATAAGAATGCACTTTATTGCTAGACACTCATTTTCACACTGACTGAAAGCCCTGATTGCATCACTTAATTGATCTTATGGTTTCCTCAGCGGGGAGGGAGGGGGTGGTTGCTGAGAACTGGGCAGGTGATGCCTCTCTTGCATTCTGATTGAACAAAGAGAGCAGAAACGACAAGGAAACCTGTGCTGTCATTGTCGATTTGCATCAAAATGGTTTTACAGGCAAGGATGTTACTGCTAGTAAGGCTGCACCCAAATCAAGCTTAGTGCAGTGCCCCGTCAGACATGGCAGCATGCAGGTGGGAGTGTTTTATTTGGCAGTGAGGGGGAGGCGTTTGGTAGGCTGGTGTTCAGAAGGCCGTAAAGGAACCACTTCTCCCCAAGCGAAACATCATGGACACTGACATCCTGCAGGAACTACCCAGAACTGGACGAAACTTTCTCCAATGAAGCCCCCTTTAGATTGTTGGGAGATCTGAAAGCAGAACTGCCTGGAGAAGACTATGAGCCATGTGTTGTCCAAACACTGGAGCATCCTGAGACCATTCACGCCTGGGATTGTCTCTTGGCCAAAGGAATTGGCTCATTCACGGTTATACTTCAAACACCGACATGAATAAATGTGTTTTTTAATAGAAGCCTTTGAAATGAGCGTTTATTATCAATCTTCATTATCTATAGACACAAAAAATATAACGCAGCCTCAGTTTTGGCTGAGCTGGTATATTAGAGCAAGGGTTTATTTGCCAGATATAGCACTGCATCCTCCATACTAACATTGTTAGTTCAGTAAAAAATGAATCCTAAAAAGTTTTTAGTACCCCACAGTTTCCTTAGTATCCTGGTATAATTATGCACTAGGAGCTTTCGATAGGTCTCAATCAGCTAAAATTACATTGAGTCTATGAACTGGAAATTTGTGGCACTAATAAAACATTCCTCTAACTCTGAATTAAAGTTACAAATAGAAAATTCAGTGTATTTATGTGATAGGACAAAAAGAAATGCATAACTGTGAAGTAGAAGAGAAGTAAAGTTCTGAAAGTGGTGTGCTATGTATTTACCCCCTTTCACTATGTTACCACTACAAACTCTGCAAGAAATGGTTGATGCTCAGTATTTTTTTCTGCATGTCACATTGTGATATTTCTACTTCACGGCCTTAAACAACATTTTCTTCAGCTTCTCCAGGTCAACAGTTTTCATGATGACGACTTTGTGGTCCTTCTTCAGATGCTCCATGTAGTCCAGCACCATCATGCCTCGGGTGTGTTTCCCATCCAGCTCCACCGTCACCGCCACCTGCAGGAGGAATCACTTTTAACCCCGCTTGGATTTAAAACTGGCACCAGTGACAGTAAAAGACGCTCACCTTTTCACTCTCTGTTATGAATCCATCGTCGACCGCAGCAGCGAGTGCAAAGACATCGCAAGGGTTGAAGCCTTTTCCAGCTATGATTTCCTTTTGATACTCCACTGAACGAGCTTTCTGCAAAACAGTGAACCAGAATCTTGTTGCATGTTTTAAAGAAAACGTAGCAGCTGCAAACAGAGGGAAAAGGGTCACATTATACTGAGCTTACCTTCATTGAAAGATTTGATATCTTTCTGATGAAAGCAGCCTTCTCTGTCTTTAGGGACAGCCACTCATCGCAGAAAGACTGAAAGGTAAATCAGACTCAAGAAAGTAAATATTTAAATACAGTTAACTGTTTCCATCTATGACAGTTCACACACATTTTACCCTTCTGGCTTCCTTTTTTAATTTTCCTTTTGCTTAATTTTGGCTTTGGTGATGCAAATGGCATGCAGTTTGACCAGGTTGTGTATTTTTGGGTGAATTTTAATTGTAATCTTATTCTTTGTTCCAGTCTTTCAAATGCTTTGTAAACTGAAGAGAGGAATCTGTGTCCCTTGTGGATTCTTTATAGCACTGAATCTAAATCAAATGCTCGTGGCTCGTCGTCTTCCGCTTATCCGGAACCGGGTCGCGGGGGCAGCAGACTCAGCAGAGACACCCAGAGGTCCCTCTCCCCAGACACCTCCTCCAGCTCCTCCGGGGGGAGCCCAAGGCGTTCCCAGGCCAGCCGAGAGACATAGTCCCTCCAGCGTGTCCCGGGGCGTTCCCTGGGCCTCCTCCCGGTGGGACGTGCCTGGAATACCTCCCGAGGAAGGCGTCCAGGAGGCATCCGATATAGATGCCCAAGCCACCTCAACTGGCTCATCTCGATGTGGAGGAGCAGCGGCTCTACTCCGAGCCCCTCCCGGATGGCCGAGCTCCTCACCCTATCTCTAAGGGAGTGCCCGGCCACCCTACGGAGGAAGCTCATTTCAGCCGCTTGTATCCGGGATCTCGTTCTTTCGGTCATGACCCAAAGTTCATGGCCATAGGTGAGGGTAGGAACGTAGACGGACCGGTAAATCGAGAGCTTCGCTTTGGGCTCAGCTCTCTCTTCACCACAACGGACCAGCACAGCGCCCCTATTACTGCGGTAGCCGCACCGACCCGTCTGTCGATCTCCCGCTCCATTCTTCCCTCACTCGTGAACAAGACCCCGAGATACTTGAACTCCTCCACTTGAGGCAGGAACTCCCCTCCAACCTGAAGAGGACAAGCCACCCTTTTCCGGTCGAGTACCATGGCCTCTGACTTGGAGGAGCTGATCTTCATCCCAGCCGCTTCACACTCGGCTGCGAACCGCCCCAGTGCATGCTGTAGGTCTTGGCTAGAGGGGGCCAGCAGGACCACGTCATCTGCAAAAAGGAGAGACGAAATCCACTGGTCCCCAAACCAGACCCCCTCCGGCCCTTGGCTGCGTCTAGAAATCCTGTCCATAAAAGTTATGAACAGGACCGGTGACAAAGGGCACCCCTGCCGGAGTCCAACATGCACCGGCAACAGGTCCGAGTCAGTGCCGGCAATGCGGACCAAACTCGTGCTCCGCTTGTACAGGGACCGGATGGCCCCTAATAAAGGGCCCCCGATTCCATACTCCTGGAGCACCCCCCTCAGGGCATCACGAGGGACACAGTCGAATGCTCTCTCCAGGTCCACAAAACACATGTGAACCGGTTGGGCAAACTCCCATGAGCCCTCGAGTACCCTGTAGAGGGCATAGAGCTGGTCCAGTGTTCCACGGCCGGGACGAAAACCACACTGCTCCTCCTGAAGCCGAGGTTCGACTATCGGCCGGACTCTCCTCTGCAATACCCTGGCGTAGGCCTTACCAGGGAGGCTGAGGAGTGTGATCCCCCTGTAGTTGGAACTTCTTATGAAGGGGGACCACCACCTCAGTCTGCCAGTCCAGAGGCACTGACCCCGACTGCCATGCAATGTTGAAGAGGCGTGTCAACCATGACAGCCCTACAACATCCAGAGATTTGAGGTACTCAGGGCGGATCTCATCCACCCCTGAAGCCTTGCCACCGCGGAGCTTTTTAACCACCTCGGTGACTTCAGCCTGGGTGATGAAAGAGTCCAACCCCGAGTCTCCAGCCTCTGTTTCCACCAGGGAATGCGTGATGGCAGGATTGAGGAGATCATCGAAGTACTCCTTCCACCGCCCGATAATGTCCCCAGTCGAAGTCAGCAGCCTCCCACCCCCACTATAAACAGTGTTGGCGAAGCACTGCTTCCCCCTCCTGAGGCGCCGGATGGTTTGCCAGAATCGCTTCGAGGCCGACCGGTAGTCCTTCTCCATGGCCTCACCGAACTCCTCCCAGGCCCGAGTTTTTGCCTCTGCCACAGCCCGGGGCGCAGCACGCTTGGCCTTACGGTACCCGTCAGCCGCCTCAGGAGTCCCACAAGCCAACCACAGCCGAAAGGACTCCTTCTTCAGCTTGACAGCATCCCTTACTGCCGGTGTCCACCACCGGGTTCTGGGATTGCCGCCGCGACAGGCACCGCAGACCTTACGGCCGCAGCTACGGGCAGCAGCATCGACAATAGATGCAAAGAACATGGTCCACTCGGACTCTATGTCTCCAACATCCCCCGGAATCTGGCCGAAGCTCTCCCGGAGGTGGGAGTTGAATACATCCCTGGCCGAGGGCTCCACCAGCCGTTCCCACCAGACCCTCACTATGCGCTTGGGCCTGCCAAGTCTGTCCAGCTTTCTCCTCCTCCAGCGGATCCAACTCACCACCAGGTGGTGATCAGTGGACAGCTCAGCCCCTCTCTTCACCCGAATGTCCAAAACATGCGGCCGAAGGTCTAAATCAAATGCTTTTTTCAAATACGTTACCACTGCAATTTGATTTCTAGTTTTCCTTCTCATTCCCTGCAGTTGAAATCCCTTCAGAGTTGTGTCTTTACTGTCTTCCACTAGGTGGAGATATTTTTGCAAGTACTGTAAATCTTTCAGTCTAAAAATAGCTATTTATCAGAAAAAAATGTTGCTGTCTATTTTTGAGTCTCCTAGGCTCAGATAATAGGCACACACCTACAATTTCAATCCTAACACAGCTCACATATTTACATACCCTGGCAGCATTTCTGATTTTTTTAACCATTTTTTAGAGAATATGAATAATTATGTGAAAAAAATCACTTTATTCATGGTAAATGGATATTTATTATCAAAAAACTGTGTTTGCTCTTTTAAAATCATAGGAAATTTTGCCACTTTGAGGCGCAGGAAAATATTTAGATTTTTGTATTCTCTCAAAAGAAAGACTTCATTAAGGATTTAAGAAGTTAAAAATTAAGTTATTAATGGCATTCGCTATTTAACTGGAAAAAGGAATAGGTTTATACATCTTACTAATATGGCCATTTCTAAAAGAGCATTTTCTTGTTTCCAAAGGGCACAGGTCAAAGACAAAATAAAGGGACCCACAATGGTTAACTGCTTTTACCAAGGCCCTTTAAAATATCAGTGCCAAACTTTGTAAAGCTAGCCCAAAAATTTTTTTCATGTCTTCACGGCCTGTTTAATAAAAAAAAAAAAAAGTGCTGCTTGAATTTTGGATGTGTCCTCCAAATCCTAGAAATAAGATAAACATGTAAATCTAAATCTCAGGAAATAATTAATTAATCTAAAATCATGGTCAGTGTTTTAAACCCGGCTTGGAACATGATAACATTTTTATCTTTCTAGTTTTGTAGTAAAAAAAAGAATCAGGTTATTTTAAAGTGTGAAAAACGATGTGGATACATGTTTCCTCGAGTCTGCGTCTGATTGGCTGATTAGGCCTTCTCGATTACTCCTGTCACTTGTCAGACCTACAAAGTAGGTCATTTCCCAACCTTTTGTGGATTTAATTTGAGAAAATTATGTTACGAAAGTTTAAATTGTGCACTTATATCAAGCTCTCCTTAAATAACATTATGTGTTCAAACTCAGAATTCTAGGCTGTGAAACCCTTTCTTTAAACCCCCTAAAGAGCAGTAAACCTTTCATAAAATTTGTGTGGTTAAAAAAGTAAATATTATCCTTCATTACTTATGTGTAATTACACTGATCAGTGAGGCCTGCAGGCCTTTGTTCTGTCTGTGCTTTAGGTCTCACCCATGGGAGGCTGCTCCTGCAACTGAACTCCCACGCAGCGATGTAGGTGGGACAGGTGTAGCGGTCCAACACAATGTAAGCTGCTTCGGGGTCAGCCACAAAGTTGAACTCCCCACACATTGTGGTGTTACCCCGCGCTATAAGCACATATACAGCAGGGGGGTAAACCTCACAAATCTACAGAAAATGATTGAAATGAGAAAAAGAAAATACTGAAAACATAAATCAGCCCACATTCAGTATTTCCTCCCATGATGTAGAGTGACTTCAGTTTCTTTGGGAGGGAAGGGTCCAGCTGCACAGCGACTGCAAGGTTAGTTAAGGGCCCGGTAGCCACAAGGATCACCTGCAAGCAGCAAAAGACTTAATGCACTTAATGCATTACAAATATGGTTTTATGAGTATTTTTAATAAGTTGTGCAGCTTGAGGCAGAAATGACTGGTGCATGTCAGTTACTCAGATTATTATAGAAAAGTTAATACATTTCAGCATTTCAGTTTATAAGGTGAGAATAAGGCTTCAGAGCTTACATATTTTCTTTAAAAAGTCCTTGTTTTGCATGTACTTGTGTGATTGTGTTAAAAACTTCCTTTCCCACCTCTCCAGGATTTTCCTTTGCAATTTTAATCATCGCCTGTGCAGCCTTCTCCTTCTGCAGCAGCTCCACACCTGGAGCATCTGGATCTGGGACTTCCCCCAGTCCATCTTTCCCATGATAATCTGACGCGTGCTGTTTGCTGGCCAGCAGAGGCTTCGAGAAACCCTTATAAACTGGAATCTGTCGGACAGAGCATGTATTTGCAAAACATCCAGCAATGCAAACAAACCACACGAACAGATGCCCTGTGCCGACTTACATCCAGCCTGTTGCAGACCTTCAGGACACGCAGGGTGTTCTTGAGGACGTTATCCAAAGGAGTGTTGCCATGGCAGCAGGTGATCCCCAGAATCTCCACATCTGGAGCAGTGAGGGCAATCATGATGGCCTGAGCATCATCAACCCCAGTGTCAACGTCAAGAACCAGCTTCTTCATCCTACAGTGAACCAGAATAAAGCATTGAAAAAACACATGCATAGCACTAACTTTTAAAATAAATGCTTTAGCAGCTTGTCTTTGTGAGACAGCCATGTTGGTTTTCACCTTTTTGCTGGTTTACCACCTTTAAATTCTGGAGTCTGACATTTGACTTTAAGGATCACTCCAGTGCCTTTTTCCAGATCAAACTTGGAAATCCTGACTTCTTAGGCAAACTAATGAACTGTTAGTAGAGATTGTGACAACTTCAACAAGCATATGATTTTCTTTGAAAATGCATAAAAGGACATAAACTTTGCACTTGACTTGGCATTTCAATTTACTTTGAAATTGAACTACAAATTTGTCTTTGGGCTAAAGCATGTGTTATAACAATTTTAGAATTTAAATCAGGTAAATTAGCATTTCAACTCTACATTTGACATTTAATTTAATTTTATTTAAATAGAAATTTAAGTCAAATTATTGCAATACTGTAATTTAAAACTGCAGCATATTTGCTATCCTGGGTAGGGTGGTTTGTTTTGTTATTTAGTTTTTCCTGTTAGTATTTTTGCCTACAGCGACATCTTGTGGTTAGTAAAGTAACTGCAGTGGGTGTGATTCACAGGTGTACACAATCAGTCCACCATGTTGCGACAAAAACATCACCTTTTTTGTTTACATTTTTTGTTCTAAATCCCTCTTGGAAAATAGATTTCATAATATTGCACCTAAAATCCATAGAAACAAGAATAACCTAGCTGTGAGAAGCTAAACTGGGAAACAAAAGATTTTGCCAGAGGTAATATGACAGATATGAAGAAGAGAACCAAATTGGATATTGAGGAAACCCTGGGATGAACGGAGATAAATATGACCTGTTTTCCCCTGTGTGCCCTGAACACACCTTGGAGCAAATCTTTAGCTGGAAAGTTTGTAGCCCGGTGATGAGGTGAGGGACGCCACCCAGGCTAAACCCTGGTATGTAAGGCAGACTTCTACCATAAATTGCAACTTGGACAGCAGTGGTAGCTGCTAATGCAACAAAAGAGAAAGAAAGGTCAGCTGGATAATATGGAGACAGTCATGGAGATCGTGGAAAGCTCCCTCCCTGCACCACGTTACATATACATCTGGAGCTGGAATGTTTCCAGCCAGAGGCGGCCATGACGCAGGTAGGCTGATTTATAACATAAAGAAGATTTAGAAGTAACTCTATTGCTTAGGTTACTTGGTTTCATTCTGGGATTTCAGTAAAAAACAATAAGTTTGTTGATTTTTTTTTTTTTTTTAAATAAAAAATATTTTTTTGTAATAAAAAAATGTTGGAAAGCCTCAAAATACCATAAATTCCCTGCAGTAATAATACATTACAAGCATGTTTAAGCAGAAGATACTAGCACATACCTCTGCATTTGTTTAGAAAGCTTGTTATTGTTAGAAAGAAATGTGCAAAGCATGGCCAAACCTCAGCAAACTAATGTGAGAAGCTTGTAGAGGAAAACCCAAACCATTTAACCAAAGTCATACAGGTTAAAGGCAAATCTGAATAATAGGATAAGCTTCTCTGCCATTATTCGGTCATTTATAATTTTGCCTTTCTTTGCTGACCTAAAACAGGAAATGTTTAGTCTGGTTTTATTTCAGACAGTGAGAAAAAAGGTTATGTCTTTTTAAGCAACATTTGGATGCAGAGCAGGTTTCTTAAGTAAAGGTCTAACATCTGCAACCTTAAAAGCCTGTGGTGTGCACCCATGCACTATGGGTACAAATTTTTCAAATGGGGTTGTCGAAGGAAAAAACTTCCAACATTGAAGTTACTAATTGTGCTGCAAATAAGTCAGTAAAATCTATATAAAATGACCAGTCAGTCAGTCAGTCATTTTCTACCGCTTATTCCATAGTGGGTCGAGGGGAAGCTGGTGCCTATCTCCAGCAGTCTATGGGCGAGAGGCGGGGTACACCCTGGACAGGTCACCACTCCGTCGCAGGGCAACACACAAACAACCATGCACACACTCATTCACACACCTAAGGGCAATTTAGAGTGACCAGTTAACCTAACAGGCATGTCTTTGGACTGTGGGAGGAAGAGCTTTGCAAGTTAAAGTGACTGAAACTGCTTTTTATGCTGAGACAACCCAGTCCCCTCTATGCTGCAGCAGTAACTAAAGGTGTCTGCACAAAACTCACTGAACTGGAAGGCCGGCCTCTCGCTCAGTGGGAAATATAGAGTAGGAGGAATTTTCCAATACGCCTTGCCCAACATTCATTAATAAATGTTTTAAATTACAACCTGGCATCAACCCTACACTTTATTTTGACAGGGAAAATTATGCAATACCCTAAAGGTTGAGGCATTTAATCTGTTCTACACTAACTAAATGATTATTTAATGTCTTTAAAACATACCTTTTTCTTTTTAAATATTGCAACAATACAAAACATGTGGTACACCTATAAAATATAACAAGCATGTGCATTAGTACATTCAGTACTATTTCAAACATATACATAAATAATAATTTTTCTGTCATAAATGATCACGGCTATGATAACTTGAGTGAAGATTGGCCATGTCCAAGCAGTCCCACCTGTGTTGTTTTAAGATGCCCCAAAATTATAATCAACGTAAAAGTCTTACCTAGTGAGTGAACGGACTGAACAGATGATGAATGGCTTCTAAGCGGCTGCTGAGTGTCTTTTTCATGAGGAACTGCCCAACCCTGAGGACCTATGTGGAAAAACACAGATGATACGGGGGAACCAAGCTCCACCTTCATTTAGTCTTAGTAGGTTAGGAAACATTGGGTGGCCTTACCTCTTTCTAGAATGTACCACAAGTATTCATCAAAATCTGAAATGTTTTACATTAGATAATATGGCCTGTTTGACAGTTCTGTAAAAGGTTTCGTTGAGCAATTCACAACTTCCTTCCGTTGCATTTTACTGTTAAATAATGCCACATGTTTTTCACGAAAAACTGCTGCACAACAATCAATATCACTTATTATAGCCCACTTGCACAAACACATGCATTAACTAAACTGGGATCTACAGCACAGAGATGTGAAAAAATTATTTGCCCCCTTACAGATTTACTGCTTTTAATTTTAGTCAACCACATATCAAACAAAGATAACCTGAGGAAATGCACTTTTCAAACAATTTCATTTATTAACGAGGATAAAGCTGTTTGCCCCGTAGGAAGAAAGTAATTGGCCCCTAAACTGATAACAAGTGCCATCAAGCATTGTGGTAACAGGTGATGTATCTTTTACATGACTGTAGAGGAATTTTAGCCCACTCTTCTTTGCAGAATTGTTTTTGTTTCCAGCTTGAATGACCTGTTTAAGGTCCTGCCTCAACATTTCAAACATATTTAAGTCCAGACTTTAACTACCACTACAAATCCTTCATTGCTTCATGCTTACTGATGGGCGGGTTTTCTCCTTCAGGGTATCCTGGTTGAGAGCACAATACATGGTTCCATCATTATCCAATCAAGTTGTCCAGATCCTTAAGCAAAGCATGCCCAGACCATCACAATAGCACCACCAAGTGTGGCTGTAGGTATGATTTGACTTTTCGGCAGATGTAACGAGACTCAAATCTTCCACAAAATGCCAGTTTTGTCTCTTCAGTCCACAAATATTTCCCTAAAAGTCTTGGAAGATCATCAGGATGTTTTCTAGGAAATGTAAGATGGGCCTTTGTGTTCTGTTTGGTCAGTGCTGGTTTGGGCTTGGAACTCTCCCATGAAGGCAATTTATCTCTTATTGTTGAATCACGAACCCTGACTAATCTGAGGAAATTTAGGCCTACGGACCTTTAAATATTGTTGTGGGTTTTTCTGTGACCTCCTGCATGAGTCGTCAATGTTCTCGGAGTAACTTTGGTAGGTCGGCCACTCTTGGGGAGGTTCATCACTGTTCCATGTTTTCTCCTTTTTGTGGATAATAGTAGTGGAGTCAGAAAACCCTTTTTGGAAATACTTTAGCACTGTAGGTTTAAATCTGATTTTATGTCACACTGTTTTTCTCGACAAGCCTGGAAGTACACATGCCTCTGTCAGGTTATCTCATGTAGAGACAGGTTCTTTCTTTGCTGCAGATAATGCCAGAGTTTCAGGTTTGGTTAAAATGGAGCAGGAGCTTTCTTGTAGGTTTTCAAGCAACAACATACACAACCAAGTCAGAATTTTGCCTCAAACATTTTTTACATGTTTGTTAGTCAGAAAGTAACAAAACAATCTGCGTTCATGTTTAGGTGACGAAATGGGCTAGGCATGCGAACAGGTGCAAATCCTTTTTTTGTGAAAGTAGAAAAGTGTTAATAAGCATCCTTGGCATAGAAATATGAGCCTGTTTTCTACTTTGCAAAACCTGTTGGAGCCTGTACCTAAAGGGGGAAACAGTAACAAAAGTATATGCACACACAAAGTAAAATGTCAATATTCAAGATTTTGATGCATTGCCCTTCTTTAGACTAAAAGCATGTATATTCGAGTCAACAGTTTTAAATACCCATACCTCTAATCACAGGCATGTCTACAGACATAAACAAAATCTACGAAGGTGAAAGAAGACAAGACATAACTTGACTGTGCAGCTTTTTTCACTGTTGGCATCTGTTTGTCACATCACATGAAGCCTTAAAGGCCTGAAAACTTGTAGTAAAACACATTCCTATCTAATTAATATTGGCTCTACTGACCTTGGTTGTAGGATTAACTGTAAATTGGCTATATTGTATAGTTTAATTCCTCTGAATAGCAATAAGGAACATGAACAAACCACCACAGACTAAATTAGGCCAATAATAATAACAAATGTGCATTTTAAGAACCTAAAAAATGCCTTACAGCAACCTCCAAAAAGCAGTTTACAGAATGGTTTTAAAAGTAAAGAAAGACTTAAAATTAAAATGTGACTTTAAAGAAAAGGAAAGCAGAAGCTCTGAAACTCATGGTGGTCAGGAGAGGAAGCAGAGCAACGAGAGAAACGAGAGGATGTGAAAGTCAGGGTACATGAAGGATCAACAGACATAACCCTGGGGAACACCACTGTCAAATTGTGATCTGTAGTTTTTTAACTGGACATACTAGCTATAAGAAGTATAGCTAGTATGTTTAATCTATTTATGAGAATATCATGAAAGGTTGCATCAAAAGCAGAACTAAGATCAAGACGCACAAGTATAGTTCTGGGTTAGGTTCTGTCAGTAGATCATGTAGAATTTTGACCAGGGCCATCTCTGTACTATAGTGGCTGAAAACCAGACTAAATCCCTTCAGATGATTGTTACTAAGGCGAGTGCATCTCTATTTCTTTGCATCAACAATTTTTTTTTCAATAATTTTTTTTAAAGTTAAGGTAGAATGATGATAGGATTGTAAATATTTAGGTTTTTTGGGTCTTCACCGGTTTTCTTTAGAGCTGAAATGATGACAGCAGTGTTGGGAGGTAGAGGAACAAAACCAGAAATTAGAAAATAATTTATATCACTAGTAATTAAAGGTATAAGATTCAAAGTGAATTTAGATATTGGATGGGAGTTTGACACTACAAAAAATGTTGCATAATACTCAGATTTCACTACATACAATGCACAGTGTGTTGCGATCATGAAACACGTCTTTATGAAAAATAAAATGAGGCTTTGTACAAGATGATGCAATTTGGGGGATTAATTGAAGAGCAGACAAAAGAGAGTACAAATTTTCTTATGGGGTTTCACAAAGTTCCGTTCTGGGTCCATTTTTTTGTCAGTAAACTAGCATGGTTTAGTTTAGGTTTGCTTGCATTTACTATCTCTTCTATGCTGATGACATTAAGATGCATATCTTTTAAGCCTAACCGGTTGGAAAGGCTGTCCACCCTGCAGTTCAGTATGTAACCTGGATTAGTTGCTGGCTGGGTCAAACCCATCTTGGCTTAAAAGCCAGTTGGACTGAAGTTATGAATGTAGCACCACCAGAATTATGTCAAGCTCCTCCTTCATTTTGCTCAACAGAGAAATCTAGTGTTTACAATCTTGATGCAACATTTGACTCCTCCTTGGGCTTTTACTTGCACATAAAATCTATTTCCCCTTCATGTTTCTTTCTTTTGGGGACATTTCTAAATTAAAGCACCAATTTCTACATAGATTACTGCAATACCCCGTTCAGTGGACTAGAGAAATTATTTGTTTCACACATCCAAGATGTTCAAACCTGCTTGTATTACTGCCTAGGCAGGGTCAGGCAGGGTCAGGGGATTTCAGTCTGTAACTGTTTGCCATAAACTTTTTGGTGAAACACCCCTACAACATGACGCTACCAATCCCGTACTTCACAGCTATTGATGATTATGATGATAAGGATAACCCAGAATTCTGTTACTGTTACTTTTACATTTACCTTGGTTGCAGGTATGCTTAAAAGATGCTTCATGAAGTCAAATTTTCAGGACCATATAGATTTTCTTTTATTCAAAGTATTTACAAAATGCTCAAACTCAGAAATCTGCCTGCAGAAAAATAATTGCTGTGATGCATTAATATTACAGAAAGTTTTTTGCTATAGAAAAGTCAAACAGAAGGTGTTCCTTATCACAGTTTAACGTTGAAAATAAAGAAGAAGCAGAATTAAACTGCTGCTTTTAGATAATGTTTCACATTTCCCTGTCATTCTTTCAGTTTACCTTCACAAGCATGAAACAGAATAACCTCCACATGTTCTAAAATAAGGATCCTGCCCCAACCAGGAATGTGTATTTTCCCCTATTCGCTTGAATCTTCTTCTCCTTTATCTTGAGAGTTGGGTTTGGGCCTGGCCAGGTTGGCCCTGACCCGAGCCTGGTCCACGGCATCAAGCAGGTTTTTGGAGTCGAGCGCCAGTGTGTGAGCGGCTGCTAGCATCTGCTTCTGGCAGTCCTCCTTCAGCGACGTTACAGAGTTCTGCTGGGCGAGCCGCATCTTGTTGATCAGCTCGCCCAGATCCTTGTTCAGCAGTTTCTTGGTGCCCTCGATCTGAGATGGGGAGGAAATCAAGTGATAATTGCTAATGCTTTATCAAAAAGTGCGTGCGGTATATTTTTGCATATTATTTTGCATATAAAATACTAAAAACCTTTTGAACAAGTCAGTTATTTAGACATTAAATTTTGTTAAGCAGAGATTTATTTGCAGTCTGGGCACAATGACACCATCATGAATCATTTCAAAACCTTTTCCACCATTCCTGCCCAGTTTTCAAGTATCGAACGCATTTATGTGGAAGAAAATGTAAAAAACTGTATTAACCTTGTTGCATAAATGTGCACACCCTTCAACTAATGATTTGTTGTAGCACCTTTTGAGTCGGTTATGGCATTCGGTCTTTTTCAGTTTATTCCTGCCATCTGTCCTTGTTGGATTTTCCTGACTTTTGACTATTTGCATCCTTTAAATTTGCAGAGAAATTTCATCACACCATGGGACAGTGAAGGCAGTTCTGATCCAAAAACTTTTACGTGTCCAAAAAGTTGAAGATGAAGACTGATTCTGTCCAAGCCTACATCCAAATGAACAAAATAATTACTTCATTAGAAGAAAATGAAAGTTCTAGAACCAGGCTTCAGCAGCGTCCAGATGTAAATTTGACAAATCTGTGGGGTCACCTGAAGAAGGCTGTGGTCAGATGTTCCCACAATCTAAAACATTTTGCATTACAAATTGGGCATATCGGGTCCATCAGGATGCAGTGTCACAGCAAGACACTGCATCCTGATGGACCCCCACCAAAGATGACTTGATGCTAAAATTTAATCAATCAGTTTAAGGGTGTGCACTCTAATGCAACCTTGCCTTCCAACAGATTTTTTTAGTTTTAAAAGCCATTACAATAAGCCACCTAAAAGATGAACTCTTAAACTCACTGAAAAGAATAGGAATAATATTTATTAAAGGAAAAAAAAGATCAACAAGGAAAAGCAACACTTTAAACTTTGGAGGAAAAAAATCAAAAAAATCAAAAACTATGAATCAGTTTATTTCAACTTGCTTCCATTGGAAGTGGGCAGGAGAGTAAAGAAAGTTTGTAGATAAAAGGTCAGAAGTAAAATGTGTTGCTGCACAGTGGTATGAGAAAGAGATGTCTAAAGCTTACCTCTGTGGTGACTGAGCTATGCAGAGATGGCAGTATCTCATCAACACTTTGAATCAGGCTGCGGAGAGTGATTCCTAGAGCCTGCAGACAGCAAAGGGACGACAGGTGGGAGAAAGAGTGATGAAAAGTAGGACAAAATAGGTTTAAAATGGTTCCTAAGGAACTAACGGCAACAGCGCCCCCTTCTGATCTGTCATTTATAGCCGCTAATGAGGAATATGGAGTAACCTAGACACAGTGATGGTAGGTGTACCTTGACAGCGGTGGGATACTCCGAGGGGGGCAGCATGTTGACATCATTTTTCAGCTGCACCACCTGCTTCACCATGGCCATGACGGCGGTGTAGACCTCATCCCCGGACCGGTCCAGCTCAGCTGTGGGCCGAGGCTACGACGGTAAGACACAGCGCCTTGTTTTTATGACTAGAAAAAAACCTCTCACTTCCTAAATCATTTCATTTGCAAAAATAGCAAAATATTCAGATTATTTCAGCTGACATGAGAACTAGATTGTACCTGGGAGACTGTGGGAGGTATTGGGGGTTTCTCTGGGGGACCTGACTCACAAAATAAAACAAAAGTACATTCAGGTAACTCAAGATTATTTGTAGCGTTATCTAAATCCTATGTTAAAGCTTTTTATTTGTTTTTATCCCCATTACTTTGGACTTGGTCCAAAATGTGCTGTACTTAAATATGCAAAAGTAGTCTTAACTCCTGAACTTATTTACATTTTTGTGCAAACTGCAAATTTGAATGTATTTTACTAGCAGCTTATGTGATAGAGTCAAAGGTGGAGCATAACTGTAAAGTAGACAGAATATAATTGGTTTTCTAAAATTTTTTTCATGAAGAAAAATCAGTGTCGTGCATTTGGGTCCTGCTCCCCGGAGTCGATTCTATGTAGACTCACTTTTCGATGCTGTTACAGCCGAAGGTCTTTTAGGGTGTATCTCTGTCAGCTTTGCACATCTGGAAACTAAATTTTTGCTAATTTTCTCCCCCAAAATGGCTCAAACTCATTTTCAAGTCTTGCCATGTTCAATTGTATTCAGGTTTGGACTTTGACTGGGCCATTCAAACACATGAATATGCTTTGATTTAAAAAATGTGTTCCTGCCACAATACAGCAGATTGAAGCTAATGAACCTCTCATTTGAACCAGGGAAACATCTAAAACCTGCAGGATTCAGTCCCATGAGGACTGGCTTTGACTGATTCGTTTGCTGTGTTCCTTGTTCTTCATGATGCTGTTTCTTCACTTATGTTCTCAGCTGCCTTATGCAATGATTTAATTACACACAGGTGGACTTCTGAGGGCGAGTGTGTGTATTGGATTTTCTTTAGGGGTATCAGAGTAAAGGGGGCTGAATACATTTTCCAGATTTTTTTTTTTGTAAATAATTTTGCAATAAGCACTACTGTGTGATTATCTATCACATAAAATCCCAATAACCTACATTAAAATTTACATAAAACATAAAATGTGAAAAGTTTAAGGAAAATTAATACTGTAGTGTTCATGCCTATATAGTGCAGCTGTCTGCAACCTATGCAATCCAAAGAGCCATTTCTGCCCTCAACCTTATAATAAGAATGTGTCTAGAGCCATTGAATCTACATGACCCTTCAAAAAAACCCCGATGCATTAGTTGGTTAATTGAAAATTACTGAATAAATGTAGTTTAATTAAATACCTGGTATGTAAAATTTGCTTGTTTTGTGGTTAAATTTAAGAACCACAATCTCATTTTTGTTTTTTTAGGTTTTAAAACAGAAGAAAAACATTTACAATATGAGAATGAAAACACGTTCTTTACATTTTTTCAAGAAGTCCAGTTAAAACCCAAAGCACAGACTTTAAAAAAATCTAAATTTGACTGAGAATTGACTGAAGAGAAACTGCAAAGGAAATCAAGGGCCCTATTTCTTCCCTTAAAACTGCTGATGGTTTCAGAAAAGCTACCAAATAAAACTGATTATCTGGACTCACCATTTTCTGGCCTTTTTTCAGAAAGCTGTTAATAACAAAGTAGAGAAGCAGGAAATGTAATGATTTGGGGACATTTATGCAGTTTTTAACACAAGTTTATACCATTTCTTTCATTAGTAGAGAAATTTGTGTTGCTGCACGTCTTGTAATAAGTCAAACCAGCCTTCCTCTGCATTTTATGGTTTATGTGTGAATAAGAGATGTGTGAATAAGAGATGCAGAAGAAGGCTGGTTTGCTGCACGTCTTGTAAGAAAAGAGTCAAACCAGCCTTCTCCTCTGCATCTTATGGTTTATGTGTGAATAAGAGATGCAGAAGAAGGCTGGGTTGACTCTTCATTACAAGACGTGCTGCAACCCAGCCTTCCTCTGCATCTCTTATTCACACATAAACCATAAGATGCTGGAAGCTCTGATGCTTTTCTCTCATTGTTTGAAATAATGGAGGACTAAACCAAAATTATTTAACTTCATGCCAAACCCATCCACAGTGATTATGGAATGGAAAAAGCAGGTGAATATTGAGCTTCTTCAATGACCATGAGCTCGACCCTGGTGAATATCTGTGGTCTGTTCATAGAAGCTATATCCCTCCATGGAAAACCAGTGTGTTAGAATAAGTGGATAAAATGTACCTTGGTTTGGGAATCTTGTCTCACCACAGGGTCCTGTTAACAAAAGACAAAAAGGGAACCAACATGAGGAAGCTTCATTAAATCCAGCAGTGTGTAGAAAACGTTTCTCCTTAAACCAGTTTGTCAGTTTGCTTGAAAGAAACAGTCTCCCGTTGGTTGACAACTGATAATGAGGTGCATGTGTTTTGGTGTAAGTGATGGGCGTCTCTCACCAGTTGTCTCTCCTCCTGCTCCAGCCACTGTTTGTCTTTCAGCATCTCTTGCCTCTGTCTTTTTAAAGTGTCCTCCACTCTCTCCTTCTCCCACAAAGTCCTGTTGTCTTTCTCTGGAAGCTAAAAGCACACAAACGCAAATGAAACGCCACCATTTTTTTACAAGGTTATTTTAATCCCACCACAGCCCTATTTGGTTTACCGTACCCTTGCTCATTTTCTAAGAAACTTGTTTTCTTATCAACACTTTTTTTTCCATTTAGCACTTTTGGTTTTTATTTCAAACTCATTTAGCTGTGGCTTTTACCACACATACTTATAGTCTCCCCTTGGTAAAGATGTGCATCTTTCATCTTAGGCGATAGTATCGTTGTCTTTATTTACAGTGGGGAGAACAAGTATTTGATGCGCTGCCTATTTTGAAGATTTTCCCACTTGCAAAGAATATAGAAGTCTTTATTTTTATCATAGGTCCTCTTCAACTGTGAGTGATGGTATCTATAACAAAAATGCAGAAAATCACATTGTATGATTTTTTTTTTTTTAAGTAATTAAATTGCATTTTATTGGATGATACATCAGAAAAACAATACTTAATATTTGGTACAGAAACCTTTGTTTGTAATTCCAGATATCAGACGTTTCCTGTAGGTCTTGATGAGGTTTGCACACACTGCAGCAGGGATTTTGGACCACTCCTCCGTACAGATCTTCTCTAGATCCTTCAGGTTTCGGGGCTGTCGCTGGGCAATACAGACCTTCAGCTCCCTCCACAGATTTTCGATTGGGTTCAGGTCTGGAGACTGGCTAGGCCACTCCAGGACCTTAAGATGCTTCTTACGGAGCCACTCCTTAGTTGCCCTGGCTGTGTGCTTCGGGTCGTTGTCATGCTGGAAGACCCAGGCACGACCCATCATCAGTGCCCTTACTGAGGGAAGGAGGTTGTTGGCTAAGATCTCCTGATACATGGCCCCATCCATCCTCCCCTCAATACGGTGCGGTCGTCCTGTCCGCTTTGCAGAAGAGCATCCCCAAAGAATGATATTTCCACCTCCATGCTTCATAGTAGGGATGGTGTTCTTGGGTTGTTCTCATCCTTCTTTTTCCTCCAAACACGGCGAGTGGAGTTGAGAAAAAAAAAAGTTCTATTTGTGTCTCATCATACCACATGACCTTCTCCCATTCCTCCTCTGGATTATCCAGGTGGCCAATGGTAAACTTCAGACGGGCCTGGACATGTGCTGGCTTAAGCAGGAGGACCTTGCTTACGCTGCAGGAATTTAATTCATGGCGTCGTAGTGTGTTACTAATGGTCTTCTTTGAGACTGTGGTCCCAACTCTCTTCAGGTCATTGATTAGGTCCTGCTGTGTAGTTCTGGGCTGATCCCTCACCATCCTCATGATCATTGATGCCCCACGAGTTGAGATCTTGCGTGGAGCCCCAGACCGAGGCAGATGGACCGCCATCTTGAACTTCTTCCATTTTCTTATAATTGCTCCAACAGTTGTTGCCTTCTCAACAAGCTGCTTGGCTATTTTCCTGTAGCCCATCCCAGCCTTGTGCAGGACTACTATTAAATCCCTGATGTTCTTACACAGCTCTCTGGTCTTAGCCATTGTGGAGAGGATGGAGTTTGTTTCATTGAGTGTGTGGACAGGTGTCTTTTAAACAGATAACGAGTTCAAACAGGTGCAGTTAATACAGGTAATGAGTGGAGAACAGGAGGGCTTCTTGAAGAAGAACTAATAGGCCTGAGAGAGCCGGGATTCTTACTGGTTGTTAGGTGATCAAATGGTTATGTCATGCAATAAAATCTGTATCATCCAATAAAATGCAAATTAATACCTTAAAAATCACACAATGTGATTTCCAGGACTTTTGTTATAGATTCCGTCACTCACAGTTGAATAGTAGCTATGATAAAAATAAAGACTTCTACATGCTTTGATAGTGGGAAAACCTGCTAAATCAGCAGTGTATCAAATACTTGTTCTCCCCACTGTAAGTAAATTTATTTCAAGGAGGAAAAAATACTAGATTAGAAAAACATTACTTTTTAAAAAATCAGTGGTACCACTATTATCGGCATCCTTATTTATTCCTGTAAAATAAGTAATTGAACCATTTTTTTAAATTTATAATTTAGGTTAAAAAGTTTGACTTTCTGTTACCCTGAGGTATAAATATGCCCCAACTCAGAAGTCAGTTTCTGCTAGCCGCTATTTAAAATGGGAAAAAAACATGAAAACATTTAATAGAAGTAAGGCTTATGTATGTTGCTCCTCATGGTTATAAGAACATAAATACATTTTTCAATCCAAACATGGTAAATGTAACCTCTTGCTCACTGTTAAGTATGGTGGAGGATCTATGAAGCTGTGGGCTTTTTTCTCTTCCAAAGGCCTTGGGAACCTTGTTGGAGTGCATGAAATCTAAACTTTCTGAAGCACCATAGCATTTTCAGCAAAAATCTGGTGACTTCCACCAGAAAACTGATTTAAAAACATCTACCTGACGGCAACTACACCCTTTTTGGTTTTTCATTCTGAGATTAGGCTATGTGACAATAGAAATATATATAAAAAAATTAAATGTGCGTGTTTTGCACATTTGTTTTGCTTGTGCATGTCTGTGTTTGGTTACCTTTGTGTGTCTGAGGGTGTTGCCATGATTTCTGGATGGCTGATGATGGAGAAAAAGAGAAACAAAAGTGATGTTGAACATAAAGCAAGTTAAATATGAAGCAATTAGAGAACTAAAACAAAGACTGAATGTGGGCAAAAAAGAAATATATAATTTCATAATAATCTCTGGCAAAGTTTGACAAATTATTTTATTTTTTACAGAAATATCCTTATGTTCCATGGGAAAAAATGAACTACCATCTAATGGCCATTTGTGGTACTGCAATCACCTATAACAGGCAGCATCAAAGTGAGAGCACCAAAGTGAGAACACCAAAGTGGGTATTTAAAAGCAGAAGGTGTCAGAGTTTTGGCTATGTTCAAAGTGTCATGTCATGCAGTAAGCTGCAAGTGGGGTGCCATTTCAGTAAACATTTCACACCACGTGAATTCATTTTGACAAAGTGCATGACTGTGGTACCTTTGGTGGAGGCTCTGCACGGGTGGGATCTAAGCTGAATGAGAGAGAGTGGGACCTTCCTCGTCTTAAATCAGTTTCCTGCTCCAACTCCATCTTGTGGATCTCACTGTCAAACAGCAGACTTGTGTAAATCTCTGCGAGTGAAGTACAAATCAGACATTTGGAGGACTTGTGTGACTGCACCTGAAGGAGGAGACGAGTTCGCCGAAGGTGGGACGGCTGTGCGGCTCGTAGGCCCAACAGCGGGTGAGCAGGCCGTATATGGTAGTAGGGCACCGCTGGGGTTTGTGGAGCCGTACCCCTGACTCCAGCTGATTGATCACCTGGCCGTTTTCCAGCCAGTAGAAAGGCTGCTGGGCCAACGAGAAGATCTCCCAAACACACACGCCTGGTTGAAAACACAACCATACTTGACTTAGAAGAAGGCTATGGTTTGACTAGCCAAATTCTTGGTTTATACATCTATATTCTGGTCCTTAGAAGGTGTTTAAATTGGATAAAAACGACCTGAGCTGAAAAAGACATGACAAATTACGCCGTAAAATCTATAATATAAAAGACAAAGCCAAAATAACCAAATCATCATCATCTCTATGACTTTGTCACTGCTGGGAGGTTTTAGTCTATGTTTCAGAGTAATGATGCTTTAGTCTTATGCAAAGTTCTCTTAGGTTCCTGCTTTAGGTTTTGACTTTGGTTGGTCCATTGCAACACTAAGATTTTTCTCCACCGTTCGGTTGTAGGATTTCTGCTATGCTTGTTGATTGCTGTCATTCTGAATGCCTCTCTTTAGATGAAGCCTCCATTTTCATAGAAACTGCTTCACATTTGACCCCAGAGTATTTTAGTTTGGCATACTAAAAACTGCTAGCTGTTCAGGTCCTGTGGTTGTAAAACGAGCCCTAAGCACCACCCCTTCACCATAGGCCTCATAGCTACTTCTCTGAAACTGCATTCTTTACTCGGCCTGTCAGTTATGTGGATGGCCATGTTTTGGCAGGTTTGTTGTAGTGACACACTTTTTTTATTTTGGTGTACCAGAGATAAACGGGCACAATGTGAAGAAACGCAACATTTTTCAAATTTTTGCTTGCAAAAATCTTCATAAAGATGTCATTTTTTTTAGAGGGGTTTAATATTTTTTCAAGGAGCTGTAAAATGAAGTGAGTATCAAACTGATCCTATTTTTCTCTTGGGGGCACATTTTTTTGTAGAAAATAAGATACTTCTGGTTGGAGACGTTCTTTGCTAAATAGCTGTTTGTTTCTGTCACCTATAATTTACCGAGGGTATAGATGAAAGGTGGAGTTTCTAAACAATAACTAGAGGTTTTATTTAAAAACAAAAACAAATGGAGAAACTTCACCTAGAAAAAGCCCAGTCATTGTTTGAATGGTTTGATATTGTAGGCACAAATCTAATTCCATAGTTAGCCGTGGATGGTTTTACATTACTAAATGTAGGCATTTAGCAATGTAAAACCTGAGGGGATTATTATGTTTACAATAATTACTGCCAAAAAAACCTAAAACCACTAACCATTGCATCTGCACATCACACTAATAAAAGATTTCAAATTGGCATCTTCAAATTTGGTGATGAGGAAAGATTAGCTTAAACAGGGAGGCAACAGCCAGACCATGAGGTGACTGCAGAGTTTTGTTCGCATAAAGTTAATCGTGTAAGAAAATTATTTCTTTTACAGCTTTTTTATTTTTTTTGATATTTAGATGTCCACTATTACCAAACATCTTTCCAAAAGATCCTAGCCATGAGAACTGGTTTCAGCTGCAACTCATTTTTTGTTACGGTGTCTGAGCCGAATAAATGCGGTATGTCGGGTGCCCTCAAACTTCCTTTGCATCCACCACACTAGCTTAAAGGGACTTTTTATGAACAAACAACATGTTGGGGTGAGAAACCTAACTGTAGATTAATTGAGAGTTGAAGTGACATGACACTCCTTAGAGTTAAGTGTAGTAGTTAAGGCTCTGCAGGTAAAGCACTAAATATGTGGAGAAAAATGAGACCTGCGCCATCACTACATGGCTCATTAACATTAAACAGAAGCAATTCTGGTGAGATTTTGGGAGAACAATCTGATGGATTTGTTTTTTGTTTTGCCACAAGCAGATATGTGCCATTGAGGTAAATTACACCCAGACAACAGAGTGCTCTTAAATCCCTCCATAGGGTGCCGGTTTGTTAGATCTACTACCTACTGCTCTCTGCAGCATTTCTCCTTATTCATCCCCTCATTGAATAAATTGCCATTTCATCTTCACATGTTTAGTGTGATTTTGTTTTGTTTGAAGGGATTTGTAAAAAATATATACACTTTGTGACATGGGACACTGCTATTTCTTCAGTTGTGCTTTTAAAATTAGGAAAACTATAATCTACCTTGTAGGTAAAGACGAATAATAAAGAAAAGCCTCTGGGTTTCTGTAGCTTTGATCCATGGAAAACAGAAGATGACTAAGAGATTAAGTATTTTAACATATCTGATTGTTGCAAATTAACTACAAAAATATTATTAATTTTGCTTCACAGCATTGCACCTCTGGTATTGATACAAAGGCTTAACTAGAAGGAGTTACTAAATTTTGGCTTTGTTTCTGCACTCTGATCTAATGCTTCTTGCATAGAATATTTCTCCTCCTGCTTGCTTCATCCTCCATGCGCGCAAACTTGCTCTCTGCTCAGATCAAAACTGCACTCTCAAGTTTCTTCCCTGCTCTCAAATTCTTTTTGCTCTCTCTCAGATTAAAGTCGTGTCATCTCCTAGCAACCATATCAGCCACAGTTAGTAGAAGGAAACAACTAAGCATGTGACGTAGCATTTGCACAGTCATTCTGTTCGCTGATGCATCTATGATCTATGCAAGAAGCATTAGATCGGCTCAAGTAAGAATAAATCCTTTCCTTTAAAATGTTTCAAAAACTTTTCCTGCTTTTGTTTTTATTTGAATATAAGCTTAAGATGCAGAGAAACCTTTCAAGTCTGTTTTTGCTTGTATGAAGACGAGTTAGCTTCTCACCAAACATCCAGACATCACTGGCTGAGGTGAAGCGCCTAAAGTTGATGGATTCAGGGGCCATCCATTTGATCGGTAGTCGACTAACTGAGGCTGCAAACAGAGGAAGAGAACATGATAAAAATTAGAGAGGATATATATTGTGTTTTTACATTTATATAAAAGAAAACATACATACTTGCAGGGGAGCTGTGTGTTTAAGTACCTTTATAATATTCTTGTTCGTCGATGTAGCGAGACAGTCCAAAGTCACCTAGCTTAACGCATTCAACAGATGCAACTAGGATGTTTCTAATGGCAATATCTCTGCAAATACAAATTATTGGTGAAAGTCTCAAGATTTCTAAATGATGTTTCCTGAATTCCTCATTTGGAAAGGGTTGAAATGAGAAACTATCCAGCGCACGGCAGTTATTGGTATCCTGGGTAAAGGCGTGTTAAAATCCTACAAATGAATTCAGCTTTTATTGGAGTAGCATAGTGATCCATTTTTGAAAGATCTAGTGGGTTAAAATATTGCACCTAAAGAAAACAGCCCAAAGCATCACAGGTCCTCCACCATGCTCATCACAGTCATCCTTTGTTTTACACCAGAATGTTTGCACACCTTTACGTTTCTGACGCAAGGACAGAAAAACGTTTTTCCTATTTAGGCTACACAGATTTTTCAAAGCTTTTCAGTGTGAGATTATGCTGCTGCAATCAAAGATGAATTCATTCTAAGGCCTTGTACATGTCTCTACCAGGGTCGACACCTCACATACGTTACCTGTGTACCATGTTGAGTCTCTCCAGGTAAGCCAAGGCTTTGCAGATTTGGAGACAGTACTGGGTTAACTTCGCTGTGCTTAGGATGTACTGCTGCTCCACCAGGTAGTTTCCCAGCTTGCAGATAAACAAATAAATGCATTTAAACAAGATGCAGGGAGAGAACCTTGAAATTAACATATAGTGGTTCTGATATTCAGATCAGAAGCAGCTGGTATCACTTTTAAACACATCTTTACGGTTTGAATACAGAAAACACACCTCTCCATATTCATAGAGCTCCATGACAATCCAGACTGGATCAACCTCAATGACTCCGATGAGACGCACAATATGAGGGTGGTCCAGGTTCTTCATAAGCTCTGCATCAAAGGGTCAACATAGATCACTAAAACATAACATCTGTGTAAGGCTTTAATAAAAACAATGTCTACCGATAATATTTCCTACAGGTACATCTCAGTAAATAGAATGTGTTTCGATGAGGCTCCCCAGAATAAAAGTACCTTTCGAAAATAACCTTTCAGCAGGTATTAAACATTATTTTCATTATGCCCACATTTGTGTATTAAAAACGTTTTTTTATCGGTTTGGTGTAATCTAATCTTGTAAGCAGAAATCATTGAAAATAAAGGCTTGAAAACATCACTTTGTGGAATTAATCTATATAATGGTCATCCACTAAAAATCATATCAGTGATTTTGTTTTTCTCTTTTAAAGTTCAAATCTTATAACTAGCTTTAGCCTTATACAGAAAGATATAATTTTGACTAATTTTTAAAATGTCTTTTTCTTTTTTATATTATTTTTGTAACAAAAGGACTCAGTGTTTTATCCAGAAAGGTGCAAAATAGAAGTTTGAAGTTCAGAATGGAACGTTTAAATTGAGGTGCATCTATGGTTTATTCAGACTCTATGCAATTATGGGACGAAATACAAGGGTCTAAACTGGCGCTAGCCTCAGAGGTTAGGGGTGGTTATTTCAGATTGATTTCTGAAAGTCCAATTTTTTGCATTTACCAGAACACCCTTAGAGAGACGCTGCTATGGCCTACTTTTAGTTTTTTTTTACATGTTCTTCACGCTGTTGCCACAGGATTCATTCTGAGCTGTAGCACAAAGCCACATGTAGACAACAGGAAGTCAGCAGAAACAGCACTCTGATCAAGAGCTCGAAATGTACAAACAAGCTAAAGGTGGTGTTTCACTTCACCTCTTTACAGCTGCTTCTGTTTTCGTTTGACTCCTGGTTCCACCAGAAGAACATGTCTCCAAAGGGTTTTTTATTAAAAGCAGCAGAAGAAGGTTTGAAATACTTTGGTTGTTGCAGTTGCACATCATCAGCCTTGTCATGAACAATGAATGGCGACATGAGTAAAAGAGACGCTCTCTGAATGGAGTCCCAGCAGGAAACAATCACTGCAGCAGTCACGTACTCACCAGCTTCACTTAGAAACTTCCCCTTCACCTCAGCGGAGCAGTCTTTACATGTTTTGATTGCCACACGGGTTCGTTCCCCGCTCTGCAAACAAACTTTCATCATCATCATCATGGCAATGCATTTACAATGCGGTTGAGTCAGAGTGGAGATTAGGATGAATTTAGTGCAGCTAGAAAAGCAAATAGCGACCAATTAAAGCACTTTGAAGGAGGACAAACTCACTGGACTTTTGTAAACTCCATCATGGACTTCTCCAAAAAATCCTTCGCCCAGGATCCGACCTACAACAATGTCATCCCTGGAGATCCGATGTTTATCTGAACACATAAAAGTCAGGGGAAGGAAAATCTGATGATTTTGAAGGATTTTCCAAAGGAAACATTAAGATGCAGCTGTGTTACAGAGTACCCTCCTCACTCTGAGCCCCTTGGAAAGACATGCACAGCTAAAGCACATTAATTGCTTTATTACATTGATTTGCATCCTTGGACTTTGAACGTTGTACAGCCTGCTTTTGCCAGCACTTGGTTTTCACTTTCTAAAAGATTTTTAAAGGTTGTATCGTAAAATGGAAACCGGCCACAACATCACAAATCCTCCACCGTACCTAACAGTGAGCATGAGGTTATGTGTCACATTGTCATTAATTGTATAACAGCAGACCCAGCTAAGAAGACCAGTTTTATTATCATGTGACCCAACCACACAGTTCTTTGCGTTTGCGATGGTAGGAGAAAAAGGCATTGTCTGGAATCACGCATAAAACAATGGTCATGTACAATATATTTGATTATCATTGGAAACTTAGTTTTAAATAATAATTATATTGAAAACCCAAAGTTCAGTGTTTCAGAAATTAGAATATTACGTAAGATCAATAAAAAAGGATATTTCAAACAGAAATGTCAGGCTTTTAAAAAGTATGTTCATTTTGCATCAATTACTACATCAATGCGGCCTGGCATGGAGTACGGATGTCCTGCCTGTTGGTCTGCTGAAGTGTAATGGAAACCTAGGTTGCTTTGACAGCTGCCTTCAGGTCATCTTCATTGTTGGGTCTGGTGTCTCTCATCTTCCTCTTGATAACACTCAATAGATTCTCTAAGGCACAGGTGCAAAACCCCAGTCCTCGAGGGCCGGTAACCTGCAACTTTTAGATGTTCCTCTGCTTCAACACACTTAAATCAAATAATTAGGTCATTAGCAGGACTCTGGAGAACTTGATGGCATACTGAGGAGGAAATCCAGCCATTTGTTTGAGGTGTGTTGGACCAGGGACACATATAAAAGTTGCAGGACACTTGCCCTCGAGGACTGGAGTTTGACACCCCTGCTCTAAGGGGTTCAGTTCAGGCCAGTTTGCTGGGCATTCAAGCACAATAACACCAGGGTTATTGGTCAGTCCTCAGTCCACTCCTTGTGAAGCTCACAAAAAATTATTCAATGGATTTTGTTCTCAAGGCTGCAGTTATCCCTGTTGCTAGTGCACCATTTCCTACCACATATTTTCCTTCCACTCAACTTTCTATGAATATGCTTGAATACAGAACTTTGAAAACAACCAGCTACTTCAGCAATGACCTTTTGTGGCTTTCCCTCCTTGTAGAGGGTGTCAGTGACTGTTTTCTGGACATCTGTCCAGTCAGCAGTCTTCACCGTGATTGTGTAGCCCATGACCCAGATTGGGAGACCATTTAGAGGCTCTGGAAGCCTTTTCAGATGTTTTGAGTTAATTAACTGATTAGGCTGTAACACCGTGAGTTTCCAGTATTTAACTTTTTCCTCAAATTCAAATTTTCTGAGACACTGAATTTTGGGTTTTCATTATCCGTAAGCCATAATCATCACAATTACAAGAAATAACTGACTGAAATATTCCATTCTATGTGTGATAAATCTATATATGAGATTTACTTTCTGAAATGAGTGACAAGAAATATTAAGTATTTTCTCAACATTAAAATTAGTTTTAGATTTACCTGCTCGGTAAATGTCAAGCACTTTGTGATGTTTATCTGTGAACAATGCTACACAAATAAATTTAGATCTAATACATCTGGCTAACTTGAATACATGTTCTTTCATTTTTCCTTAGCCTCTGACTAACTTCAGTAACATTAGCCTATGAATTGTTTGGGGTGCAGAAAAGATTGGATCCTGGTATGTTGGTGAAAAAAATCCTAAATTGGGATTTTTTTCCGCCCTTATTAAATAAATGTACTTAATTAAAGGTTGTATTTTTTTACTAAAATTTTCAGTATGAGATTATGTTTTATTCACATTTAATGCTAAGGTTTTTTTTTTTTTAGGGTTTCTGACTAATTTAACCTGAAGCTCTACTCACCATCATACATTGCTGTGAATTCTGGAATCTCTGCATAAATATCAGAACCTGAAATAAAGAAACAAACACGTTGAAACGGCAGCTTCACTAAGGGTGTTTTCCTTCTTTTTAGACCTCTTTAAATGTTGTTCAGATCACAAAACAAATGTTAGTACATAAACTTACTTAAACCTCCATCAGGACCAATGGGACCAGCTCTGGAAAAAAAATTTTCAGAGAAAATTATAATTTGGCATTCAAGAATGCAGTCAATCAATGGAGCTGCTGTAAAAATGAGGCGATTGCAAGTAATCCTGGAATAACTCTTTAAGTGGAGATCAACATGAAAAAAAGCAGTGTAAAGTGCAGAGTAAAAAGGAGGAAGCACAGAAAAAGCAAACAACACCTACACAATTTATGCTTCTAGCACATTGAGGAAAAAATGTCAGCGTCATCATGAACAATTGTGAAACTCATAGTCACCGTTGAGGTATGTCTGGAAGCTTTAGCCTTGTGTCTCTTCCTGTAAAAAACAAATACAACATCCTTTTACTTTTTAATATTCTGAGGTGGCATCACAACTATGTAGCTGGACAGTTTAGCTGCTTGATTTTTATTTCCATACTGCAGTGGTTGCCTAGTATCCTTTTCGTCTTAATTCTTGCCCTGTGACACTTCCTACCTATTCCTCAGGGGATCGTACCTTTGTTGGATCTGACCATTAGCGAACTCTCGGCTCTTCCTTCCAGTCGACAGTAGCCGTCGATCAGGTCGGCCATGTTCTCTGCTACGGCTAGAGAGGAGGTGTTCACTGCAAGCGGCTGGAGCATTGAAAACACAAGATAGTCAGTCTTTAATGAACTGGTTGAGTTCTAAACCCGCAACAAAATGCAACTCGGAGCAGAATGCAAAGAATATATGAAGAAGTCAGAAAAGGTTGGCCTAGTGCCTCCTAGAACAGCCAACAATTCTTCAAATAACTGGAGAATTTAGACAGGGGTCCAAAAGTGGTACAAGAGACTGGTTTGTTGCCGAACTAGAAAATGTTGTGGACATTTAAACTCCAGCCTCCTGTCCTAAAAAGGGACTCATTGACAATATGTTCTGTAAGTCTCCCAAGTGTTTCTGATTCATGGATCTCAGAGTTGCAAGTTTAAGTTCAATTGAAAACCAGACATTTGTGGAGGTTCTACTGCTGTAACCTCTGTTGGAGAGAAAAACTACCTTTTTAAAAATCAGAAACCCATAATATGAGTGCTTTTGGTATGATAACACTTATTGCATGGCTTTCTAATGCTACCCCAATTTAGAAACTAAGTCAGGAAGTTAAGTGCTACCTGTTTGGATCCCTCTATGTGCACGGTGAGAAGGGCGCGGCCATCACTTTCAGCGGTGCAGGAGATACTGCGGATGTCGGAGAACTTGGCCAGACAAACAGGCTGTGAAACAGACAATATTTTGAAATAAAGATAAAAAACATTGAGGTGCGATGGAGCTGCTGGTTTAAGTTGAAGTATTAAGGAGTTAAGGAACCAAACAGACTGAGTCAATTCATGCCTGTGCTAATTCATATCCCAACTTCGTACCCGACCTACTTCCTTTGTGCTTAACCATATACTAAACATTGCTTATTGATCGGTTAAATTTTTGGTAGTAGCTGTTTTTTATTAATTTAGGAGATAAATAGTCAGAAACACTGCACCCTATGTGTATTGAGGGTGGTTCTGAACCCTGTTTGGGCCAGCTGACTCTCATGAAACATGACTGATTATGACTCCTGATCAGACCAAAATAACCCTGAGCTGAATTTCCTTGCAGTAGATTATGAGTAGATAAAAAAAAATGTTTTAAAGCTTTGGTTGTGAAAGTAGATATAAAATATCCCCAAGGCAGGAAACAATTGACTCATGGTACCATCGTGGACGGTTCTTCTCATACCACAAAACTTTGGGTTGAACTGCAAATTATAAAAAAGTTGAAAAGGCAAAATCACCAGAACCCAAAACAATAAATATAAAGGTGGAAGACAAAAAAGATTTTCACTCACTTTGGAGTTATCAGTTTGTTGACTGATCCCATCGGCTCCTATGACCAAGTCTATGGCTAGATTCCAGCCGTGCTACAGAAAGGGACAACACAAAAAGTTTCTGCATGTTAAATAATGCCTTTCTGCTTCTACTGACGTCTACTGAATTTTTATAAGAAAGTATTTCCTGTTTTTGCTTTTTTGTCATTTCCAGATTACCATGTGTAACTAGAAAATGCTGTTTTCAACTGATGCTTTCATTTATTAATTAATTCAAGAATTAATAGGTTAAAAACATTTTTTGGGTCAGTGTCACTAGCCACAATGAGTCCTGATAAAACACGACCTGCAGAATCAAGAAATCTCTTAAGTAGGACCCAAGTTTTCCTAATTTATAACCCAAGCGAGCTTGAGTTTAAGGTCAAAAACTCATTGTTGGACATTCTCCTTCATGAGGGCAGAATTCATGGTTCCATCAGTTAAGGCAAGTCCTCCTGGTCCTGAAGCAGCTAAGCAGAACCACACCATAACACTACCACCACCATGTTGGTTCTTTTTATGAAACGGTGTGTTAGTTTTACAACTGATTTAATGAGAGGCACAGCTTTCATAAAGGTCCACGTTTCTCTGAAAAACTGACAAATGATTTTTTTCCCCAAAAGTCTTACAGATCATTGAGATGTTTTTTGGCAAATGCAAGACATTAGTGGTTTTCACCTTGGACCTCTCCCATGATGCCAGTCTCTTTTTCTTATCATTGTAGCATGAACAGCAACCTTTACTGAGGCCAGTGAGGCCTGCAGTGCTGTAGGTCAGACCCTAAAAGGATAGAGAGGAAGGCGAGGGAAAGGAGAAAGTGGTAGACATGGTCTTTGGTCTCAGCAGCAATCACACTGCTCAGTTTACTCAGGAAATACTGTGTGATGTCATAGGTGGTCGACGGTTAGGAGCGAGCTAAATTTGGGGTCAGTAAACCTCTCAAACTGAACCAGCACAGACCACCAGTTGTGTTTTACGGAGGGCACTCTTGGGGTAATTTGGGTTGTCCGGCCGCTCGTGTTCCTTTTTTGTCTCCATTTGTGGATAAAGGCTTTCACTGTGGTTTGTTGGAGTCCCAAAACGGTAGAAATGACCTTGTAACCTTTTCCGGACTGATGTAAATGATTTCATTTCTCTTGTGTTCTTTTATTTCCTTAGATCAGAGCATGGTTTGTTTCTTTTTGATATCTTTTAGCCTACTTCGTGTTGTCAGATAAGTTCTATTTAAGGGATTTCTTTGTTCTGTAGGTCAGACCAAAACCGTAAGTAGGCCTGGGTGTGATTAGTAAAATTGGACTCCGAAAATTTGGATAATCACAGTTAATTTGTGATATATTTAAAGCAACAATGATTTTTTTTTACACAGACCAGAAATGTTTTGGCTAGCTTTTCCCATGTAAATGCAATCATAATTTGAAAACTTCTTTTTGTATTTACTAATGTTATCTTTAAATGATATTAAGGTTTTTTTTCATAATTTGACAAAAAAGCAAAACAGAAGAAATCTTCAAGGGGGGAAATACTATTTCACAGCGCAGTAAATCTCTTCTAAAATAGACTTTATGCGTCAGAGGGATCAGAAACGTTGAACGGGCAGTCTTGTTGAGCCTTTGCAGTAGATGCATTAAAACTTGCTCACCACCAGCTGGCAGCCGTAGCTTTCCTCCGTGATGCTGTAGCACTGAGACAACGTGGTGAAGAACTTTGCCATGCATTGGTCCTGCTGAAACGTCGAGTAGCTCTGAAACGTCTGCTGGATCAGCCGTCGCAGCTGCTTGGGCTGGCATGAAACCACACAGACAGAGGACATCAATCATTGCTTAATGTGGTTCTAGAACTGAGAACAGAAAGGCATGTGGTCTGTAGGTCTCAGTACCTTCATACTCTCCATGAGCTCTCTGGGAAAGAACAGGTCCAGCCCTACTTCTTTCCTAAAAGGAGGAATGGAAGGAAGTCAGTATTTTTACAGCTAACTAGTTAATTTTTGTATCAAACAGCGTTTGTAGGATTTTCTGCTTGGATCAGTTGATTCAAGATGCATCTTTCCCTGCATGAACTCAGAACTTAGCTTCCAAAAGACCAGCAAGTCTGGACTTACTCCAGCAGTTCAAAGTTGGACTTTTTCTCCAGTCCATTTGGATTCATGTCTTTGTAGAACCTCCTGCAGCAATAACACCAGGATTCATTTGTTACTATCAACATGACCTTATTTGTCTTCTGCTCTGAACTTTGAAGAAGCAGCAGCCGTTCATTACCTGATTTCCAGACAACCAAGCTGTAAGGCCATCCCATCGCTGACCTTGGAGGCATAATTATGCATATAATCACTTCGAACCTGTTGATGAGTAACCAAACCTTGCATTGATTACAACTTTTATTTACCAAAATGTTAACAAAACCAATTTCTGATCATATGTAGATATGGAGCCATTGACCTGTTGGTAAAAGTAGAGCATGGTTGTTCTGTCATCCTTAAAGGTCTCTATGAAGTCTGATGGGATGTATCTGATCCTCAGGTCATATCTGTACAGACAAGCATCCTAATTAGCCTAAAGGAAAATGTTTCAGCTGTCTGATCTGCATTTATTAGACTCAGAATCAACTTTATTTTGCTCACAAACAAGGAATTTCACTTAGGTTCCACTTTGCTTTTAAAGTACAGACTTTTTGAATATAAATAAATCAAATTTATCATCAAGTATTGGAAAAATGAAATCTGAGTGTGGAGAAAGTTTAAGTTTCCAGGCTTTATCTGTTATTCCATAATCTTAAAGATAAAAATCTACATTTCTGGAAAACATTAAAGCTTATCATTTTAGATATTAAGATACTAGTAGATAAAACACACTCGTTCTAAAATAAAAACTGTGATCCAAAACTCTGATTTCGAGGATCTATTTTCAATCCAAGATGATCCATACCAGATTTTTCTAAGTATTATATATTTTAACTGATGCCAGTTTGCCCAGACGGACAAACAAAACAACAGATGGATAACAAAAGATAACTATACCTAACTATGCAAATGGTTTGCACCCGTTTGTCCATAATGTCACTAAAAAACTGAAGGAAAATTTATGTTGAGTCTGGAAAAATACAACATTTTGAAATGAAAATCTTGTAGGAACCCTGAATTTTATAATCAGTGTTTATTTTACTCAATAATACAGTAAAACTGCAGAAATTATTTAAATTAGGGATGGATCAGAGTAAGACTTTATTTAAAGTTGATAAAAAATTTGTAGTTTTCTTATCTTATCAGAATTTTTCCTGAAACAAAGAATAAATGGTGCCACTGACCTCCACTCGGCCTCGATATGCTGCTGCTCATAGCGTTGGGTGAGCTCGGTCACAGTCAGATCTGGATGCAGCCAGTGCATCTCTGAGGACTTGAGGTGTTTGAGAAGAAGGCTGTAACAGAGGCTGTACTGTATGTCTGGACCCACGCAGCCACTGGACAGCACCGTATGGATGACATTCTAGAGCAGAAATAATTAGTGCTATATGAATGACTTCTTGGATTTTAAAGATGGCTGACAAAAAAGAGGAGTAAATCTTCATCTCAGCTTTTTTCATAACCCAGAAGTTTGATTTTGACAGCTTGACCACCATTTTCTGATGCCAGTAGTGCTTATTGGACACATATTGATGCTATTATTTTTATTTACTGTATAAAGAAAACATGAAAGGGGCAATGAAGTCTGTCTGTGGGCAGACCCTACTGGTAACTACTGGTACACAGTAGAGTAAAACAGTGTGGAAAGAGCAAAGCCTTCACTGGGTCAGACACTTGGCTGCATTCATGAAAGCAGATATCATCAGGTCTCTGCAAATGCTTTGAACAGAAGCAAAAGTGGCAGAAGATATGCTAAAAAGCTCTACTCTGCACTGCATCGACGACAACACCATCTCTGAACTGAGGACATCTCCTTTGCAAGCGTATGGCTGAAGTTAAGGCTGCTTCCTACCTATGGAGCTTTAAAACAACCCCTCCTGAAGGTCTGTATCCAAGGAATGGTTACCTGGTCAGCAGTATTCTGCAGGATCCTCTGTTAGATTCCCTTGAGAACGGCTACCACAGAAATTCAGCCAGGCAGCTGGAGCAAAGCATGGCCGATGACCTTCAACCTCCACATACCAACATTGAGATGGTTAGGTAACAATGCAGAACAGACTGTTCTTCTGTCTGTTTTTGCAGAGCTATGCATTTATCTTTTAATGGCCTGTGTTACTGCATGTTGGGGTGTTATGAGAGTGCCACTCATGCCAGTGACAATGACAATAATTTATATCTTACGTCATGAAACATCTCGCCATATCGCTCTTAATCTTATTCATACTGATACCAACTACTTTGCCCTGACAATGGTGCTGTCAATGTGGTAGCAGGCTGCCATTATGAAAGCTCCGTGTGATCTCAAACAATCGCATTGTTTTGCTTTATTTATTTTCATGCAGTACATTTTCTAAACCTGTGTTGTTTTCAATTGTCCTGAGAAACTCCAGCAAAATTACATTTTACTAAAAGCAGCGGGTTCAATGTCATGTTTTAAAAAAGGGTTACTATTAATATTTTGCTGTTTAAAATCTTACACACTTCCTTGTCTACTTAATTTTGCAGAATGAAGTACATTAAGGAGAAGAAAGCTGAGAAATGTTGTGGATAAACAATCAGGTAATGTTAAGATCACTGGGATGTCGTTTCACGGGTAAAAGTAAGAATACAGATGAGTTAAACATTAAGAACAGCACCGTTCGGCAGCTTCTGTTAATCTTAAATGATGAATTCAGCTGGGGCTGCAACCCTTCCACTGCCCCCTATGTGCTGAAGTAAAGGATAATCGCTAACTTATGGTGTGGCCCACTAGCACTCAGAAGCTGGAATAACTAACTTCTCCTGAAACCTGAATTTAGACTTGAAATGTCGGAGGTTCCTCCACTAACACCAGCTTCAAAATCCAATATTGCTACAGTGCATGAAACACTGTTATTAAAAAAATAAATAATTTTCACTTGTCCAATTAAATCAGCAAACAGTAGACTACTGTAAATCATCAGTTGGTAAAAAATGGTGCTAAAGTATTTGAATGTACAGAATACTAATAAACACATTGTTATAGGTTTGTATTGCTAGCGTAGTTAGCATGGATGCTGAGCACAGCAATAACAAATCCTACTAGTTTTCCAACTTGGAACTGGAGCACGGTTTAGTTGGGTTTGGCCTCATTCTAAGATCTAAGTTTGGACTTTTGAGATAACTGGAGCGCACCATTAACCTAACAGAAAGCTACACTTAATAACACATTAGATTAAACAAAATTATATTAATATCAGAAAAGTCAGGATAGAAAATCTGTAAAACAATAAGTTGCAATACATTTTGTAGAAATTGTCTGTTGACTTTTTAGATTTCACTAAATTAAATTAAATGAATAACAAAAAAGTCATCATAGAACATTTCTAAAAAAAAAAATGAAATTGCAATTTAAAAATTACATGTTTAAATTAAATCTAGGTGGTTGATGCCAACTTTGAGTATTACATTACATTCGTACACACGGCCTATGCTGACTTTTTGGGAATTTAATATTTGAATTTTTAATTAAATCAAATTTCATTTAATTCAGCAAAGGATGTCATATTATTCCAAAAGTAGAACTGCTCAAAAAATGTTGTTAGCTATACAACTAATATAGAGGGGGGAAAAATAAAAAATAGCAAAGCTGAAACTGAACCTCCGCTTGTTGTTCCTGTTAGCAGCGCAGCACAGCTAGCTGTTGCAGAAACTAGAACAGTAGAAATTTAAGATCCATTTTGTTTCTGTTGTATAAAAACTATTTAAGAAAATAAATATTGTAATATGTATGTTCTGTAGATTTTAGTAGAAGTGTTGTTAATGGTCTTGTTTTGATAGTGGTGATAAATAGCCACCCTTATAAAGGTTCCTCCAGCAATGACCTTTATGCTACAAACCTTAAACCATTTCAAACCACTGTAAACTATAAACTGCTTGTTTGCTGAGAGTTAGGATGGATCAGGAGACATTTTCTAAAAGAATAAAGCTGGTTCTAATTACTTTTCGTGTCAAGAATAATTATATTTTATGGTCCAGTTAATAATTTCAGGATCTAAAGGTAGATTTGAGGCAAAGTTTGGAAGAGGCAAAAGGAAGGACCTGAAAGTTTCAGAGGCTGTCTGTGCATCCAACAAACTGGCCAGAAAGGGAAGTGGTTCTGCTCTCTTCTGGATTTTTGGGATGTCTGGAGGCTCCTCGTTTAGGATTCGCAACTGGGTTGTTATGGCACACACAACCCAGTGAACCCAGTGAACAACACAGTGAACTAAAAACATGGCTTAAACACATCTCTGGGACTTAAAAACAAGGCTAGAAAAGCTTCACTTAAAATAGACAAATTAGCCTAGTGTAGGATTCAAACCAATCACAGCTGTAGATCCAAAGACTGTCTAATAACAACAATGATGAAAATAATGATTTTCATTTTAATTGAAGCAAAACAGCTTCTCAAGACACTCTTATTAACGACATTCTACAAAATAAAAACTGACATTCAGAACTTTGACATTAGAAAATTTAACTACTAGACATTAAGATGATTAAATGTAGATTATTTCATTCAAAAGCAATCTGTTTATTTATTGTGTGTCTGCTCTGTCCTCTCACACCCCTTTGTCTTTTCCAGCAGATGGCCGATCATGGTAAACTAGATTCGGTGTCTTCCTGTTAAAAGGGAGCCATTCCTTTCCTCTGTCACCGTCAGACTTGGGCACACCCATTTATTAAATAAAGTTCTCGGTTTTGTTGCTGGAAATAGACTAAAACCATTTTCGACCCAAAACGTTAGGAAACTGTATCCCTTTCTTTTATTACGTCTAAGGCCCTTTTCCAGACCCACAATAAAGTGTTCCTTTTTGCTTTGTCCCATGTTTAATTTATTGTTTGACAGGTAAAAAGAAAATAATTCAAAAGGCTGATCTAAATAAAAATATGTAGCTTCTCAGCTGAAGTGAGCAGAAGAGCAGACAATCTGGAGATGGAAACTTCAAAGGTTGGTTAATGGTAAAGCATTGCACAACATTTTTGCGGTTTATTTCCTCTATCTTGACTTTCTTTTCACAGAGTGTTGCTGTAATTAGAGGAAGGTAGGAAACAAGCAGTAGAGCAACAGGAGAGCATACCTTGATTGTCCACCCCTCCTCACAGCGGACCAGTTTGAAGTTCTTCCCCAGGTTGGAGCTGTTGCTGAGGAAGCACACTTTGATGATCTTCACTGGGAAGATGCTATCCCTGCTTATCTGCGTTTTGGTAGATTGATCCAAGGAAACCGAATGGCCAGTGGGAGACATGCTCCTCCAGGATAAGGTCTCGATGTCACCCGACATCGTGTGCACAGGAATGGACACACAGAGCACGTAGACTACTGCAGAGAAACCCACATGACTGTCAAAGTTTCACTCTGAGGCTTCCGTCTCCCTCATTCGGAAAACCTGAAGAGCGGCATTAGATCTAAAGGCACACAAGAGTTGGTTACAGTTAAAATTAATGCATGAAGAGGGATTTTAAAAACATGTCAGCAAGTTATTCGGTTTCTGCTGCGTTCCTCTTGCTCTAACTCTTCTTCTTCACCTTCTACGGTTCAGAAATCCTCTTCCGGATCTCTAAAACGGAACAAAATTCAATCCCGGCAACACCGACATCCACATCAGTCGAATAAGTGCAGACTCGTAATGCAATTTTCAGCTCAAAAGCAGAGAAACACCCAAAGCAGAGTGCTGAAGAGGAATGATATCGGTTACTGAAAGAGGAAACGTACTGCAGGCTGAATAAGGAAGTTGAGGAGCAGCTACAGAAAAACTGACATGACTGATGAAACCACTGTGTCACCGCCTGTTTCACACGCATTGGCTCAGTCAAGCATCATACCTACAACTGCACATGGCACGGCCCACATAACTTTCACTTCCTGTTCCAGAATGGGTAGTTTGTCCTCCTTTCTCCATCACTAAATTATAACCAGGATTGGTTAAGTCAGTATAATATAAACCTAAAGCTTTATCCTGTATGGTGGATATCTTGTTGCATAATTATATAAACCTAGCCTTGTTCAGCTTGTTTGACTTTGATGAAGATTATTAACTTTTTGCAGAGTTGGAAACTTCTTGCCTGCACTCTGTCTTTTAGCTTGGTCACAAAAATGTTTATTTTGCATGTTTGGAATCACAAACAGTGGGTAATGGCAAAAACCCTTTACTTTCATAGTCAGTCTCTTTGGTTTTGATTCACCATCAGTGACTTGTAAAGTGAGGACAGTGGCTGTCTGGGGATGTAAGAGTGTGTTTGCTGCTCCACCTATACTTATTAAACCCCTTCTGCAAATGAGGTGTAGTGGAAACGCATACAAACCTGAAGCTGGTTGCAATGAACCAATCGAGAAAGAATAGTTCAAACACAATGCATGTAATTTCTCCAGACTAAATGCAGATTAATGACTACTGCATGCTCAAAATTGTTCAAGCCCTTCAAGACAAGCATCTCTAATAATTAGTAGCGTTCTGGCAGCGTTCCTGAAGAATTTTTGCCCCACTCCTCATGAGCAACGGCCTCCAGTTCTTGGGTCTGCCTGCTGCAACCGCCCCCAGAATTTTTTTATCAGAATTCAGGAGAGGCTACTATGATGGCCTGTTTGGCCGTCCAGCTTCTTCACAGACAGCATGACATTTTCTCCCAGGATTTTTTCCAGTATAAACTGGACTGACTCCATCTTGCCCTCCACAAGCTCCAGAGCAAGCAAAGCAGCCCCAGAGCATCGCTGACCCGACACCATGCTCCACTGAAGGCATAGTGTTCCCTTTAGCATTGTGCTTCATTCTTCCTCCTCCATTCATTCATCTGATCCATAGGACAAAACAGTCCAGTTTTGAATAATTGCTTTACTGAATAACATCCCACAACTCCTTTGTCTTATCCTATAGTTTTCAACAAATTGAAATGAATGTTTCTTGTTTTTTTGGCTCAGTAGTGTCATACGTTTTGCTGAAGGCCCGTTGCAGTCAGTCGAGGGTTTTTGACCACCTGGCTCCTCAGGAACCTGATAGGTTCCTCTTTCTGCCCTTCCTGTAGCTTTAAACTTGCAAACAATGCTTTAAGCTACTTTCCTGGGTACGTTTTCTCACTTAATTTTGTATCCTTTCCCTTGTTTGTGATCTCTTATGAGGTTTTTGAACAATCCCCTTGAGTTCGCCGTATTTCTAACATGCAGTGAAACATTACTGTTAACAGCCTGGGTACTTCACACACACACACACACAATGTCGAAATGTGGAAAAATTCAAACGCACTAACAAACGGTTTTAATATTGTCAAACACATAAGAAAAGGAAATAATTATTCATGATTGTGTTCACACAGGACTTCACACCTCAAAGAAGTCTGGGTGCATGAACCTTTCTTGTTCTCACTGCACCGCTGTTCTGAAGTATCTTTTATATGATGTTGCTCAAGTAATCATGTGCAAGTCAATCGCAAGAGGAGATGAACCAAAAAACATCATTATATCAGTTAAACTAGGCAAGTAGTCAAACTGAAGCTTAAAATGTTATTTTCACACTCTCTATTTTGATGTTTGACTGTATTGATCTTTGCAGCTCTGTTTGTTACTCTTTAAAGCAGATTTTTTAGGGAACCATCAAGAATGTTCTTTATTTTAAAATCCATCTCTTTGACCTATCTGCAAAACACTATGCGGCAGAAATGCAACACTGCACATCACCATGAGCACAGCATTTCCACAGTGATGCATGGTGTTGGCAGTATGATGCTGTGGGGGTGGCTTTATAGGTCAACGTTGATGGTGCTAAATGCATTGAAACCATGGAAAAAATGGTCAGATGCTGCAAAAGACTTTAGGCTGGGTTTGAGTTTTACCTTCAGGGGCCCTAAAATATCTTCAAACTGTGATTTTTCTTGGAAACATAAAGCATGTTTACATGAGTTATGTTACTTATGCCAAAATTGAAATGGAAATGCAAACACTGTTGGGATGCAGAGTTGAAAAACTAGGTAACCCAAGTGTCCAACAAGAGACGGAAGAGTCCATTTCGATGCAGCTGCTGAGACATTACTTCCTAATTTTCCCGATTTACAGTATTTCTCTCAGTCATCCCATTCCTCATATTTTATTTAATAACACAACATTCTTAAAACAAATTCAACCCCTCTGACATTTTTCTCATAGCAATGAGCTCCTGAGCAGGTCCTCTCACTTTAATTAATGAATATCTGATTAAATCATAAATGCTTCCAACGAGATTTTGTGTAACAAGGAATTGAGATCATATTCCATCAGAAAATGCATATAAACGCTTTTTATGTCTGTGCTGCAAAACGTCAGAATTGCAGAGACAGAGCGGAAATACAGAGGATTTGCTTTCAAATTAAGAGCGGAAGATTTCTTTTCTGAATATAGACGGAAACTGTATTTTTACTGCTTGTGAATAAATGAAAAGATGGTTTATTTTAAAAATAAGTTATTCTCTTTATATTTTGTAATCTGTAAGTTCATCTATTGAGATTTTAAAAAATAAAAGTATAACACAAAGCATTTTTTTTTTCTAGAAAAACTGTTTTATAGAGAATCTACAGTTTTCTAAAATGTTTCATAACTTGTGCAACAAACTTCCTTTACTGGTGAAGTCGAAGGTTTCCAGCTCAGATTGAGCATTTATTAAATCATTTAGTTCAATTTACCCTCAGATCATCCTCAAATTTATTTAAAAGAAAGGATACCTACTATTTTGTACAGGTACATCTGAAAAACAATACATTGTCATTAAAAAGCTAATTTATCTCATTACATAAAGAGGGATATATTTGAAGTGTTTATTTCTAGTAATTTTGAAGAAGAAAAGTCAATGTTCTGTTTATCAGAATATTAGAATATTACCTAAGACCAATAGAAGATATATTTTTAATAAAGAAATGATAAGACTGTGTTATGACCTACACAGTTATTGGACTGTAAAAGACTGTAAAATGTTGTTGCCTAAGAAAATGGCTGTTCACACAGTGCTGTATCCAAGTATACTAATGGAAAAGTTGTGTGGAAGAAAGAAATGTGAGAAAATGGTACACAAGCAACAAGGATAACCACAGCCTTGAGGGGATTGTCAAGCAACATCTCCTGGAGAGTTCTGTTGTTATTCTCTAGGTGTGGACTCTGGCTGGAGCTTAAGGAACCAACATTTGCAGGTCAACTGTCTCATTCCTTGTTTCAGTCACCCTCTGAATGAGAGACAATGTCAGTAGTGTCTTACCTGGATTTAGAACAAAAGAAACTGCCGAATCTATGGAATATTATCAAGAAAAATATGAGAGGCGTCAAACCCAACGCTGCAGACAATCTGAAGACCACTATTAAGGTAATCTGGGCTTTGTTACCACCTCAGCAGAACCAAAGTCAGAGTACCTATATGCTGCACTCCATTAATCCTGTAAATTGCATGTGTAATGTAATCCATGTGCTGAAGTACAGCACATGGATTACATTCCAATGGGCTGACATTTCTGTATGAAAAATCCTTTTTATTGGTTTTACAAATTCACATTTCACTCAACAGCATCCTCGAATAAAGATTTTCACAGAACTCTGCTCTGAAGCCTTTATTTTGTAAACTGCCAAAGGAAGTCATATATAGCTTCTGTCTTGATTATGAATCTGCTGGCTGCTACAGCTGTGCACTAGGAAAGGTGAGCCCAACATCCTCTGAGAGGGAGAGGAAGGAGGCGATCTTATTTCTCACTTCCAGCTCTGTCCTTCTGGATCTAGGCTGAGGGTTTTCACCCAGCCTGATGTTCAAAAGAGGCTGGCCTGACTGAGTCTCTGTCGGACCGACTGTGCTGCTGCTTTAGGACAATCTGAGACGCAAGATCATGAATTCAGCCGAGCAGACGGTAACGTGGCTTATTACACTGGGGGTCCTGGAGTCACCCAAGAAAAGCGTGTCGGATCCAGAGGCTTTCCTCCAGGCGTCTCTGCAGGATGGGGTGGTGCTGTGCAGGCTGCTGGAGCGACTCAGACCCGGGACAGTGGACAAAGTAAGTGGGGTTGGGAAAAATGGCAGAGTAAACGAACCAATCTAATGGAAAACCACATGGAAGACTGATTTTCACAAATCAGAAGGCTCTTTAGTGCTCATTGGAAAGGTTGTGTACAAAAAAATAATCTAATTTGAATATAAAGCGTTATACAGCAAATAAAGAAAAACAATCTTCAACCAGAAGGTCAAATACAGTTCATTTGCACTCAATTATTGAGTTTTTCCTTTTACTCTGGTAAAAAAAAAAAAAAAAAAAATACAGATCACAGTTATTGTTGGGGACTATTTTTACAATAGATGATTAGTACCAAGTTCTCCTTGTTTTGTAAATAAGTGTTGCGGGCACCCTTAGTGTGTCTAAGTCTAAACAAAGGGTAGCCTATTTGCAACAAAACACATTTGAAATTTTGAAAACCAGCAACAAGAAGAACATGTTTAATATGGGTGACAATTAAACTAAGTGGAACATTTTAAAATGGGGATAAAGTAGAAAGATGAGCTAAAACGAAATGCAGACAACAGCTGAAATTGAATGCAAAGGGCAAATGACTTAGATCAGCCAAACAAAACTGATTATAAAGAGAATCAAAGTAGTACGGGACAAGCACAACTAAGATGCAAACAATGGGAAAAAACAACCTAAACACGTTGAAATGTCATTAGAGTTGCACGGATTTATGCATCAAAGGATGGCTCCCTAATATTTATTTGACTTTATTAAATTCAAAGAAGTGTATGAAGTGTCTGCTGTTGTTCAAATGAGTGAATTCCTGTAATAGACATATATAAAAATTTCTTTTTAGTGCTTTTTTGAGCTGCCGATCACTGATCACAGGAGATCTCGGAGAACTTGGCGGATTCAGATGACTGGCAAATAACTGGTCCTTTTCTAGAAGTAAGCCTAGCCACAACAGGAAATTGAAATTCCTAAAATAAACGAAATAATCAACTCTTATAAAGTGTTTAAAAATAAACCGATGCTTCCACCAGCCTTTTTATTGGCTGATGACTTCTGTCTTTGTTTTGTTTTTTAAGTCTGACCTGCAATTTTGGCAGGTTTCACTTTTTCGATTTTGTCCCCCAAATATACAAGTCAGTTTATGTAACTGTGATTTTTATTAAACATGAAAAATACTGGCCAGAAAAGAAACAGAAATGTGCAGCAGGTTCCTTGACAATAATCACTAATTATTAAAAAAGATTTTTCTGTTATCTAATCTGACAGAAAATGAATTGCAATGTTATTCTCAGTTCCTATTTGCACCCGAGCATGGGTGTGTACATATATATCTATATCTAGATATATATACACACACAGTTATGTCGAGGCTCCTACAGCTTACTAGCTGCAGCAAAGATAGGCTGAAGATCTAATTAAAAGTAGCTTCTGTTAAAGCGTCACAGCAAATGACAACAAAACATTAAATCACATGGTGAAGTTTGGGCCCTTCAAAATAAAACGAAGAACTAACATGTCACCAGTTATCGATGGAAGAGCTGTTTATTTTTCCTGAAAGCTTCGCATTTCTTATGATGGCACTGTATATTATAAATGTGTAACCATGAGATGTAATCATATATTGGTGCATTCATCGTTACAAAACAAAATTCACATTTTGAACGTGTTTGGAAATTGTTAATTTTACTTTGAAAGTTTAAACCGGAAGTTGTGCTTATCAGCTTGCTTGATCCTGGAAAGCAGCAAGTGCACACAGAGCAACGTCTGGAGAAAATAAGAGTTATGTCAAACAACAAAACCTCTTTAAAATCTGAGTTAATTAACGCTTCAGAGTAGTATATGAAACTGAAACGGTTTTCTTTTAATTCGTAGTTTTTCCAGGAACCGAGAGGCGACAGCGAGTGTCAGAGGAACATTGCAGAGTTTATTAAAGGCTGCGGTGCTTTCGGTGTGGAGGTAAGTCACTCCATCAGTTATGTATTTATTTAGTTAGACTGCGGGGTTCGTGGAAATTTTGTTTTTTAGGATAAAGTTTTCTTTAAACCTGTTTCTAAGGGTTTATTGGTGATGTTTTCAAGCTGCTGAGCCGTTAGTCCTGTTGACAGCGCGAGACAGCCGCCGTTACCGTAGTAACGGGCTTTTATCTGGCAATACATCAGTGTTTTCCGTTGTTTGTGTTGTAAACAGGTAACTATATGCTTCGGGTTTGCCTTTTTTTGTCACATTGATTCGCTATGTACAAATCAAGCATTAATTAATATATCACTATTCAATGGACGTGATTTAAAACTGCTCTGCTATCTCAGTCCCTGTGTAAAACTAGAGGTTTAATACTGGTCTGTTCTTATTTTATATTGTATCTTGTTTCTTTTCTCCAACTTAAATGTTTGTCCAAACACTGTAGCTGTCTTCTACGTGGTTTAGCAGACTTACCTTTTGTAAAACAACATTTTAAATCACAAAAATTACCTGGGTAAATCCAAAAATCGGTTTCATTTATTAGGGATGAAAAAGCTTCTTATACTAACCTGGCCATATGTGAAAATATAATTGCCACCCCTTGTTAGTTAATGAATTAACTAATTAGTTTTGCTATACAAACTCAGGCATGATTACTCCCAGACTTTTATAATCAACACACTACTTAAATTAAACCTGTCAGATATCATGAAGTAGGGTAAAGTATCTCAAAAAGCAGCACATCATGTTAAAACAGTTCTGCAAAGCAGAGTGGGCCAAAATTCATCCACAGTAATGTAAAAGACACATTCATATTTATCCCAATGCATATTTAAAAAAAATGCATTTTGAATTTACTCAGTTTATCTTTGTCTGATATTGTTTGATCTGAAACATTAAAGTGTGACATAGAAAAACGGCAACAAATACAGAAGAGGGGAGAAAATACTTGGGTTGCAGATACAAAACAAGCGAGAATGTTATTTTTATTCCTCACTTTGGCTGTTCCCAAAATATGTATTTGCTGCCTGTGGTTCATTGGTAGTTATGGAAACAGGAGGCACAGATTCACTTTGATAGTTATTTTTTATTTTTTTTTTACTCTTACTTGGCAAGAAATATTAAGTCAGTGGAACTGATTATCAAATGAGCAGGTCTAGTTTATGTTTTGCAAGGGATTGTAGTGCATTTTGATGTCTTTAATGTTCTTTCAGTCAGTTTTATAATAAGTAAGTTCAAGGACAGTCTAGTATTTGTCTTTCTATCAGAGTTCAAAAGCACAACACAGGGCGTATGCCTGTGTCTGTTTGCATTTCTAAGTGGGTCATGGCAGGTTCTGACCTCCCTCTCAGTGAGTGAGCAGAGAGATGTAGTGAATAATGTACAAAATGACAAACATGCACACATGAACTCAAATAGTATTGATCTTAGCCGTGGGAAAAAGGCAGTGGGATCATAATGGAAGAGATCATGCTGCATGCAGACCTCTAACAAGGTTTTGCTCTGGACTCTGGTAACTGAGACAAGATAGATGGGCTTTTAAAAAAATGTTTTAAATCTTCGAGGAGTAATAGGGAGATCATGAAAAACATAAAATGAGGGGGAGGGGAAGAGTGGGCTGATGTAATGTAGTCTGCCAGGCATCCAGTGGATTTTCCAATCAGGTTGATTAGGGGAATGGCAGCCATGTCCCTGGAGGCCAAGGTCTCCGTTACGAGCAGTCAGGAATAATTCTCCCAGACAGTCGTGAAGCAGGCGGAGGACAGGCCAGACTGAGTGTCCCACAGAAGAGGATTACAGAGAAGGCTGCAAGTGGCGGCGTGAATGTGGCCGACTCAGACTGTGATTATCAAAAGCTGCAAAAGCAGTCGGATAAAAACCGCCGCTATACATTAGACTATGACTATAAATAAGGTTCACTGTTTGTGATGTTGCTTGTATCCCTTAGAGCTCCCTCATGGTAGCTGTAAAGATATAAACTCTAATCAAGTGAGCTGGTTAACCAATCACGAGCATCTGTGACAAAATATCAACAGTATTCAATTTAATCAGATTTATCTAGGTGGGAGATTGAATAAATAAAAAAAAAGACTTTAAAGCCATCTGTCTGACTATATAATTTTTGTAAAATATGTTTTTCTATCAAATCAGTTAGCTCTTTCTTTTTTTGAAATTCATGTGGCAAACTCCCAAAATGTAAAGGATTCATTTGCTTGTCTATTTGCATTAATATCATCCTTGGATCCTTTCATCTTTAACTTGAAGTTATCTCACTTTCACTGCATCACATGCAGGTGGGTAGTCCAGCTTTTCTTTTCAGTTGCTCTCTTTTTCTTTGCTTTTAATTCGGGCTTCTTATCAGAATGAAGCTGTGGTATGATCTCCGAATGTCTATATTTTTTTCCCTGACCAAAAAAAACCCACAATTTTTATTTTATCACAAGCCCAAATAAGCAGCACCTCTTGATATTACCCTCTAAAATCTTAACACAGATGGATGAATCACAAGTGAAGACCAGGGTTGTGTAGACATAATGGTTGACAGGTTAACTGGAGCATGAGTAAAATTTATTTTCAAGCTGAGACCACACGACACGATATTTTAGCCCGATTTTACCCCGATTTCAAGTCGGGGAAATTCTGGTGTCAGTGTGCACTGGTTGTGGCCAGTCGACAGGGTGAGTCGGCACAAAAATCTGTTGGTGGGAACATCTAGTCTCTGTAAAATCTGTGATTACTGCGAATGTCTATATCTCAGCTAAACAGCCAGCTGGCCAATGTTAAACCCCATTGGTTCTCTGAGGGGTTCAGGTCAGGCCAGGTTGCTGGCCAATCAAGCAGAGTAACATCATGATCATTGAACCAGCTTTTGATACTTTTGGCTGTGTGGAGGGGTGCAAAGATCTGCTGGAAACTAAAATCAGTGTCTGCATAAAGCTTGTCAGCAGAGGGAAGCATAAAGTGCTCTAAAACATCCTGACCGTGGACTTAATAAAACACAGCAAACCAACACCAGCAGATGACATGACACCCAAAATCATCACTGGCTGTGAAGGCTTACAGTGACAGGTCGGCACTCCTCTCAATGATGGCCAACATTTCTGTGTTAAAAATAGTTTTTTATAGGTCGGATATAATATTCAAATTGGGCTTTTACTGCCTGTTAGCTGGGACGTGCCTAACTGGGGTCTGACATCATACCAAGATCTGAGCTTTGATTTCTGAGATGAATCAAAAAAACCCAAGAGACTGACTTACAGCAGTCATTCTGTAGGATTGTGCCAGCCCCAAGGTGTTTTGGTGAGATTAGCAATTCAAATGGACTACATGCTTGAAGTTAAGTGGTTTTTTACTGAAGTGGTTTTTGTGTTTTTGTGCCAGAATGTGTCTCATTTCATTGTTTGCTTCTTTATGCCGTTCAGTTTTTGCAGAAAACAAAGAGCTTGGCTTGCAGATGATCTGAAATAATCACAATTTATTAAAAGCAATTTTCTTGTCACTATGGCTCCATCTGTACAATTTGGGAATATAAACGTTTGTCAGTGTGTGTGGTTTACACACGATTAGGAGCTGCTGAGGTGTTTTGTGTGTTGCCAGTAACTTGTGCGATTGAGCGATTACAAGAGGCGGCTCAGACTTAATCCTCCCTCCGACTAAAGTTGGATCAGAGGTTTAATGCACCAGTTGGCTCAGTTTTGCTTAAGTTTTAGGGTGGTGTATGTCTTAGAATGCTACATTTGACACAAATACCGATTAAAGCAATAAAAAATAAGACAAATCTATTTTAAATAAGAGTTTCTGAAAATCCCCCAAAGTGCTTTGGAAACGTTGTTGCCCTGGTACAGAGTTTTTGTCACTTAAATATTTCAGATCATCAAATAGCTTTTAATAAGATGACCTTAATAAATAAAAAATGAAGTTCTAAAAAGATTATTGAATCTATTAAGGGGGAAAAGCTACATAACTCAGCCTGGCTGTGTGTGAAAAGCGATTGCCCCATAAAGTTAACACCGGTGGTAAAAGTTGCGCCGCCTTGTGAGAACTGGTGTGGGAATAGTTTTAACTCAGCATCATTATAGGGGTTTTTGAACATGAACAGCCTGTTTATAGTCATGGCACGGCATTATAACGAACTTTGACTAGGCCAAAGCCTTGATTTAGTTTAATTTAAGATGTTTGATTCCAAAAATATTTGGTTAATAAGGTATTTCCATGATTTTACAAGGATGGGCAGTTGGTTTCCCCCAAGGCCATGTTGGTTTGGGTAGTTTATTTCCTTATTAAATAGAATCATGATTTGAGAACTGCGGGCCGTGTTAACCTATGGTTGTCATTGTCTAATGTAGATTTTTTTCTGCTGATCTAAAAGTGTGAAAAAAGGCAAACAGAAATAAATATTCAGCCACAGCACTGTGTCAACCAGTGGTAGCTCTGTTTTAGCTGCAGTAAAGGTTGCTGAATATTTGTACTTCTATTGTCACGTCCAAATGTGTCACCAACCCTGTACAGGGACAGGTAATTCACAAAAGTCGTGTACTTGTTGATGTCAGGTCATGTGAATAAAAATACCAAAAACGTCTCCTTTTTTTCCAGCCTTTTGAAGTGAGTGACCTCCTCCAGGGACTGAAGTTTTCCAGCGTACTAAACTCCTTAGTTGCTCTTAACAAAGTTACTGAAGGTAAGAGTTTAGTGTTTTGGGCCATACTAGATCTTTATCTTTGCAATTCTGGCTTATTTTCTGGGATATTTTAGGGTGTTATGCTTTGTTTTATGTTGTGTGCCTGCAGATTTGGTCGTCTGTGGAGTCGGCGTATGTGCGCCGCACTCCTCAAATTTAAGGATCAAATCCTTTGACTCTCTGAACACTCAAAGTCGTTCATCTAAGCTGCAGCAGCCTCAGTACCGCAGCCTGGTGAGTCACGCTGTCAATGACAGCATCACAATCTCAGCGATGGCAACAATAAAAGAAGTCAAACATTCGTCTGCTTTTTATATCAAAGTGACTACTCTGCTCGTTCACAGGACATGTCAGATGGCAGCGTGTGTGGCCAGTTGCTGGTCAAAGCACGTTTTCCCTTCCAGGCGACCAACGAGGATGAACTCTGTTTCTCCAAGGGTGACGTCATCTGTGTGACCAGGCAGGCACCAGGGGGCTGGTGGGAAGGTTTACTGAACGGCAAGACGGGTTGGTTCCCCAGTAACTATGTACGGGAGCTGAAAGGAAGTGGTGGGTGCAGCTCTTGTTGACGGACAAATACTGCAGCCTTAGAATTTCACCCTGTATTTCAGTAGAGTGGCTCCTTCTTGTTTTGTTCACAACAGATTACGTAGTATTTTAAACAAATAACTTGCAGGAGTGCCATCCTTACCTTCAGCCTTTTCAGGCATGTTTAATGTCTAATATTAGTTAAGGTTTAAAATGCAGTAAAAAAAAAACATTATTTTAAGCTGTATAAGTGTTTTTCCCAAATAGTGGCATCATCCTTAAATTCCACTGTGATGTTTGAGTTTATAAAGGGAAATGTGTTTTGCATTATCTAACTTGGCAATTATCAAATTACATCTGAACACGTTTTCTGTCAGAAACATCATGCATACTTATTCTTTGGTGTGAAAGCAATGCATTTGGTTGAAGATGTTGAAATATCAATATCTAGCGCACTCCTATTTGGAATTTAGCTTCTTTATCATGGTTAGTCTTGGAGAAACTGTGAGAACTGAGCTGTTGCCTTCTGCTGTCAGGGCTTGTAATGACCAGTTCCTCATGGCTCGTGTAATTGTCTTGGTTTGCTGTGTTGCTTTCGGAAGAGGGAAGGCAGGAAGCTTCACATGGACACAAAGAAAGGAAGTTCCAGAGCTGCTGCTTATAAGGAAACTCCCTGACTTAAAGCTCACAGCAGAAAATAACAACTATGATAACAGCAGGCTATGATGTAGCAGATGATAAATATGGCCAGTTAAAATTGTTTCATTCATTTTTAGCTCTTTATTTTCTCTGGTTATGCCACGAAAGTCAAAAAGTACAATAAGCTACTTGTTTCCTAGGAAGGGCTGAGTTTTATCCGGGCTTTACATTACGTTGACCATTGAGGCAACATTTAACTGGACTGATTATAACCAAATGCATATTAGTGGCCATGCGGAGCTTTAATGACCAAAGCCAGGACTGAAAGATCACGAAGTCATAAAATTTGCGATGTATCACATTTTATCATCTACACAGACTAGTGCGGTTTGGAAAGGATGTGGCTTTGTGACTCCACATCAAGTATTTGATAAATATACTTCATGATTGTTCCTCCTGGTTCATCTTAATCTCTGAAAATGTAATTACTGAAAAACGAGATTTCAGTAATTCTATTTAAAAAATGTTACGCATTATAAAGGTTCATTAAACGCCGAGTGTTTATTAACGAGGGTCTGTAACTTTTAATTGTTATGATTATATGTCACAGCTGATTAAAACTGAAACTTTTTGTGAAAGTTTTTGATGTCTCTGGTCTTAAAGTGGTCTTAAAGAATTCAAAAAAACTGTTGAATGTGCTTTGCTTCACAGCCTTGTCAGTTCTGTAGTTCGTTTTGCATCTTGTGTCACTTTTACCACACTTTTTCCTTCCACTTAACTTTCCATTATTATGCTTGGATACACTTTGTGATCAGCTGTTCTGTCAAGGCAGCAGTCTTTCCCATGATTGGCTAGGCCATAACATGGCCAGAAGATAACACATCTGTTTTAAATGTCATTGTTTATTTATGTTATTGCTGGTATATCATATTCTAATGTTCTGGTAAGTTGAATCTTGGGGTTTCATTAGCTGTAAGCCTCAATCATCAATATTAACAGAAATACACACTTTAAATATATCCCACTGTGTATATAATAAATCTATAATATGAGTTTCACTTATTGAATTTTCAGTGATGGTTTAGTACCACGAGATACGCCTGTATGTTGTGCTTTAACATGTTTGGTCCCCCAGTTAAAAGGAATAAGACCAAACCTTTTTCTGTTTTCAGACAAAACAACAGACAAGCCAAAGTGTGGGACTCTGAAAAGTCCACCAAAAGGTTTTGACACCACCATCATTTCTAAGACCTATTATAATGTGGTGAGTATCAACCTAACCTCCTATGTGTCAACACTTAATGCTTTATGAAGGTCAAATGCTTAGTTAACAAGTAAGTTAAAAGACTTCTACCAGAATACTAAGATTTGTTTTGGTGTAGGTCAGATGTTAGACTAAAAAGATAGTTGACAAAAAATTTAAAAATTAAACTTCCTTCCTGTTTCCTTTCTGATGCAGCTTTTAAGGTTCGACTGGTGACTCGAGCTAAAGGATGATTTCCACATTGTGCGTCTGCCTTTGTGGACTGTCACTATCAATTATTTTTCATTCACACATTTAATTAACGATCGCATTGCCATGTTTGTGTGTGTATATAAGCATGGCATGATTTGTGGAGCCCACATGGCACCCATGCATGTGTCAGGTCGGTGTGACAGAGTGCGTCCAATGAAATGTAGGTTATATCTTCCATCCCAGTGGTTTCTGGGGCAGCCTGGCCTGAGGGTGGGCTCTTTCTAGCGTGATTGTGTTTGAGTGTTTTTAATAATGTAGCAAGATGTCACAGTCTCTGCAGACAGTCTCCTCTATGGTCGAGGAACCTAAGTGTTCTTTATACACACACGTACAGGTCGTGCCTGAAGTGAAAGCTGTCCCTAGACACTAATGCATAAGAAAAAATAGGATCCAGTTTTTTATCTTTTTAAGAGACTGCCAACAGCAGGAAAGAAGCTTATATCACTGGAAGATGTAGGCTTTGGGCATTTTTATTTCAGTTTATTCACTATATTTTCACGAGAAGTACCTCTACTGACCTCTTTCACTCACTTAATATACATATTTTGATTAAAAACTACGTGTAAAAATAAACTTAGCTTATACCTTGTCACACTATTGCATACCTGCATTGTGTTTAAACAATGTGGGAAGATGAGCTGCCTTAGGTAAATATCGCTCCACTTCACCTTCCTACGCATTTAAAATTGTAACATACACATGCCTATGAATGCTGGATGCTTGTAAGTGAAAGTGTAACTGATGGCATGACCTACTATCTGATTAATTCGGTTGATGATTATCCAACCGTTTGCAAGTAGTTGTAGAGCACTGCACTTTAATCGTGGGATGGTTAGTTGATCCTTAACGCTCCTTAACTTCAACCTTGCACACATTTTTGTCTACATATGACATACAATTGCATGTTTAACCACTAGTTAGCAGAAGAGCTAATGTAGAATTCTAAATTGAGTTCCCCTGTTTATTTTTATTAGAAATAAAGCATTACATGAAAAATGGTCCTTGGTACGAGTATTTGAGGGGAGCCTGGAAGATTTAATACAGTTGATTAAATTACTCACCTGAAACAACTTTGACCATTTTCAGGTGTTTTATTTTTATGCATCTGTTTGTCTGTTCCATCCAGTGGCTTTAGTCGCTTATACTTTTTAACTAAAAGAAAATCAAACCAAATCTCCAGTCAGTTCTACGGTGGCTACTTTTTATTAATTATTTGTCTGGATTATAGCGAACCAAAAGCTGTACAGTTAAACCCCTAATAATTATCTAACATGTATTGCAGTTCAGACAGTTCTTGTGATGCTGTGACAATAACTTTAGGATACATTGTGCATCTCAAATGGAAGTGCACCAAAAGTGACACACAGACTCCAAAGACTTGACAGGACTTGATGTTCCATAAAATGTGCTTAATTTTCTCAGGCTTGAACCTGTCTAACAGGAGTTTTTTAGTTCACCAGCAGTTGAACGAACGGTACTTTTGTAGATGGTCTCACATTTCATTTACGTCTTGTTGTAGCTGTCTAAAAACGCACAGTTAGTAATCAGAAACATCATTCCTGCGAAGCTTCTGGAGTTGTTGCAAGATCAGCAAACTAGCCTGTTGGGTGAAATGAAAGTCCAGTTTTTAAGCGAGGCTTATCACTCCCCCAGGATGCTTTAACTCCCTCCTTTGCATTTAATGAACTACATCTCTGAAAGCCTTCAAGATTTATTTTGACCTACCAAAATCTACCAGGAGTTTCTGTATCTCAACAAACATTTTATTTAAGGATCTACTTCAAGAGGTTTTGCAGCCCAACGAAACACTCAATCCTGTCTAGATGTTGCTCTGTATAAATTTCCTTAAAAGATTAATGGAAAACAAGGGCAACTATAAAACGTTACTGTCATTTCTTTCAATTTCTTTTTAATAGCATTGTGTCTCTGACAGGTCCTACAGAACATCCTGGAAGCAGAGAGTGAATATTCAAGGGAGCTACAGAGTCTCCTGGGGACTTACCTTCGGCCACTTCACCCCACAGACAGGTAGATGTTCCTGACATTCTTTGACTTGTTTACTCAACAGAATATTTAATGTTTTATTGTTAGGCGCCTTGAGAGGACATACGTTGTATAACCACCATAGAAATAAATGGAATTGAATTTAATAGAATTTTATATTAGAGCACGTATGTTTCATGTATTATTTTTTCCTTCCTCGTTTCTGTTCCACAGACTCAGCAGTGGTGACATCAGTCATATTCAGGGGAATCTGGAAGAGATCTCAACCTTTCAGCAGATGCTTGTTCAGTCCTTGGACGATCAGACCAAGTCATTCTTTGTTTTTGTCTTTGCAAAATTCCTTAATCTTCTGTTGGATTCAAAACTGCTAACTCTATAAAAGAACCTGCAGTACTTTTCTGTATGTTTTATAGTCCTTTTAAAACATTTATGCATGCCATCAGGCCTTTGAATTGCATCACTCTTCACTTTTTTTTAAGAAAGCCAACCTCTTTAATGTTGTTGTAGCTTCTAGTCAGCAATAAATGGAGCACCAGAGACATCTAGTGGCCAACATATTGTCCATTTTTGATGCATTTTTTTCTGTGTCATTAAAGAAACAAGAATGTTTTCATCGAGTCTGATATTACAGTGTGGTTTGTGTAGACTTCCTGAGAGCCAGCAGAGAATTGGGGGGTTCTTTCTGAGCCTGATGCCTCGGATGGAGATCATATATGTGGCTTACTGCTCCAATCACCCATCTGCAGTCAGCGTACTCACACAGCACAGGTAAGGCCAGACACAAACCCTGAGCATGCATGGAAACTACAACAACTTAAGAGTGTTTTGTTTATTAATGTGTCTCACAGTGAGTATCTTGGGGAATATATGGAGTCAAAGGGGGCGTCCAGTCCTGGGATGTTGACACTGACAATTAGTCTGAGTAAACCCTTCACCAGAATGGAAAGATACCCAGCACTGCTGAAAGAACTGGATAGACATATGGAAGTAGGTGTCTATAGGTGTTTATAGACTCCAAACATGAGGAGACCAACTTTCTTGTTTTTTATATTCTGATTGTCTTTTAGGAACAACACCCTGACCGAGCTAACCTCATTGCTGCTATGGCAGCCTTTAAAAGCCTTGAAGTAAGAATGCTTCTTTTCTTCTCTGTTGCCACAAGTTGAACCAGTTTTACCAGTGGTCCAGCAATAACTTTGATCACATTTTGCTGAGTTTTTGTAGGTTTATTTACCTATGTGTGTTTTTAACACAGGCTGAGTGTCAGGAAGTAAGAAAGAAGAAGACAGTGGAGATGCAGATTCTGACAGAGCCAATCACAAACTGGGAGGGAGAAGATATTAAAACTCTTGGCCCAGTTCTTCACATGTCCCAAGTCAAAGTTTACACGCAGAATTGTCAGGTACAAAACTCTGTCACTGTCGATACTGGTGTAGGAAGAGATGTTGAGTTTTACTCCATACCTTTTGAAGGGTCATCTCCACAAGTCTGAACCCTTGTGATCTCGCCTGTGAAATCCAACAGGATTTGGTAAAAAGAGTTTTGTCTTTCAGGAGTCAAACGAACGCTTCCTCATCCTGTTTCCTCACACTCTGCTCATGCTCTCAGCTAGCCTCAGAATGAGTGGATTCATATACCAGGTATATTAACAATGACAGAATCTTAGTAAGAAACGTTATGCTCACAAACTTTACAACAAATTGTCATCAGCGCTCTTGTAAAGTGACCTACTCTCTGTTTCTGTTTGTCTGTAGGGGAAAATACCGTTATCAGGAATGCTCATCTCCAGAATCGAAGATGGAGACAACTTGAGGAATGCTTTTGAAATATCTGGTCACCCCATTTTCTTTCTTTACTCAAAATAATTTGGTGATCTCAACAGATCTCATTTTATGATTTTTATCATAGAAAAAATGTTAAATTTATCAAAGTTATGTACTGAATTACTGAAATCGTCTGAGAACTCTGAACTGGAAAAGTTTTTGCAGCTCTAGTGGCTGCTATTTTTGTAATTTTTTTTTTTCAAAGTAGGCAGACAGGAAAAGGGGGGGCGAGAGGGGGAGGACACGCAGCCTCAGTCTCCAGAGTTGGGACTGAAGCCTCAGTCTAAGGGTCGTGTGCTCTAACGCTACGCCATAATACGTTTTTATGTATTTTATGTTGTAAATAAAAACCAACCAAGCCCACTCGATGTCTTTTATATTGTCTTTGTTGAGGTAATGTGCCCAGTAAAATCACAGAGAGGCTAAAGCTATTCTGTGCCCATGTCGCTCAGTTCATATTTTTGACTTTTTATTACAAGTCATTATTTCTCATTGTGTGCGTGTTGTTGTGCAGGCGGCCAGTGTGAGCGTACACAGATAGCTTGTAACAGTCAGCGTGATCTACAAGACTGGTTGGACCTTCTCACCAAACACACACACACCACTCCACCTCATGTGCACAAGCCTCAGGCTTGTCACACAGTAAGGCTCTATGTTCTATTAACAGTAGGCGAGGTGATCCACATCCACGTTGCTTCTTATGCATCTGTCTCTTTTTCTTCTTCACCATGCTGCTTCTAGTTGCCCTCCCATCCTGTCACTCCCTCCAGACACCCTGAGTCCCGTGGGGGGAGCGGTGGGAGCCCTTACCACACTCTGCCTCATCCCTCTTCGTATGGGACAAATCAGAGCAGCAGCCCCATGTGGGGACCCCTGGAGCCACCAAGCACCCCCAAACCCTGGACCCTGAGTTGCCTTCGCCCTGCACCTCCACTACGACCCTCGGCTGCTCTGTGCTTCAAAGAGGTGCTGATTCCAAACCTGTTAAAATAAGTATAAAACTAATTTAACTTGGACATGCATGAGAGTGTGTGTTGCTGAAGGTAAAACATGAGGATATGATATATATGATATTTTTTCCTTAAATGTGTCCTAAGAAATAATTGCAGCACCTTGAACATGTTCACATTTGATCAGGTATAACACCAAACTTCAGTGCATTTTATTTGGATTTTATGTGACAGACCAACACAAAGTAGAGCGTAGTTGTGATGTGGGAAGATGATGATATGTGGGTTTTGAATATTTGATATGTGTATGTATACCTGAACCCACTTTTCCTGCTGTTATAACTGCAAATCTTTTGAATCATGACTCCACCAGCTTTACACATCTAAGGACTGAAGTTTTTGTCCATTAATCTTTGCAGGTTTGCTGAAGCTCAGTCAGATTGGATGATGAGCATCTGTAAACAGCAGTTTTCAAGTCTTTCCACTGGTTCTCACTTGGATTTAGGTCGGGCTTTTGACTGGCCTGTTTTAACACATAAATATGCTGAGATTCAAACCATTTCATTGTAACTCTGGCTTTACGTTTAGAGCCATTGTCCTGCTGGAAGGTGAACCTCCACCAGGGCCGGTTCTAGGCATGCATATATAAGGGGGCAGGCAGAAATGTGAAGGGGGCATCATCATGTGTACACATTATGCGCATGTTTATTGTTGTTGTTTTTTGTTTTCTTCATGGGATTGGGGTAAACTGTGTAGTACTGTGCAATTTGCCAGACTTCACTGGTTTCCTCCCAGTTGGGCTTCTTTTGAACATGTTGGGCTGGAGAAAAATAGCTTTGGCCGGGTTGTTAAAATTTGGGCTGCTTTTCACAACATTTGGAATGTTTTTAGTAATTATTCATATCAAAATAGTTGTCATTGGTGGCAGAAAAGTAAAAACCTGCAGATCTCAAAATGACACAAAATTTGAAAAAGAGAATCTGTTGAAGATGACATCATCCATCAGTGATGGTCATTGGTTAACCAACTGTCTCTGTGAAATTATATTTGTAAATTGTTAACGCCCAAAACACTGTTAAGAGTTTATCTGCATGACTTGATGTTGTGAGACAGCATCATGCTGAAGAGGAAAATATAAAAGATTTCCAGAAAGCTAAAACCAGACCAGAACTTGCACAGACATTTTTAGAGGCAGGTGCTTAAGTCAAAAAAGGGCATCCATTGCCAAATGTATGTATAAAATTAAAATAAAAATAAAAAACAGGACATATTTAAGCTTTTATAGTCTCTCTTTTCTTGGAATTATGCAGCAAAATTTGTAAATGAAATAAATCAATGTTCTGCTATGCATCGTAATCAAAAGAGACTCACTGAATCAGGTGAGAAAACACTAAACATTATTTGACTGTTTTCTGACAGAGTTGAAACATTACACTAATAATTAACCATTATCAATATCAGTATAACCAACCACACTTTCATTTCAAATCACAAACCCACTTTAGGTAGTTAATGTTAACATTTGCTCTTATTATTATTATTATTATTATTATTAATTTTTATTAGACAGCAACATTTTCCCATTAATTCATCATTTTGTGTTTGCTGCTCTATATCATAGAGCATTATATTCAGCCTTCAGCATATATTAGCCTGTAATGTTAACTACCTAGCCAAATGATTCCTCAGCTGTCGGAGCAGAAATGGTTGCATGAAAAGAGCTGCTTGAGTTAAAGTGACTTTTACCTACACAGAACAGTTTGGTCAGCATGCTGTAATTATACAATACTGTATTTTTGTTTTGATTATCACCATTTTATTGTGAGAGTTAGGCTACCAGACATTCAGAATAAGGCTTGTGGTCATGTTTTTTCTTTTCTTCTTCAGACTTTACCATCAAAGTAATTAAGTGAAATGATCTAATTTGTCTGTTTGGTTGTATATCTCCCTCTATGTCTCTTCATTAAACCTGACAAACATCAGTCAACAGCTGGATTTTATGAGTACACCCTTCAACAGATTTTTTTTTTTTCCTTCTGATCAGCTACCCTATCCCTGCTGAATGATAAGCTTTCCCACAGCATGGTGCTACTACCACCATGCTTCATCACGGGGAAGGCATGTTCAGGGTTTAGTATTAGTTTTCCACTGCAAGTTTTTTTTGTGCAGACCAAAATACGTCATTTTGAACTCAGCTAACCAGAGCTCCTTCTTCCACGAAGCTGTGTCTCCTGTATAGCTTGCGGCAAACTGCAAATGCAGTTTTCTATGACATGCTATGACTGATGGATTTCATGTTAACAGATTCTCCTACATGAGTTGCAGATCTCTGCAGCTCCTCCAGAGCTTTCACGGGCCTCTTGGCTGCTTCAGATTAATGCTCTACTCGCCTAGTCACTTTGTGTCGGTAGGTTTACAGTTGTGCCATATTGTTTTCATTTTCAGACGATGGGTTGTACAGCTCTGTGAGAAATCCTATGAGCCCGGAACGCAGAGGAACTCCGTTCACTAATTAGGTGGTTCTGGAGGCAGTTGGTACACTGAAGTTTTATTTAGTTTTATCAAAGTAAAGTCTGTTGTAACATGATAAAATGTGGAAAGGTTGAAGGAGTATGAATCCTTAGGAAAGACAAGGTAAAGCCTCTCCTGGTTTATGCTCTGATTTCGTGTTTTTTTTTTGTTTTGTCTTTTTAAAGGATATAAGTAAAAGTCCCAAAAACAAGAGGCCGCTGCTCCCTACAATAAGAAAACCAGAAAGGAAACCATCGGAGGAAGATTTCACTGCCAGAAAGAGTGAGTACAGCACAGAAACCTAGCTGCAAAGTCAGTTCCAGTCTGGGGTTTGATAAATTAGCTAAACAATGTTTTTAGTAACTTTGTTCAAATTTGCATATTTGCTGTTTTCACAAAAGCGTACCAGAATTGGAAATGTGATTAACAGGTTGTAACAAAAATGGCTTAAATCCCTTTAACTTAAACAGTCCAAACAGTTAGGAATATCCATGCATCTTTGTTTGTTTGTCAGTGTATGTTGACCTTTAGGTAAATATTTGACCTTGACCTTTTTCCCAGTTATTTGTTTGGTTTTGCTCACTGGGATAAATATGCTAATGAAAGGCCCATAGACAGAAATTCCTCGTCATTATTTTTTGTATACTTAATGTAAGAAAAAAATATACATAGTTTAATAAAATTTATTGATGATTTAAGTTTCTGAGTTAATCAACCAATTGAATGGCAATAATTATATGTTGTAGCCAGACATGTTGAACTCCCTCTATCAATTACAAAAGCCAAACATTTGATATGATTGATTGATAAATTATATATACTTGCATACATAACTGTAATATGTAAATGAAACAGTGCTTCTGTATAAAAACCTTAAAATGTATCTTCAGCCTCTGTCCCATTTGTTTCCATCCCTTCCATCATCTTGCTTCAGGTACAGCAGCTCTGGAGGAGGATGCTCAGATACTGAAAGTGATTGAGGCCTACTGTACGAGTGCAAAGACTCGTCAGACTCTCAATTCAAGTGAGCTACTTCATTTTTAAGCATTTCTATCCAAACACATCATCATAGAGTCTCACTGTTTGTACTGTGTCTCTTATTACAAAGCACTGTTTACTCTAAGCTTGTTTTTACTAACAAGTTTTTCTCTCTTCTCTCTTTTGTCTTATGTTCATTCATCCTGGTTCATTGCTCTCCAACCATTATTTTATCCTTAAATTACTCATATTGTCCTGTCGTGTTGTGTCACCTTCATCCCTCCTCTGCCTTTTTTTATATTTGTCCCATTTAAACCATTTAATATCCTTCATGTGTTGTCATGCGTTTTCATATTTTGTGTCTGATTACTGTCAAAACCGACTGTATGGTTTGTCCAACACCTTCATACTGTCCAATATGATTTGATGTGTCCCCTCACCCTCCCAAACATGTAATTGGTGGTTGTTTTATGGCACCGTAAAGCATGGCAAGGAACTGACCTCATGCACAACCATGTGCTGGCTGAGACAAGCCTCACAATGGCTGCGCCCCCTAGTAACGTGCCATCTTCTGACCAATCAGAAGACTCCGATTATGACAGTATCTGGACTGCTCAAAGTCACAGGACCGCTTCGTTGTCTCGTAAGATGCTGCTGTTGCGAACCGTTCATGCTGACTGAAAGTTTACTATAGTTGCAGTGTTGTGTTTAAGTCATAGATTTAATAAAAGCAAAACTGTGCTTTCTTAGGGCTTGAAATTCTCAAATTAAATACTTTAAAGAAACAATATTGTTTTGTGCAACAATAACTTACTGTTAAATTATTGTTTCAGGCTCCAGCAGAAAAGATGTCCAAATGCTGTTCCCAGAGGAGGAGAAGATTATTGTTGAAGAAACAAGGAGCAACGGACAGACTGTAGTGGAGGAAAGGTAATAAATCTGATTGTTTATATAAAAGTTCATCTCAAGAAATTATAATATCATCCAAAATAGTATGTAAGGCCACTAAAAAGCTTTTTAAATTGAATTACTGATGTATAGTTTCAGTGATAATCTGAGAAGCACCTGATTATGCATCGTATTTTGACACAGGTCAGTTGTATGTGTTGCTGGTGCCCCCTACAGTCAAAAAGAAATTGTGCAACAAAAAATTCATAGTACAAAAATACCCAGTGTTGGACAGGGTCACCTTGACTTCTTAAAGAAAACATTTTAGGGAAAGTATCGGGTACAAAATCTTTTCTGTCTGATTACTGTACAATAAAGGCCACTGGTGCCAAAAAACTCTTTAAAAAACATTGTGTGTGTCAAAGCTTTCCAGAAATGTGTAGCCTGATGCCTATATTGATATGCTTATAAGTCAATGCATGGATAACGGAGAGAATAAGAAAAGAAAAAAGAGTTGCAAAAAACTCTTATCTGAACTCTCCCATTAATTTTACTTTGAATTTCTGATTGTGGGTAAAGATGCCACCAGTATGTGTGGTGAATTATCTACCACTTTCTATTGTTCTGCTTTTGCTCGTGTTCCTGTGCATTTTTCCTGATGGGATCTCATTACTGGTGTATGAACGCCAAACCCTTCTGGAGCTCCGTCTCTCTACTGCAAAACTTCTACATTGCCATGAAGAAAGACACGATTCTTTACGCCCTCTCTTGGCTGGAGTATCGGCTTACCTTTACCAGTTACCACAACCACCTCGCTGGAGAAGGCGTGGTGGGATTTGTCTGTTTCTCGACTTTGTTTATCCTGTTGTTCCCTGGACCCTATTGATTTCTGGCTGGTACCTGTTGTCCGCTCGGATCAGGTGTTCTGTCCCCCTCGCCTCATTCATCTACATCTGGTGAGGTGCCATCCTCGGGAATGTGTGGCATTTTTCCTTGACTCTTTTCTCCAGATTGTAACTGAGCCTTTTTGAGTTGAGTCGCTTTCCTTCACCTCGATGTCCGGTAATCTGTCATCCACTAAAGTACAACAAAGATTTTCTACGGGATTGTTCTGACTTCTTGGGTGAAATTACATCAATATATGAGCAAGTTTTAATTGGAGGGGATTTTAATATGTGTGTGTGTGTCTCTGGTAAAGGACTTCTTAGATTTATGAATTGTGTGGCCCTGATTAAAACCAGGTGATAAAAGCCCAGATCGGACCCTGGGTTAAGTAAACATACCCGTGTCATTAGACATTAGCGATGGATTCTAGAAACTGTGTTTAACTTGTGCTTGTAGATTTAACATCTGCTTTCGACACAGTGGACCATCTCCAGACTGGAGCAATGGGTGGGCTTGATTTTATTTTGCATTGCAAAAAGACTGAGCTCATGCTTTTTAAATCTGGTGGCTCCAGCTGCAGACCTTCCTTTGACCTTTCCTCTTTGGGACCACATGAAAAATCCAGCATCACTAAATTAGGTGTAAAAATGGACCCCAGCCTAAAACTTCACTCACATGTCAACACTGTGGTTAAGTCCTCTTTCTTTCAGTTGTGGCGGCTGTCAAAAATCAAGTCCCTCCTGTCTATACACCCCCTGTAAAAACTGATCAATGCTTTAATCACCTCACGCCTGGATTATTATAACTTTCATATATTGCGGCTGCACGATTTTCTACTGGTACCAGCAAACGAGAGCACAAAGCTCCGGTTTTACCGTCCCCTCACTGGTTTCCCATGCAGTTTCCAAATTCTTTCGTTTTTAAGTCTCTTAATAGTGTTGCCCCTTCTTATTTGTCTAAGCTGCTTCACACTTACATGCCATCGCGTTAATCGTGCTATTAGACTGTCCTGAAGACATTTTCTAAATCCAGAGGACACAGAGCCTTTTGCAGTTTTGGCTCTTGAAATAATGTGAAATAAGCTGCCCCTGCAGGTCTGGCAGGCTCCATCTTTTGCTTTTTTTAAAACTCGTTTAAAAAAACACTTATTTTATTTGGCTTTGAACTAAGCGTGAGTTGTTATCCTTGTCTTAATCTTTTACCCTTTGTAAAATGTATACCCTATGTATTAATTTATAGCTGTTTTATTGATTTATTTCTATACGTTCTCTTACATTTTTGTGCAGCATTTTGGTGAGGTGTTATGATGTTTTATGTTGTGGTATAGTATGGTGTTTTTTCACTATTCAGTTGGAGTTCTAGAAATAACCTCCTGCAACGGGGCCCCGTTTTTTTTGCACTGGTCACGATTTTATTTTTTGGTAAACCTAGTTTTCTTTTAGTTCCTCCTTATGTGGTCTGATTTGTAGCGAGATGTAAACACAGTCTGTTAAAACGAGCGTTTTGTTCCTGCAGGAGCCTGGTGGACACCGTTTATAGCCTCAGAGATGAGGTTCAGGAACTCAAACAGGTCAGTTTGCTCTTTTATCTATGCTGTACCTTTTTTTTATTCTTGTCTATTTTCACTTCGAAAGTTCGATTTCCGAACCAAAATTTAGGTTAAACTGAAAAATTAAATCTTCATTCTGGTTTTAGGTTTTTGTTGTTTTTAAGGGAGGCAATACAATGGATTGAGGATATGTTGTAAAATCTAGTGTTGAGTCAGCCAGCATGTTAAAAACCTTTGGTTTGGTGAGATTAATTTTGCCCCTATGACATGCTTTTTCTTGCAATACAAAAGGATTGATAGCCTCTGCTTAACTCTTCCAAATATCGTTCTGGTCATTGTTGGCAAACACAACAATCTTTGGTTTCTACACTTTTCTCCGGTAGACATTTGGATTTTCAGTGTGGTCAGCTGTACATTTAAGTTGAGCTACAAGGTGCCGGTTTTGGAGCAGGAGCTCTGGCATGGTCAGCACCCTGGACACTGAAACTGGTGTTTCAAGTCGCTGTCAGGCTTGAGCATCCGTGGTTTCTGGATTGCTCCTGATCTTACCAGTTTCTTCTATTTGAGGGTGACAGTTTGGGTCATTTAATCAAACAAAATTTTAACCAAATTTTAGTGGTGGTGTATGTATATTTGTGAACCCTTATTGATACATTAGACCTTATGTGGAAAGGAGAAAATCTGCAATAAATTCAAATGTGTGGAGCCAGTTCTCGTTTTTCAAATCCAGCCCTCAAAAAAATCTTGCCTACTTGTTTTTGCCGTTGTGTTTTATTCATTAAGGACAGGTTTGCTCTCACCAGTTGTGTAAAAATCTGTTGTAAAATCACCGATCAACGACTCTAACTTCTAGCTTTAATTCCAAGCCAGGATCTGTGGTTTAGAATGAATTTTATGGCATTAAGAATAGATTTTGTTGACTTACTGCTTTGTGGTGGTTTTATGCTCCACTAGTTCATTTGTGATTTTTTTTCCCTCATAGTTCCCCATCTTCCCTTTCTTTCTTTGATGTTAATTTTGTCTCCTGTTTCTCAGGACAACAAGAGAATAAAGCGGACGCTGGAGGAGGAGCAGCGAGCAAGAAAAGAGCTGGAGAGAATCGTCAGGAGAGTTCTGAAGAACATGAACGACCCAACCTGGGACGAGACTAACCTCTGAAACCACTACAGATCTAAAACAAGGACCAATTTCTGACATTTAAATCATCATATGATTAGAGCTGTTAGCTGTGTCCACAGAAGCTGCCAGTACTTTGTGCCACTCTTCAACATTCGTCCATTTCATTTACCCCTTGAAGAAACCCATGTGCCAAACTATGGACCAAGAAACATCCTGCCTGCTATCAGTGAAGCCATCTGAGCTGATCACAAAGCTGTGAAGCCATAACAGCTGGTAGGCATGAGAACATCACTTCTTCTTCTCATTTCTGCCTCTCCTTCCACTGGCTGTATAATAATGTCAGGACACTATTTTTATTTAATCCTGCTGCGTAAATATGAGGGTTTTAAATGTGCAAGACACCATAGAAAAGTTCAACAGTTAGGTCTTGATTCAAACTTGGAAAAATACACACAATCACTCTTCAAGTTACAGTTCCTGTGAGAACTTTGCATTCACTGGTCATGATGCGTTTAAACACTTCTTTTTCCAGGGGGCAATCATTATGCAGCATGAAACATCTGTATTTTTTAAAGGGATTGGATACATAAGTCTAATGTGCTAAGGGTTGAAATTACACAAAGGCTCCAATATGCAGATCAGCTTCCACCAATATATGCCTAAAGGTCACTTTGAAGGTGGCACTAAGTCCACATAAACTCTTTGTAGCCAACAACAAACTTCTAGCATAAGTCTGGTATGAAATCTGACCACTCCTGTTAGCAGAGTTAGAAGAGCTTGTTTAGATTGGTTGGTTTTCTGTCACAGATCTTTGGGAAGGCCTTTGCAGAACCTTAATGGTGGCCTGCTTTATGCTTTCCAAAACTAGTTTTAACATGTTTCTGGGACCATTGTCTTATTGGAATTCCATTGTCTTCATGTTTCCAGCCTCTGAGTGAAACTGACGCTCAGAGTAAAGGCAATTGGTTGAGATTTTAAGGGATACATCAAGGCTCAAACCTGCCCCGATCCAGAAACTACTGTAACGGTGAAGCCAGTTTACATTTTACATTTCAATCAACACCTTTAAGCTTGACTGAAATATGCAGCTGTTTAAAGAGACGAGATAAATGCCTTCTGAAGAACGGTTTTGATGTCAAATGAGACAAAGGTTGAGCTATTGGGACAGAATGACCAGAAGTAAGTTTGAAAGAGTTAAGGAGAGGATTTCAAACCTGTACCATTTGTCAAGCATGCTGTAGAGATACTTATCCACTGCACAGAGAGGATGGATTAACGCGAAAAGAGAACTGCCTCCACATTTTTTAACATTACTTAAAGTCAACAGGTAGGTGGTTGAAAGTGGGGCAGGGATCTAAAACACATCAGAACTGGTTTTAGAACAGATAAAGCAGACCAGCTAAGGTTTTGGAATGGCCTTCCCAAAGTCCGACTTCAACCCTGTTGAAACTTTGAAAGCTTGGGAACCAACTAATTTAAATGAACTGTACCAAGTCTGCCTAGAAGGTCAAAATCCGACCAGAATTATATCAGATGCTTGTTAATGGCTATAAAAAGTGTTTGGCTCTGGTGTGAATTTTCTAAGGGACCTTAAATCAAATTTTAGAGGTGGTATACTGTATGTATAATTTTGGTTCTATGAGGATTAGAGAAGCTCGGACAAATTTAAAGTTCCTGCCTCAAATCCTGCGTTTAAAAAAAAATCATTCAGGTTTTTTGCTGTGTAAGTATTTAGTCCTGGAAAAATGAATTCATGTGATTTATTCCTATAAGGGGTGTCTACAATCTTCTTAACTAGATATTTTGTATTTGTATGAAATAATGAACCAGTGCACCTTTGAAAGGACTGGCAAGCCAGCTATAAAGGTACACCAAACACATAAATCAGCCATTAAAGTACCAGCATTTATACAGACTAATAAGCTGTAGAAGAATAACTAGTAGTTATAAAACGGAAACCTGTCGATTAACAGTTTCTAACTGATGACCAGATTATGGGACCACATCAAACTGAGTGATTTTTTTTTTTATTCAGCAGAAACTAAGAATAACATTTTTATTATTTTGACCAAGTTTTAATTTGATAAACAGAACAAACTAATTAACTGCAAAACATCTTTAAAATGTTTGGTTTTCAGAAAACCTCAGGGCATTTCATAACTAACAACTTATGTTTCTAGCTTGAAATTAACACCCATTTCTAATTTGACAATTCAAGCAATATTTAAAGGTGCTCAAAATGGTATATTGACTTGCACTGCCTCTTAAGCTTTGTCCTGCCCAAGACGTTTTTGCCCCCTGTACATGACTTTAAACATATTTTCTCTGGTCAGTGAATTACTTCTTTTCATCATTACTGGTCAGTAAAAGTGCAGATTTGTTCATGTCAAGGTGGAAAAGATCAGAAGGGAGGTTTTTTTGACTTAACTCTGTTCAATGGCTCCGATAATGCAATAAACTGGAAGCTTCTTACTCTCGTTCTCAAAACAGAATATTTCTCAGATATTATTGAAGCACTTTAGCTGTTCGAAGGTTTCCATAATCAGTTACTTGATGAAACACTAAAAATGACAAAAAAATGAAACTTTATGCTAAGTTGCGGATCTGATAACTGAACACCAGAAACCGTCCGGCTCACTTTTTTGAGTCCAACTGAACAATATGACTCTGATGATACACCTTGGTGCACATTGTTTGCAAAACCAAAGTCAAAGCAATACTACACTGGAACATTTGTGTATTTATGATGTCAATATGCAATTTACTGTAGAGTAAGTCTGATTTTTTAATCTTTGTTTTTATTTTTTACTTTTGCCTTCATTGTTAACACCTATTTTCTACTTGACCCTGGCTCACTACATCAGATATGTTCTCTGTAGAGGAGTTTCTCATGAACAACAGCAGATACTACAAAGCAAGTATTCCTTTTACCTTGAAGACCTCAGTTTCAACAGTTGTTAATTAGATGATCAAGTATGACAGTGATTGACTAACTTATGTATTTATCTGTAATTGGTGTAAATGTGTTCTGTGCCCTGATAGTAGAATGATGATGATCAAAACGGTTACTATGACAACCATCCCTCATTATTTATTTCACCTATTTGTCAGCCAATAAATAAAATGCTGAATCCAAATGAAACTTGATTCTATCTTTGAGAATAAAAAGCTAATTACAATGCCTTGTTCTGTCTTTACCAGCTTTGCTCATCTGGAAACTGACCTGTTTTTCTCATTCTTTGAATGTGGCAAAATAACTCTTTTCGAGTCTTGTCACAGATTCTCTGTTGTATTTACACCTGGACTTTGACTGGGCCATTCTAACACATTATGCTTTGATCTAACCCTTTATAGCTCTGGAGGTATATTTAGGATCCTGCTGGAAGGTGAACCTCTACCTCACCCTCAAGTGGAAGTGGAAGTGGACTGCCTTGTCTTATCTCCATCCATCTTCCCATCAATTCTGACCAATTTCCCTCTCCTTGACAAAAATGAAAATCTCCGTAGCATGATGCTGCCACCAAGCATCATTGAGAAGTTGGTGTATTCAGGTGATGTGCAGTGTTAGTTTCCCACCACCTAACGGTGCTTTAAAACTCCCAACGAAACAGCTGGATTTATTCTAAGAATGATTTGCACAATTAATTGGGCTGGATTGTACTTAGGGCTGTGAGAATAATGGGGCCTTAAAAACATATTATTCATGCCACACTTTTCAGATTTACATTTTCAATTTTGAAAATCATGTATGTTTTCCTTCCACCAGATAAAATCCCAATAAAATAATAAACCGTGTAAAATATAATTAATTTCCCATCTTGTTCCATTTATTTTTTTGGATCTGGTAACCCAGAAATATCTTATCCAGGCAGACATGTGTTTCAGAGTGAAACAGCGCCCCTATGCAGTAGCGCCACAACTTAACGGCATATAACTATAGTGGCCGGGGAAGGTATTACACCTTCAGCAAACAGACGCAGGTGAACATTTGCATGACTTGATTGAAGAGTTGTAAAACTGGCGAAAACAGGCAGGGAGAAAACACGCATGATGCTTCTAAAGAAAATAAACTCCAATGTAAGTTATAACACAGGATACACTAACTGCACACAGTGAAATCATAAAACAATCAGCAATTAAAATAATAAAACAGCAGCGTTGTAAGATGACTGCGTTCTCGTTATTTCAGCTAGCAAGACTGAAGCAAGAAGAAACAAGAGGTGGTACTTAACGAGAACCTCATCTTCATGGGAGAAAGCAATGATGTGAGCAACATGTGAGTGAACAAATCTATTTTATTTTTATATCTGCTGCTGTTGCGGATTAAGGCTCGATGTGAATGTACCTACCGGCGCTGAAGATGCACACTGATAGTGTGATTTTTACATAAGACATAGTTTTTACATAAATCAAAGTTATACCAACACAACCTTATAATAAATAAGAAAAATGTATTTATCTCATTTTCTGTTTTAATTATTAAAACCAATTACTCAGCAATGGCAATTCGAAGTGTGTATTATGAACAAGGTAGCCTCTTCAGGCAGGTAAGTAAACAGAATTATACCAGAATACTGTTTGCAGCTATACGATTAGGACATATACAGCATTTTAAAAGCTAAAATTAAGGGTTATTTACATTGAAAGGTGGTGAAGAAATGTGACCAGAAATCACAGAAAATTGTTTTATTTGCTTATGATGTAGCCTAATCTTACTGTACCTGTCAGTAAGGGGACCCAGAACTCAGCTGGGAGGAACTTCAAGGGCTTTCTTGCTATTTTCCCAGATGGGATATTGCTGTTCATCGGTTTTCCATGAAATTTCCAATAGCTTTTTTTGAAAAGTGGAAAATTACTTTGAAATGATTTGGGGAAAGAAAGCTTGAAACAATAGTGACTCCAGCATATTTTGCATTAATTAATGTAAAGAAGGCATGACTTTTGTACAGCAGAAATCAAAGCTTCCTGTATTTGTTTTGTAAAGTGTTGATTGATAACTTTTTGTTTAATTTAGTCGCCAAATATGTGTTTGATGTTTCAGCGTGCATTCGTTTGATAGTTTCCATGGTAGTCGTCTGTTATCAATGCAATCAATAACATCACATGGCTGGACTGCCAAGCGGTTTTGGCAGAACACCAGTGAAAAGCATTATTCTCATAACAACAGAGAAGAAAGGAGTCTTTGTGGAGTTGTCCCTACCAAATTGACAAGGCCTTTTACAGCCTTTGATACAGACTGGCTGCCTCACACAATGGAAGGCATATAAATCTGCAGATGTCTTCTGGAAAGCTCAAATGTCAACGCTTTTCACAGCAGCACCGGAGCCTTGCAAGAGGAATAATTGATTAGTTTACCTTTTGTCTTGAGCCAAATATTCATCAAGTCAGACACGAAAGGGAAACTGCAGGAATAAAAAAACATCTTTAACTTCAGTCAGCATGTACAGAAATGATTTTTTTAAATTAAAAACTAGATTGTTTTTGTGATATTGAGATTGTATTCATCCAGAGAACATTTACTGTTAAATTATGACTAACGTGTTCAAAATCTTTCTAGTATTTCCTTAACAGACTGGGTTGTCACGTTGTCTATTATCGCTAGATAACATACTGGGTAAGAACTACATACTGATTGGTTTTTTCCTGAAATACTACCAACGCTACTAAAATTGCTTACATCCTAATTTTAACAAATCTCCCTTTTCAGTTGAGTTTATATGCTTGTATCTAAGGTGAAAGGAAAGGCAGCTGAAAGAAAGTGATTGCATTATGCCTGAAATATCAAAATCATTCACCAGTACCGAAGACATGTCCACCTGAGACAAAAGTAGTGAGTAGTAAAGTCTTTAAATCAAAAATCAAGATCATAAAATTAAGATATGATGATTTATCTAATGAGGAGGAGGCAGTCAGGTGAACTATTGTCTGAGAACAGTAGCTTAAAGACCTAAGTAACTGGCACCCTTCAGAGAGTTTTAAAAGCTCTGTGGTGACCCCAGTATGCTTATAATTTACAAAAGTGAGTAAAGACCACATGAAACAAAAAAACTGTCATCGAAACACTCAAAATGTGGCAGCGTTCATATAGATGTTGTAGGTTCTGCTCCAGTTCTGACCAGCATTGTTACTTTGAAGCTTACAGATGTCTCCAAACAGATGACAAAGAGATCATCCACCCACAAAGACTTGGAGCACATAAAGATAAATCGTAATAATACCAATGGAAACATGCAAAAAACTGATCAAGCCACCCAGAAAAGGCTGCTCTTGTTCATATACTTTAATAGTTTTATCAACAGCAGCAAAACGTTTGATTCTAAAGCTTTCATTTAAACTACGTTTTTAGCGCGGTTACTTTTAACCCTCTTATTACTATCAAATCAGTACAGACAGGATTTTCCAGGAGTTTGGTTTTAGACTTTTATTGCATAAAACAACAGTAATAGTGAAAAACTGGCAAAAACTGAAAGTTGAAGCTGTCTTTGACAAAACCACTCAGTCTTTTCACATCTTTTGATAATTCTACAGCCATAAAATCCAAATAAATAAATTCAGGTTTCCTATATATAATATATTTTATAAGGGAGTTAACCCACCACAATGCTGCTTTTTAATAATTCATGATTGAATCCCAATTTAAGTGCATCTGCTGACAAAGGTTTCCATCTTGAATCTTTAACAGATCTCTGTTGTTCTTGCAGTTATCTGCAGGAAGATCTGAGAGAGGAGCTCAAATCTGCAGCTTCTCTGCACGTCTTTACTCCATCTCCCATCCAGAAACAAAAATAATTAAAAAAAATCAAATTGTAACCTGATAGTTTTAAGGGTTGAGATAAAAACCTTCAGTTAATGTCCTTACACCGTAGCGAAGGTGTAAGAGTCAAATTTAAAGCAAAGCAGACACCGGGCACATGCCTTGAGGGCAAATCCTGCGCCTCTTTTTTGTGAAATATCCAAACTTTGCCCCTAAACAACACAATGTAAATGTTTCACCCCAGAGCGCTGTTAAATGACGTCAAAATGAGTTAAGTTCTCTCCACGTTCCTCACTTAAAAAGCTGGATTGTTTGGTTTAAAGTTCTCATAAATGTGAGCTCCTGCGCAGCACAGACCTCCACCATGTTTGACTGTGAGTTTGAGGTTCTTGTTTGGAAAAGCTGAGGTAGTTTTAAACCAGGTGAGACAGGATGCGAGCTTACATTAAACTAGGTTGGTCTGGTTGGCTTTATTCCCTTAATGAATAAAATAACAATTTTAAAAAACTGCATTTTGAGTTTACTACAGTTATCTTTTTCTGATAATAAAATTAGTTTGACGATCCGACTCAAGGAAAATCAGTGGTTTATCAGTAAAACATTGTATCTGAACCTTAGATCTGATTACTGTAGTGAAGCCATAGCATTTGCTAGCCCTGCTGTCAAGGAAATGACAGAGCGCCACTGGGGTTGTATTGTTTCTGGCCCTAAAACCACCAGGTTCATGTTTGGTAGCGAGTTCAAAGCTCTTTCTAGCCGCACTTTACCTCTGTCTGCTGTGTTCAGTAACCAGCGATAATTTATACTTGACTAGTATTGTTGCTTTGTGTATTCCACTTCCCTCCAAAGCTGTGCCACTCATTTTCTGCCTCTGCAATTTTCTTCTCCAGTAGCAGAAAAGAGCAGAAGAAAAGCCAAAGAAAGATGACAAAGACAACACAGGACTCCTCTCTTCCCCCTGCCTTGGTTATTGTACAAAACAGGCGAGCAATATTTTTTTGTCATTGGTTTACTCCTAAAAGCCCATTTTGATGTCAGCGGTGAAAAGAAAGCAATGAAGAAACCTTTTCAGAGGAGCTGAATGAGAGAACGAAGAAGAAATGAATCCCTTTTGGACGTTGCGACCTGAGAGGCCTTTTTATTTTCTTTGCTCGGGTAATCAAATGGAGCTGAAATGAAAATGGAGTTTTCTATGAAAATAGGGGCCTTTGTTGGCTTTGGAAGGCTGGTAATTCATAAACAATAAGCCGGCTCCTTTTGTTTGGGTTATAATATATTCCTGCTGTTCTGAAAGAGGTCCCTCGCTGCACACACATGCACTCGCACACATTGAAGCCAGGGTAAAAGCCAAAGTGAGGCAACAGGGAAGAGAGAAAGTGGGAGGATAAAAGGAGGCAGAGAGACTGACTTTTTATTCACCCTCCTCACCGAGAGAAAGCAGGATGCTCAACTCTTCACCTCACTTACTCTGCTCTGCAACTTTTTCTCTCTGTCCATTTTGATTCTTTTATTTCTGCAGGTGTGAATTCATCATTTTTGCAGTTTTTTTTTCTGAGTGCTTGGAGAGTCCTGAAGAAAGAAGTACGGATGTTATGCAGTTCATGGATCTTTTTCTTTAAGGATGCAACATCTGATTCTTTAGGAAGCAAATTATCAACATCATTGAGGCGATTGTTCTGCAAAAGAACTGGAAAGGAAACTGCACTTTTTCTGTCTTCAAGTGGAGATATTTAAGTATATTTACACCATGTCAGCGAAACATCATGACTGAGTGAGGATCATGTGATAAATGAAATTTTAAACCTCATTGTCTCCTGTGACTGTAAACCCTGCTGGAAAAACTTTCCTCAGTTGGAAGATGCTGAAGAAAGAAGGTACCGTAGCACTTTGACATGATGACTGTGACATTATCGTAAAAATGTTTTGACTGAAACATTATCAGAAGAGGAGAAACAAGTCTTTAAACAGGCAAAGCTAAGATCTAATGCGCAACCATAGTTAGGATATAAAAAATAAATAAATAAATAAAATCTAACGAAAATAAATAATCCACAACAGAAAATATGATGAGAAGAAAAATAAAAAAGGCCATAAAATGACACAAGGAAACAAAATAAATAAAAAATAAGCAAATCAAATTAAGAAATAATTTGTTATCCTCAATAAAAGTTATGTCAAAAAGATAAAAAAAATTGATACAGTGGAAAAAATAGAAACAGATAAAGTTAAAGCAACAATAATAACAGTAACATTTAAATAGGTAAAAAATTACAAATAGCTAAATAAAAGACAAAAAAAAGTAAAGTTGAGGAAAAAAAATCAAAATATTTAAATAACAAAAAATCATCCTCAACAGAAATTTTCTAAATAGCAACAGGTGAAAACATTTGGGATAAAATAAGTCTAAATACGCTGAAAAAATAAATGTATTTTAACTTGCACCCTGTGGTTAGGATTTGTTCCTTTATACCATAAAGTTATCCCTCAGTGACTAAAAGCTTACTTCGTCTCTTTTAAAATGTCTGACTGTCAGTGATTTGTTTGTGTTGACATGTAAACGCTGTGTGAAAATTAAATGGAAAACTTTTCATGGGAACTTTTGCATAATCATTGACATAAACCAATCGGCTCAGAGACCCAAGAATGACTGCTGTATGTAACCAGCTGACAAAATTAAACTTCATCTGATCTTCTCCAAAACTAAAAACTTCTAGTCTCGTCATCCAGCGCTACAGAACTCAAAAGCTTCTCAGAAGCCTGTTTTTTGTTTCTGAATCAAATGTAGCTCTGACCTGTGTCTTCTTTTATTAATCCAATTCAACTTTGCATCACAAGTGAATATTGAGAATGGCACAACAAGCTGGGAAGCTGCGACATCCTCTTCACTGTAGCTAATGTCTTCCAACATGGCGGCCTCCTGAGCACAGTTGGCTGCTCTTCAGCAAGAAAAGTAGCTATTGGCTGCCCTACAGGTCACTAAATGATGTCACTGCCCTTTTGGTTTAACTGGCAATGATCATATAAATTAAATACACATTGTAGAGAGAAATAATGACATTGGAGTGGCAATAACTGAGTAAAAAAATATGTTTAGAGCCACAAATCTACTTTTTGCTGTCGATTTTTGTTTGAAAGTCTGGTTTAGTTTTTAACCTTGTGGTCCACTTAGGATACAAGCAAGTCCAAGTAAGACATAATAACTATTCCATTATTTTTGTTTACAATCTACATTAAGAATCTAAATTATCAGGAAATGTATAATTGTGATACCATTGCTGAAAATTCATTATTACTATTACACAATGCCCCCACCACTCAATGTGAACTTCAGCATCTCAGTCAATAAAAGCTAAATAATATCAGCTGTGGGGATTAAGAGGAAATAGTCCATCCAACTGGCCAGATATATTGTGGATATGCAAACTGTGAATGCTCGACACCCAGCAAATATTGCGATTGCATTATTGCCAACTCTAATACTGTGATGTTAACATAATGTAAACCCAGATTTTGATTCAAGTCAAAAAGAGTGAGTTCATATTACTTAAATGTGTCTGATTTATTGACATTACTTCATTCTTAGTAAGCGAACATTTTCGTGTCCTTTTTATTGTAGTTGTATTTTTAAATCCTATCAATAGTTTATACTCAAACAAACTGATTTCATATTACTTAAACATGTGTCATTTCTTTACATGAATTGTGATTTCTGAGTAAAGTGTACTTTTTAATGGCCTATCTTATATATGTTTCGGCTCAAAAGTTGTTTTCTCTAGGATCGGGTGTTTTTTTTTGGCTGTATAAATTTGGGGTGTTTTTCTGCAAAAAACTGCAAGGGGAAACTTTTTTCGCACACAGAGTGGATGTTATACGGGCAAAAAAAGAAAAAGAAGATGAAAAAAGTATGGGATGATGTTATCAGGGGACTATAATGTTGTGGGTGAAATTTTAATATTTTTAATTATATATAGGATGTTATGGGTGAATAATCGTGTGTTTTTAAATTGCTTTCTTTTTAATAGAAACACGGAAAGTGAAATTGTTTTTTTTTACTTTTTAAAAAAGAGTATGGCAAAATTTTGTGTACATGTGAAATTGGGGCACACTGTGGGGGCACACGGTGATGGGGGGCAAGGGGGTTAGGGGTTTTGACTTTAAATTGGGGGGTTTACTGGTTTCAAACCTTGGGGCAGGCCTTTCACAAAGACATTTTTTAGAACTTTTTAAACAAAGTATCTTCAGTTACGCAATTGCATTGTATTTTAACTTAAATGTTATTCCATTTTTTTTAGGGGTAAAAAATTTGAATGTAGTCCATTTAACTATTCCCCCAAGCTTCTTTATTTTAAAAAATTTTTAAGGCCACAACTCCCTTTTTTTAAAAAAGTAGAAACTTAGAGGGTTTTTAGAGTGCATGAATTTTTGTGGCTCTCTTCAAAGGGAAAAAAAGAGACAAAGAAAGTAGGTATAATCTTTTTTTTCAGCTTCAGAAATGCTTGAATTTTTTGCTTTGTTGATGTGGAGAGGGTGGCTGTGAGTGCAGCTGGGAGTGACTCCTGCACAAGGACTGGACCGCCCATAGACACAAGTAATTTCTGAGCCTTTTAGGACAGAGAAGAGGCCTACGGCACCACCTACTGCTTGTTGGGAAGATGATACATGCTTTTACATTAAGTCCATAGATTTGTCGTTTTTCTGAAAAAGGAGTTGCCGAAGGGGTCTGAAAATTCATTAAATGTATCCGTGCTCATGAATGGACTGGCTTAACTGCGCTGAAGATCATGTTTTTGCAGTGCTATGAAGCTGGTTATGAACTCAAAATGTCGACCCAGGGTTACTGGTTCTATATGTTAACGTAAAATAAGTAAATTGGAATAATAACATTTTTCAGTTGCATAATTTATTGTATTAAATTCTGCAGACAACACCTGTTGGACATGAGAAAAAGCTTTACTCTTAATCTTTTCTTTTAACAAACTAAACTTTTTAAAGTCATCGTTGCCCTAAGTTATCTGATTAGGGTTGTTTGGTTAACTTTAAGCTCTTATCTTCTGCTTAAAATTGAGTAATCAGACAGTGTATATAGCGGCTCTTAAAGGTGTGCTCACCTGTCTTTAAGAGGTTTTTGTGATGTGAGAAAATGAGACCATTATAAATCATTTAAAAACATTTTCCAACATTTAATGTAAAATCAGTAAAATTCAACCCCTCAGATAAATACTTTGATCTATGCACCTTTTAATCCAACTTCAACATTTAGTTCTCTTGGCTGCACAGCTAACCTCAGTTGAATCGGATGAGTCATAAATAAACTTCAGTTGTCAAAGTAGGATTTTTGAGTCATTTGCAATAGTGAGACTTTTTGAGACTTTTTTCTCTTACCAGACGTACCATCTGGCAATTCTTAATGAGAAACCTTTGTATAGACCACCAGTCAATATTAAAGCAGCTTATATTGATTTGCTTATAACAGCAGGAATGCTTTCTAAATACTCACAAGGTAAATACTGGCTTTCTATGCCTTTTACCCATCATTTTCTTCATGTGTTCAATATTTCTTGCCTGTGTTGCTCCAATTCTTCACCCATAGATTCAATTGGTTTGATTTTATTTGATATATGAATTACTTTGGTTGTTACTAATATCTGAATGACCCCATTAGAAATATGTAAAATAAGAAACCAGTCGATGTTTTCAATACTTGTATAATTAGACAAGGCTGCACAGTGGGGCCTTTCTCTGGAGTTTGCATGTTCTCACTGTATGCTTCCTTGTAAAGACTTTTATAAGTTGCCATTTGTGTAAGTGTGTCCATGGATGGTTGTTTGTCCTGTATATCGCAATGTTGCCTTGTAATAAACTGACTATCTCACTCATTGACTGCCGGAGATAGGCATGAGCTCCCTGCAGCCCTGCATGATATAGAAAATAGATAAACAGTGAAGATAGTCATAATTAAATGGGAGAACCGTGACATTACCAAAACTAGATATAAGTGAATCAGAATCAGCTTTATTCACCCAGTTTGTGACACAAATAAGGAATTTAACTTCGGTTTCACTTTGTTCTCAATGAAGAAATTGAACACATACATATATAAAAAGGGAAAATTAAAATAAAATGTGTTTTTTAAGTCTCTTCCTTGTTCCTATGCAGCCTTCTCAGATCTGAAGTGAACCATGGTTAGTTGTTGTTGTGCAGTTCTTGGTCTGCACAGACATGTCTACACAAAAACTGATGCATGATGCCACAGCATCAGTGAATTGGTTTAGGTCAAAGACTGAAGCTTCAAAAACACAGTTTCTGCCTATAAGTTGGAATGAGGTGAAGCAGTTGGTGATCAGAAAGTCATCTTTTAAAGCAGTGTAGCAGTGGTCCAGAGTGTTTTTATCCCTGGTTGGACACTTGAAATGCTGTCTGTGTTTTGGAAGTTCATTGGAGAGGAACAATGATAAGAGAGTCTGGGTGTTTTTTTTCCATGTTATCAGGTCAGCAAGCTGCTTTTCAGCCACTGATATGGAGGCTTGTGGTGGAATGTAAACACCGGCCAGAACAAATAAGGAGAACTCCACTGGTGAATTAAATGATTTACAGTCTATACAAATTACTCCAGGTAAGGACTACCTGTCTTATGTAATACTGTGACATCAGTACACCAACCTGTGTTTATGTAAAAGGTGACGCCACATCCTCTTGGATGTTTGGAAGTACTGGTTGATTTCTGCATATGGCGAAGGTGTCCAGTATTCTTAGAATGCCTGGACTAAAGAGTAGGGCTGAAAGACAGCTACTTTTTCTTCTAGAGAAAACATCCTAGCCTGGATAAATTCCCCTTACTCTTAAGGGATAATGTGTTCTGATCAGATAAAAATAAACCTGAACTTGAGATGGCAATTCCAGAATGTAAGTTACAATACCAGCAGTGAGATACGGTGGTGGCAGCATCATGATCCAGGATTATTTTTGATCATAGGGAGCAAAAAATGTTGTTAGGGTGGATGAAATATGAACAGTTAAACATATCAGTAAATTCTGACCCTTAAAATCTGTGGTTTCACCTGAAGAGGGCTGTGGACAAAAGGTGTCCTCACAATCTCATACATATGGAGAACTTTTGCAAAGAGAGTACTCAAATGTTGTCAGGTCAACATGTGGGATGCTGATAAACTTAAAGCAAAGAGGACTGAAAGCTGAAATTGAATAGAAATGTGGTCCAACAATGTTTTAGTTCACAGGTGGGCACATTTAAGCAGCCAGGTTATTGCGCCTTTATACGGGTACATCTGAAAATATTAGCATGTTGTGAAAAGTTCAGTATTTTGTGTCACTCATTTCAAAAAGTAAAACTCATATATTAGAAAGATTCATTACACATAAAGGGAAATATTTGAAGCCCCTATTTCTTATTTTGATGACTATGGCTTACAGATAATGAAATCCTAGTATTCAGTGACTCAGAACATTGAAGTATTGTGAAAATGTCAATTATTGGAAACTCATGATATCACACCCTAATAAGCTACTTATCTCAAAACACTTGCAAAGGTTTCTTGAGCCTCTAAATTGTCTCTCAGTCTGGTCCAGTAGGCGACACAGTTATGGGGAAGACTGCTGACTGGACAGATGTCAGCTTAAGATTTTGACCTTTGATCCCTGACCAGTTATTCCCAGAAGGATTCAGATAATTTTTCCAATTCCCCAACTTTCCCAGTCTTTTGTTGCCCCTGTTCCAGCTTTGTTGGAATGTCTTGCAAGCATCAAATTCAAAATGAAGATGGAGACCCTTTGTTTTATTAGGGAAAAAATTATTCTTATATTTTAATAATAACGCCTTTGGCTTTCTCCTTATTTTCATGGTAAATAGGAGCACATCTAACCAGTGACTTTTACTCAAAGGCAGATTTTGCTGCAATCAAATCTACTTTTGAAGAATTTATTAAACTTGGGTAAATACAGCAAATGTTTTTAAAGAAAGGGTGACGGAAATGTTCTTATTGATGAGAATAGACTAAATATAAGGAAAGTAGAAAGTAAAATAAAACCCCAAAATAATTTGCACACTGGATTCCATTCTTCTTGAAGGCAAATGTGTGTTAAGTTTTCAATCTAAAATGATATATAAAATTATTTCCAACAAAAAAATCTGCTTTCTTTTAATAAATTCAAAAAGTGAAACTGATATATTAAATAAATTTACGACCCACTAAGTAATATGTCTAAAATATTTGAAAAACTTAAAAAAATAATAATAATTAATTCTCAGAAATTCAAATATCATAGAGGACCAATATAAAAGGAAATGTTCTTATGGTCTACACAATCATAGGGGAAACTGCTGACTTGACATTGTACAACACAGTCACTGACACCCTCCAGAACGATGGTAACCCACAAAAGCTCATTGCTAAAAAAGCTGGCTAATTAGAGGGCTGTATTCAAGCATGGAACCTGAAAGTTGAGTGGAAGGAAAAAGTGTGGTAGAAGAAGTCCTCTTTTCAGATGAAAACCTTTTTTAATTGAACACTGAAATAAATACATTTTCTGATGATATTCTAATTTATTGAGATGCATCTGAACAAGCATGAAAAAGCAGAGCAGAAAAAAAAATAGAGCCAAATGTGAATCTACCTTAAGTGTTATAACATCTCTATTAGTGCCTGGGAATCAGACATTACAGTAGAAAACTTTGCTGGGTATCGCTCTGTTCAGGGGGAACCTGATTGCTGACTACTCAACCTACTGGAAACTTGGGGATACAGCGTATTAAATCACAAAAAAGATGTCCAAAACATTTGTTGTTTTAATTTACTCATAGTTTTGTTCCATGTTTCTTGCACAAACGGCCAAATCTCAAACGAAAGCAGTTGTAAAATCTAAAATAAAAAGTCAAGTAAAGACTGCAACAAGGCAGTTGTTAAAAGGAAAGATGATGCAACACACTAGTAAACATGACCCTGTCCCAGCTTTTTTGGAATATGTTGCAAGCATGAAATTCAAAATGAGTGAATATTTGCAAAAAGAAACAAAGTTTATCAGTTACATGCAGAGATTTCTCCACATTCTCTGAATCTTTTGATATTATGGACTGCAGATGATGAAATTGGGGTTTTATTACCTCTTGGCATTGATTTATTGAGCTAGCTTGTTTCTGTCCATCTTCAGTGTTAATATTAAAAAAAGACCTGGAACTCGGCCCCACATCACTTTTAGAGGAAACAGCCATGCATACAAATAGATTTATATGTATAACAATAGCATAATGTAGAGGTGGCTGGAGCACCTCTAGTGTTTGATTTAGTAAAAACGGAGTAATTTCTTCAAGCGTTTTTTTTATCACAGTACTGTAGCATTTTGGAGCTGTTTGTATCATCATGTTTAGGCTTGTTATTATATCAAATTCATTGAAACGGATGGATGAATCATCCAGACTGTATTTGTAGGGTTTTCCCTTGAAGATATTTTCCTCATACAAAATCAATAAACAGAGATACATTATATATGTTTCTTTATAAGAATGATTCATGAAATCATATTGTTAGGAGTTTATAACAGATTGGACTGCGTTTAATTTTTACTAACCTGGCCGATGATGTAAAACCTGATCAGGCCACTAGATGCCAGTGTGGTCTAAAGGATAGCTTATTCCTCCTGCCACCAAACATTTCTTAGATTTAAATGTTGGTGTTAAGATTTGTTGAGAAGAAAAACACAAATTTCTTTACATTAAGCCTCTGCATTTGTTTTATATTTTCTGATCATTGGTCTTCACCTTCCAGGTGTTTGTGACTAAACTTATTTTTTATATTTTTATATAAAAATATCATATGCCTATACTCATAGAACTCAGTTTCACAATTAATAAACAAAATAAAGCTGAAAACCAAGTGGTACAGAGCTCAACATTTCAACATTTAACTTCTTTGATACAGAATGTCAAGTAATGCTGTGGTTCAGTTGGTAGAAAGTCATCTTGCTGCTGGAAACTTGTTGGTTTGATTCCGGATTCTTCCTTTGCCACATGTCGGCATGCCCTTCATTACTTCATTACTTATTTACAATTTAAATAGGAATTATGTGTATCTAAACCCTATTAATGTACATTAATTAATCTCATAATTTATCAAAAATATGAAGGGTAAATTCTTTTACTCCCTGTTGAACGATCTTCATCATAAATTTAAATGTATATTTCTTTCATTAGGATTCAATCAAAATAAATTTTAACTAAACCTTAGAAACTAATACAGTTGGAATCAGCAAGACAGATTTGAAACTTTTCCTATTTTATGTCAGTTAGGATGAACAAAATAATTTCTATTTGCTAAATGCTGGAGGGATAATTTCTTTTTCAAATTTCTCAAAGTCAGAAATTTAAATTAAATTGTTATTGTTTTTAATTTAAATAATTTGAATGTTAGATTACTTTTGGTCGTTCTTAGTGTAAAAATTTGTTTAAATAATTAAAATTAATTTGAGCACTTTAGCCTGGTTCAGGTTTATTTATTTATGCACAGCATCAAAACAATCTGAAATCACATCTTACAGTCTATTTAGCAGAAACAAGGGGTACTCTAGCTTTAACATCTCCAAAACTCTAAAAATCGCAAGATCTGGACCCAGTTGTTGCTCGTTGGTGTCCGTGTGGAGTGTAGGAACCCAGCAGAGGGAGCCTAAAAACCATTTTTAAACCTCAAAAACGTACCAAATTGGTGACATTTTATCTGCCGGCTCTATAAACTTTTTACATGTATATATTATCCTCAGTTTTCCATCAAGGCATGTTGCATTTTAGGCTATAAAATAGTTCAGAGTGTTGCTGTTGTAGTTGTTGTATGCTTTTTCTATAGAATATTAAAACATAGGATGTTTGTCCTAGTTGATATTGTTTGATTACAATATATAGTGATACAAAAATTAAAACCTCAAATTTAAACAGTCTTATTAATCATGCAGTTTTAGTTTTTTCTGAAATATAAAAGTAAAAAAATGATAAAAAGATCCTATAACATGGCTCTCAAAAGCATTTTATTGCTTCTATTTGCATCGCGCCATAACATAAAACAGATCACAGAAGGCCAGTTGCTGTTGTGCTTTACACTCCATCATAATGTTCACCATTTCCACTTTTTTACGGTATATTTCTGGAAAAACTAATAGGTGACGTCTGGTCTCGCACATGACATAAAAAAGACTCGATAAGAACATTTTCCAAGAAGCCGATTGATTAAAATAGGAATAGAAAGACAAGAACAGTCCTTCTGAGTGTGCATGCATTATGCCAATTCCTCAGCCGGGCCATTATGGCCAAACGAGCTTAAGTGGAGTAAAGACTGCCATTATGTGAGCTGGGAGTCTCAACCTGTTGATGCACCATTAGCTTTACTTCTTCCATGTGACTGGATTGCTCGACCGAGCTGCTCCTTGCAGAGACAGACATTAACTGAGTGTAGAGAGGAAGAAACAATCAAAGGGGGACATTTTGTTGTCCAGAATGTTGCAGGGAGTTTTAGCTCTGAGCTAATCATACCAGTCAGCGTGGCATGTTTGAACTGTTTAACTATACAGTAAGGTATAGCTAAGGTGGGTGCACTTCTATTTTATGCTACACAAGGATGCATTAATACTAAGGCACACAGTGACACGTGCATTTCATAATAGTGTAATTTGAAGATTTTATTTTGTTTTATGGCCACAGGTACATTAATTTTAAAACAAATAGATCATTGCACACATATTTCCCTTTGCAGAAACATCGTGGCATTAATAAGATTAAGAACACTAATCACTAATCACATCAGTAGATACACTGAAGCATGATCATTTTAAATAAGATGATTTTTCAGGATCACTTTTTGGCCTGATTTAAAGAAGAAAGAACAAGACAAAATTATTTTAAAAAGCACAGAGATAATTTTTTCTCATCCTGTCTGTCTTTGGGATCAATCATAAAAGTTTGGCACAAATACTAAGCTGCATTAAGAAGATTTTTTTCCATTTGATGTATTTGTAAATTGCATATGAATTTGTCTTGTCTGTTGGCCTTTCAAAAGAAAACCAAGTGGATTTATTAAAATATGTCTCTAGTATATATATATTCCTAAATAGTGGACCACTGTCGGGATCTGGACCAGAGGGGGGTCTTATAACCAGATAGGTTGGTAAACATTCAGATTTTTGAATGCATATGTTTTTCCTGTGTTTATAGTTATCCATTTTAAGCTGTGGAGCTTTTTTTTACTTATATGGTACTAATGGCAACACAGCTAGAGATGAAATTTACAGCCTTTTGAAGGGAGGCGAGAATTGCAGGTCCTTTCAAGAAGCCGATCGAAACACTGGCTCGTTTTTTAGTTTAGTTATCTTAGTAATTTAGTTATTTTTAGGAAGCATTCCTGGGGATAACATGTTTTATTTGGGAAATATTTTCTAGAAAGATTGATAGAATGATGAGATTTGGATCAGAATCATTGAATCCCAGGCATTAGATTAGATTAGATCAGATTAGATTAGATTGATTTTTAGCATGAGTGGTTGGTGAAAGTAGTGCGGACATCTCATTTGAATATCGATTAATCACAGGATGTGATCATCTACTGTCCTCCTCCCCTTGTGCCTGTTTCTTTTGTAAGTTACAGTAAGAAACAGTGGTGAAACTCAACTGTGCAATCTAAGGCATTACTGTGAAATTAAACCAAAACTGGTTTAAGTACAAAACCTTATTTAACAGACAGCAGTACTGCCACAATATTTGTTCAGCAACGTGATCGATTTTTGAGACAACTTTAAAACAACACTGAACAAACCAAGACTGTTTAATACGGTCTCATATGTGTTAAGATATTTAACAGTTAAGCTGCCCATTTTATTACCTGCTGTCTATTTTAAAAGCTTAATGCTGAAAGAGAAATTGAATCAAATATTTGCTGAACTTTAATTTATGTCTTTGAGCTTTAAAATCCAAGTTAATTTACAGTGATTCAGTTCTGTAACCAGAAGGACTAAATTGTGAACTTTCAACTCTGACATGCAAAAGCCTTTGTTTGTCTCCAGGTAGTCATTATATTTGGAGTTAATTTTGTTTTTCAGACGCGGCGGTGGTGCAGGCGTACCCATGTACGGAGGCTACAGTCCTCAACTCATCGGTCATGGGTTTGAGTCCCGGCCGTTGACCTTTGCTGCATGTCTTCCCGCCCCTCTTTACAAAATAAAGGCCACTAGTGCAACAAAAATAAAAATAAACAAACTTTACTGTTCATTTGTTTAAAATAGGCTAAAATATTTGACATTTGTTACTTTAATTACAGAGAAAATGTAAATCAATTGCAAAACAATAATCCTAAATGTTCTCTCATGTAGAATTAAATTTTTCTGGCTTTAGCTGATAGGTGATGTACGGCGCGTGGATTATTATTATTACAGGACAAGATATTTCCTTAATGAATTGAAAAAAACATTTCAATCGTTTTATTGACATCACTAAACTTTAAATTATCGAAACATCCAGAGAAGCGTAAGGAGGGAGAGCTCTGAACAGTTTTCCAGAGCCTTTTTGAGGACTGAATTGCTATGAACCGAGTCATTGTGATGGATATCCAGCGTTCTGCGTTTGTTCTCCATGCAGTAAACAGGGGAACTGTCAAATAGATCCTGGTGAGAAGATCTTCGGCTGCTAAAAGATGAAAAAAATCCTCTATTTTTTTTAAAGCAGCTTTGTTGTTGATCAGAATTTGATTTGAATCAGCATTTTATATTTATTGACTCGCTTGCTTGTTTTTCTGCAAGTTAAAGACAATAAAAGACTCTTTGGTCAGAGAGTTTCTGCTTGTACATCATGTTATCAGTATGAGCAAACAATCAGAAGAATGTCAAACTGTTTATTAGACATTTATAAAGAAAAAAAGTGCTAGAAATTACAAACTTCTCCTTAGCCTATTTAAGGGATATAGATGACTATTATATTTCTGATCTCTTCTGGTTTTTTTGTAATTAAGGTTAATATTCTTTAATAGATTCACAGAAAACCAAAAGCTTCCTTGCTTTGTAGTATTTTCTAAAAAAACCTGCAGAATTGTGTCTCTTCTTTCTGCACCACACTGTGTTGACATGACTCTCTGCTGTTGCTCTAGGTGTAATGTTGTCGGCGTGTGTTCTCTCTGCATAGTGCTGTGGCTGATGAAAAGGCTCAACTGACACGCATTGTGAAAAATATGAATCGCATTAGGAACCACCTCCAAGAGGGATTCAGAGACAGTTTGCAAAAACTATTCCATGATTTTTCTCTTAAACTGCTAAGGCAGAAGATTGTAGTAGTTGAAGTGGTTGTTAAAAATGAATTTGACCTATAGTCTAACCCAGTAATGATGTCTGGTCAGCTGAGACCTGTGTCAACATCACTGTCCAATTTTCTTTGTGTACTTTGGTTTGGTAAACATCCCTATTAGCCTGTATTGTGCAATGGGTGGAGTTTAAACTTACTTGATTTAATTTTCTGATAATATCTGTGCTGCAAAAGACAAAAAACAGCATGGGGTGAGGCTGATCTGATGTACAGTGCCTTGCAAGAGTCTTCCTTAACGTTTTTCCCAGTTTGTGACGTAAAAATTTCAATTTTCAAGATTTTTTATTGGGATTTTATCTGTCAGTCAGTCAGTCATCTTCTACCGCTTCTTCCATAGTGGGTCTGATGGATCAGAAATTTTTGCATAGTTTGGTAATTTTAACAAATAAAACCTGAAAGGCTGACCTGCCCTTGTATTGAATTTTTTTACAGTTCTTCTTTGAAAAATAACTGAAGCCAGTTTGCATGCAGAGCATCTGTGAATATCAGTTTTCAAGAATTTCCAGAAATCCTTAATGAGACTCGAAAAGGCTAAACTATTCCACTGTAGCTCTGTAGGATCGTTGTCCTGACCCCAGCCTCAAATCGTTTGAGCCTTTTGCAGCTTTTCTTCCAGAATTGTCCTGTGTTTACTTCCATCCATCTTCCCATCAACTCTAACCCGCTTCCCTGTCTATGCTAAAGGAACACATTCCTACAACATGACGCTGCCACCACCATGTTTTACCGTGCGGATGATATGTGCAGGGTGATTTGATGATTTTCCTCCACACACAGCGTTTTGCATGTAGGCCAGAAGCTTTCATTTTGGAGCACCTCCTTCCAGCTGTTTGTTGCGTTCCTTGCTTCCCTTCCCTAAAGGCCAATAATCTGGAGTGCCTGACTAATAGTTATCCCATCGGCAGATTCTTCCACCTGAGCTGTGGATCTCTGTAGCGTCTCCAGAGTTGCTTGTTAATGGTTTAGTGGAAAGAAAAGTTATACATGGCTGTCAGATTGTTGTTTTACAAATAAAAGTCTGTCCAGTGTAGCGTGCATTTGCATTCATCCCCTTTTACTCTGATACCCCTAAATAAAATCCAGTGCAACGAATTGGCTTCAGAAGCCTAGAAAATCAATTATGGGTTACATTTGTGTATGCTCTGGAAACGAGTTACATTTAAATGTAACAAGAAACCAAAATGTGAAACCAACTCCACTGGTTGACGTGGTTTATATATATATATATATTTCCCAACCATCCACAGCACAGCTCCCCTCGTCCATACCAGCCCTCGGCATAAATGCACTACGATGTCATCAGCACACCACTGTAAACAGCACACAAGACATTCAGCCAGACTAAATGGTTCGGCCAATTACATTGATTTTAGAGGAGCTATGATGTTTGCATTAGCGCAGGAAAATGGGCTTCCATTTCCCATGTTGGTGAGAATTAGGGTCTGCTTGGGATCTGTAATGGATTGAATACCAACCAGCAGACTCTTTTTGACCACATTGTGCACTCACACTATTAGAAACTCCTTTCAATGTGTTTCTAATTACTTGAGCAGATGTATTTTTAGCTCCAGCATGGAGGGCAGAGACCCGTCGCTTTGACAGCGCTGTTTGATCGGCTGTGCTGTTTGATTCCAACTACATTATTAAATAGTAGATGATTGATTGGCTGTTTATCTGTCAGCGTTTAGCCTACAATATTACAGTTTAATTTTATTCATAAACCTTCCTCCCAAGACGGGAAGTTTAAAACACGTGTGATGTTGAGAAAACTGAAGAGAAAATAACCTGACTGAATGACAACTAAGGAATTGTTTCTGATGTTTTTATTCAATTGTTTGCTTTTTGTTGTCAATCTGGATTATTTCTACAGGTAAATCAGCCAATAAGGCTCCAGGTAGAGAAAAAATTGCAACAAAAAACACATTATTAACCAAGAAATATTCGTCATTCTGCTATGAATGCTAAATAGCTGGACAAAGTCCGTTTTTTCAAAGTCTGTGTTATGAATTAGGATGCTGTTGAAAGCAAACACATAATTTAGGTTTCCAAACACTGCGAGGTCTGAGATCTGAGCGACCGAGATAACGTTTGTTCAAAACCACAAGACTTGCAATTATAGAGAGAGAACGTTTTGTATTAATCAGAGTAAGTAGTGCGGCTCCTTTCAAGCCTGTTGCTGGGCACTGCTGGTCAGCTGGTTAATAGAAGCATACTCCATTTTTCCCTCGCTTACAAAAAAGACAAATTTGGGTAATCCATCTGGTGCCAAAAGACACAGTCTTATTCCATAAAATGTCAGAGTAGAGAAATGAAACATTTTCTAATTGTCAATTGAAAACTACAAAATCTTTGAAAAACAGACTACATTGTTATACTGGTAAAATACAAAATGTAAAAGTATTTTAATATTTGAATAATTTTTCTGTTGTTGATTAAAAACAAAGATCAAGTTATATATATTTATTTTATTATTTTGTGGAAATGCTGTGATTCTTTGGTACCTTGACTCAGTTCTCATAGCATGAATCTCATTCTGACCCGTGCTTATTATTTTTTCTGTCAGCAAGCAAGATCCAACTTGGTGATGTTCAGTTTTTGCCCACATTTTATGAAACATTTACTTTGTTGCACATGCTTTTTCCTTCATAACTTTAATCAGAGTGGCATTTGTGGCAAATATTCGGAGGTAAAGAAAAGGAAAAAAGGTGTTTTCTGAGCTTTAGAGCCTTCACAAGCATAACTGTTATTACTCTCTCTGAAAAAGTATGTTTTGATAGCCTTTATTTCTGTATTTTTAATGATAATGATGGTCATATATTTGGGATGATTGGATAAATTTAAAACAAGTCAAGGCCTCGCTTTAGGCTAAAGGGAATCGCAAAAAATGGTCCCATGGTGCCCTCAGGTAACAGATTCATTTGAAGACCACAATGCAACCTTTCGAATGATGCAAAAAGTAGTCAAAACTATAAGGAACCAATGACAGAGCTTTAATTCGTCACATGACCTCAGGGAAAAACTTTTGTTCAACAACAGTAGCCTAAAAACATAATTTTCTTCCTGTTTTTTGTTTGGACAATAATAACTATTCACATTTATAATGAAGAAAATGTTATTTTTTATAGTTAATTTATTTGCTAATTAAATAATGTAAACTGTTTCCACGAGTCAAAAGTGAACCGTAATGGTTTTCACCAAGGCAGCAACAAATTGTGGCCCGAGTCCCTGTTTAAATCTGATAGATAATCTGTGGTGGGAGCTAAAGATTAGGGTGATGGACATAGGCCTTTCATCCTTAAAGACTTGGAGCTCATCACCAAAGATAAATCATCAAAATACCAGTGTAAAAAGCTGCCCAGCAACTATAAGAAAGGTTTGATTAATGTAAACAATTTTTGAGAAGCATATACATATTTTTGACATGGTAATTGTATAGCTAAAATGTAAATAAAACTAGATCAGTTGTTTTATCATCCTTTGAATGGGTGCTAGTCTAATTTCTAAATTAACTTCTTGGTTGCGTGAAAGTAACTTTAAATCTAAATCTGCTAGGGGTTTGAATAGTTTTGGGAATAACTGTAAATTATGTCCAAATTCAGGCTCAAAAAAATTAAATCACTTAAATAAAAACTCTTTTGATGATTGTTTGATTTAGTGTTTTTTTTCTTGCTAACATCATAATAATTTCTACCTTTACATACTTACATAAACCCAACATGGTTAGACCCCATCTCCCCTGTTGGGGTGAGATATTCTCCCATGCACTCCAAAACTCGAGCACCACAAAGTCAGTAATCAAATGTCATTCTCAGGTTCAAGTCGATTTTCAATCTCCATTTTCAGCTTTCTCCAAAATCTATAAATGCAGCTCTCAACACGAGGCGGAGAACCGGGTGAGGCAAGGGTTAAAGGTGCTCCGGGATGCTGTCAGGTTTGGGGTTAACTGCTGTGGTACAGATGCTTTTGCCTTCTGAAGTGATCTGTAAGCTTGTCAGTTTGATGGTGCTGCCAGAGGATGTTTTGTATCACAGCTGTCTTTGTCTTGCTTTAAATGGAGCTCAGGGATATAATTTAAGGTCCCCTTACCTTGTAAAGACAGATTTCTATTTGTATATATTGCTGCTGTATGATCAAACTGCATTCAGGCCTCATGTAGTTGGCAATGAGCACAACAGAAATGCCTCTCCAGCCGCATATCATAGCTGTCTCACAACAAGCCTCGCCTCAAAATAATTTCTTAATCCATTAATTGACGTGGAGCAGCATTCGGGGCTGGGCTTTTTGTTCAGTATGTTTTTCAGAGATGCATACTAATCATATAAAGTGATCCTTTGTACTCAGGTTGACAGCAGCAGCAAGAGCTTTTAGACACACACACACATGCACTCGATGACGCATGTGTCTGGGAGCGCCGACGGCAGAACGAGTGTATTATTTTCCCTGAAGAGTGTTATTTTCCTGTCAAGGCTTGATGGCAACGTGCCAACAGATGTGACAGGGAGTGATCATCCCTCCTTTATACAGTAGAGAGAGAGAGAGAGCAGGAGAGGAGGGATGGAATAGGACGGAGAGAGGAAGACAGACACACTCGCCGGGCTTCCATCAGGGCATTTTTATGCAAATTCTGATATACAAGATTTGAAAAGCGCCATGGAAGTGGCTAATTCTACTGAATTCCCATCTCTAAAGGAAAACTTTTTGTGGAGACATCACGATTGAATCTGTCATATTTACATCCTCATCCGATCACCCAACATGGGCAGTTTCTATCTTTTCCAGGTTTTTCTTTAGTGCAGCTAAGTAAAGGATCCTTGCTTATTGTTTATATTAGTTGTTGGTTGCACAGCATTTTTATTTTAGCACAAAAAGTTTGTTTTGTTGGTTTTGTAATGAGCTAAGGTGACTTCATGTTGATTTTGATATGTCACTTAGTGAGTACCGTCTTTGTTTTCCTAACAAATACATTTTTCTGTTTTTAATTTTAGTGAAGTCCATGTTTGAACATTTAATTGTACTTAATTTAGAAAAAATACAAATGGATTTCAGAGGAAAAACATTTCATGAAAACGTTTGTTTCCGAACTTTCATTTCTTGATTTAAATGTATAATCGTAACGTATTTACTTACTTTGACATTAACAAAATAGTTTTTTAGAAAGAGGAAAGGGACACTCTTTGCTTTAATACCTAATCTTACCTCCTTTCTGTGAGACGTTTCTTGTAGCCATCTACCAGAGCCTAACATCGATCTCAGAAAAACTCACATTACTCCTTAGGTGTAAAATGTTTGAGAGGTTTCTTGCATGTTTGGCCCGTTTGGAGATGCCACAGCATCTCAATGAGATCAAGGTCTGGGCCTTGACTCAAACCAGGACTTTTACTTTCTTTATTCTCAGCCAGTCCTTGTTGGATTAACTGGTATGTGTTGAGTCGTTGTCATGCTGCAGGGTCTGGTTCTGCTTCAGATATAATTTTTGTTTTACATATGGTCTCACATTTCTATCAAGCACCCTCTGATAGACAGTAGTAATCATGGGGAATCCCATGATGGTGAGCTGACCAAGTCTTGCTGCAGCAAACCATTCCCTAACCATCAGACTTCCAGCTCTATATTTGTTTTTTATGTCCTCTGTTCTGCTGTCCAAAGAACATTATTCCAGAAGTTTTGGTCTTTCTCTACATTCTTTCTGACAAACGTCAGTCTGAGGTTTCCTCTTTGCACACTTCCCGTGAAACTTAAACTTGTGCAGCCTCTTTCTGATTGTTCAGGCAGGCAGGCAGAGTTTTTGGAGACTTTTTTTAGCATATTGTGGTCTCATTTTAGGGTGAACTTGCTTGTATGTCCAGACCTGGACATGTTGGTGGTTGTTTTGAATGTTCTCCACATGTAGACCATGTTCCATACAGTGGAAGGGCTGATTACAAATTCTTCTGAGACCTCTTTAAATCCCGTACTGATCTCATTAACTGCAACAGTCTTCTGTCCGAAGGCCTCAGACAGCTCTTTGGGTCTCCACATGGCGTTAACTCTCACTTCAACAGTCAGGAGCAGCAAACTAAATGTCTGAGGTTTAAACAAGACAAAGCTCCTTCAAAATGTTCTCTATAGCTTTTGCTTATGTTTGCTAGAGGTGATTCGCCTGTATATGATTACCTTGCATTACCTCATAAAAAAAAAACACCATTAAAGCATACAGTTAGACACATTTAGGCACTAAAGAATGGATAGAGGACCCCTGTTCCGCTTGTTGATGCGAATGGATCATGAAAATGTTTACTGGATCAAGAATGTACTCAAAATGTTGAAGGGATGCATATTTTCTTTTTAATCGGGTGCTAGAAATCAATAGGAAACTCAATAGAATCACTAATTCCACTTGAATCACATCGTCCCTCAGTAATCTGATCTCCTGAGCCCACTTTTCCTGAGCGCCAAAACGGCGCTCACTGATGAGCTATCTGATGAATAACGGCTCTAGCAGATGAAATGATAGCATGTGAGTTCATGAAGCTGTTTGCTAGATGTCTGTAGGTAAACTCCTTGGGTGCATCCTGTCTTTTCTCCTTTACCCTCTTCATTTTCCTCTTTTCTAACGCAAAACAAAGAAAACCAAAACAGAGCAAAAGGAAAACAAAAGGAAAGAAAGCAGAACATGTCATTACTGGTTTTGTTTCCACAGTTGCACAATACCCTCACCATCCTCATCAAATGATGGAGATTGCCAGCATGCATGCAGGCAAGTAGGAATGCCAGATAGAGGCCCTGTGTGACGAAAGGCAGTTTAATTTAGATAATTATCTCACAAATTAACCACAAACTCCTTGGCTGTTAATTACCTGTCTGTGGGAGCTACACAGTAAAACAAAACCTGAACCAGGGGAGCTTTTGTTCACATCTTCTTGGGGGGGCCCATAAATTGGTTACGCCCCTGCTGAAAGGCCTGATAACCCTTTGAAGGAACAACCACTAAAGCAACTGATAGGCTAATGGGGAATATTGTTAGCATCCCAGTTTGTAATTGGACGTCATAAATCTGGCCCAGGTGAAGGAGCAACAAAAGAGATGTTTTGTACGGGTGTCAAGGCCGCTGCGCGACTTGTAAATCCTTCCCCCTGCTGAATGGTGCTATCTGACGGCCCACATACAGCTGCAACACAAGATGCACGGCCACCGTTTCCTTTCGCATCGATCCATTGTGAGTGCGTGGGGTGTTTGGATATCTGGATGTGTGTATCTGCTCCAGCAGTGCTAATAAAAGACCTACTCTTATCTTTCTGAATGCTGAAGGTGATTCTGCCAGACGCTATTAACCTTGCCTTTATGATGACAGCCCCTTTGATTAGTTTTAACACTTAAAAGTCTGACATTTTTAATTTCAGATTTTTCTTTCTTCAGCTCTCTGTGAGCTTGCGACACACATTTTGTTTATTTGTATCTTCGTTGATTTACAGCACCTTGCAAAACTATTCAAACCCTTTGAAATGTATTCAAATTCAGATTTTAATTTGTGTTGCCCTGTCACATAAAGTCTCAATAAATACATAGAAATTTGCAGTATGAATTCTTCTGCAAGGCACTGCACTCATTGTGGCATTAAAATTTAACAATAAAGCTTTGTCTTACCTCATATTAAACATTGTGCTTTGAGGTAAATAAAAAAAGCTAAACATAATCAAGTTCTTTGGAAAAAAATGGCCTAAAGCCACAGAATGTAGTCCAGCCGCTCTAAACATATTTACTTGTTTGAAAAAAATGACAAGGTGTCTGGATTAACTAGCTACTTTCTCTCTTATTTCCCTTCATGTCTTTTCTTAAGTGCTAATAATAATATCTTCAGTCAGTGTTTGGGAGGGTTATTTTAAATCTCATTTCAATGATTTTGGAGTTTCAGTTTGATTAAACCCAAGAAGCAATGACACCTTTACCATGGCGCTAGCTGGAAAGACACGTTTAATATCAGTATCAGATCAAATTTGTTCCCATTTCATTTTCTAAGGTTCTTGTCTGAACGATTTTAGCTGTTGTAAAGTGGAAGAAGAAATATTACACAATTTTTCAAACCTACAAATAAAAATCAGAAAAGTGTGGAGCGGATTTGTATCAACTTTGTGAAAAGTCAAAGTACTGATGAGAGTAGAAAAAAAATTGATAAGTAGTCCTCCTACTCCAGAGCATCTTTGTTAAAAAGTTACTCAAATACAATTATTTATGAATAATTTTAAATAGCTAAAAGTAAGAATTAAACATACATCTACCCATCTGTGAATTTGTTCTAACTGCATTACATTAAACACAGTGTGGCCAAGCTGTAGCCGTGTTCTCCAAACCAGGTGTGAGAAAACAAGAAAGCACACACATGCATTGACAAATAAACACACACACACACCACGAGGGGAGCATCAGAGCTGCACCAATATTTGTGTTTTGCGGCTGTCACATATTTGTCCAAGTCCTCATCACTGCTCTCCACATGTACGGCTGCAGGTGTGAACAACTCTTGTGCTGAGAGCGATGCTCTCTGCCGTCACCCCGCTGGAAAGAGAGAGGCGCACACACACACACACACATACGCCGTGGCTGGGGGAGGAGAGGGAGGAGAGTAGGGAGAGATCAATAGTAGTGAGTGTGGAGTTTGGATAATTACAGTTGTTAGCAGGGAGAGGAGAGCCGCTATAGTGGCCTCTCCACTCAGAGTCTCTTATCACTCTCTGGCCTGTCATTACAGCTTTAAATGCTGCTATGGCAAAGTGGCAACTCTCTTCTGTGTGTTTTCTATCCATGCAGTTTCCTCTCCTTTCTGATGACTCTTTATCTCTTCTTCCAGTTTTGTCTTATCTCCTTTCCTTGTCTGCTCTCAGGTTCTGTGTCCCTTTCCCCTTAATGTCTTTCCTTCCTCATATCATTTACCCTTTGACCATCTTTGCACTGCATTTTTCATCTCTCTGACCTAACCATCTAGTATCTTTTTCCTTTAAGCTCTCTAATGAAGACCCTTTATTCCTATAAACAGCTTGAGTAAACCAACACAGGTCTGTCCTGTGGTGAAATGCATAAGGCCACTGGTACAAACGGGTCAGGTTTGGCTCAAACACAATTGGCTGAAGCATTCTTGAGAGCTCAGTTTAGAGTCAACATTTGTAGTTTGTAAATTAAGGAAGTTCACCATTGCACCATGGCAGGTTTGCAAAGGTAGAAAAGGAGCTTCTCGACCCTCTTCACATTGCTGGGCAATCCATCTTTAATGGCACATGGAGGACCGGGATACCGTCTCTAGGGGGTTTGGTGAGGGTATGTTCTAACTATCGAGGAATCACAGTTCTCAGTCTCTGTGAGAAAGCTTCCTATAGGGCAGGCCTCTCAAACTCTTGTCCTTGAGGGCTGATGTCCTGCAACTTTTTTATGCATACCTGACCCAAAGCCCTAGAGTCAAATAGCTTAATTACATCAAAAGTATGTAACCATGCTCTACAATTCCTGCTAATTACCTAATTATATTCAGGGGTGTTGAAATGGAAATGTATCTAAATGTTGCAGGACATTGGCACTTAAGAGTGTAGACCCCTGCGCTAGGCTCTAACCAAAGAGCAATGTGACTTTTGTCCTGGTCCTAGAACATTGGACCATATCTTTACCTTGCCCTGAATTGCTGATGGGTCATTGGAGTTTTGTTGCTCAGTCCTATGAGCTGATTTGTCTGATTTGTTTTATATTTTTGGAGGGAGTGCTGCTAAGGTGTAGGGGTACCTGGGTTGTTATTCCTTGTATGCCTAAAGCAAGAGCTGTCCCCATTCATATTAATTCAATTCAATTCAATTCAGTTTATTTATATAGTGCCAATTCACAACACATGTCGTCTCAAGGCACTTCACAAAAGTCAGGTACATACATTCCAATTAATCTTAATCATTGAACAGTGCAGCCAGATTCTTTTATTTATTCAAATTGGATAAAAAGTTTTTCTATCTAAGGAAAGGAAACCCAGCAGATTGCATCCAGTCAGTGACTTGCAGCATTCCCTCCTCCCGGATGAACATGTAGAGACAGTGGACAGTCACTGGCGTTGACTTTGCAGCAATCCCTCATACTGAGCATGCATGTAGCGACAGTGGAGAGGAAAAACTCCCTTTTAACAGGAAGAAACCTCCAGCAGAACCAGGCTCAGTGTGAGCGGCCATCTGCCACGACCGACTGGGGGTTAGAGAGGACAGAGCAGAGACACAAAGAGAACAAAGAAGCACTGATCCATGAGTACTTTCTATGGGAAGGAAAAGTAAATGTTAATGGATGTAGCTCCTTTAGTTGTTTCAACTAGAAAGAAGGAACAGATAAACTCTGAGCCAGTTTTCAAGTTTAGAGTCTGAAGAGAGCACAGAGAGTTAGTCACAGTAAAAGCTCAGTCAGTAGCTATATCAAGGAGAGAGAAAGGGTTAAACACTGAAAGACAGGGCCATGTGGATCATCGGCAGAGGGTGAGCACCAAGCTGTTGCCAGCAGAAGCTTGGAGGATTCCCCTCTCCAGACTGGTGTTACAGGTAGACACAGAGTCAGGCCAGGTGTAGCTTCTAGGAGGAGAAAAGAGAGAGAACAAAGTTAAAAGCTGAGATAACAGCAAATAATACAAAATTGAAGAGTAGCGTGAGAAAGTAGCGAAGAGGGTGAAAGTGGTCATTATGTCCTCCAGCAGCCTAAGCCTATAGCAGCATAACTACAGAGATAGCTCAAAATAACCTAAGCCACTCTAACTATAAGCTTTATCAAAAAGGAAAGTTTTAAACCTAGCCTTAAAAGTAGACAGTTTGTCCATCTAGAGCCCACTGATGGCCATTGTTATACTAAAAACCACAACGATTGGGATACCTCTCTCTGTCAGATTGACCATAACCATTGGAAAAGAGAGGGGGTCATACAGGTAGCAGAAATGGAGGGTGTGTTTGCACCTCAACCATAACTGAGCCGGTTTAGGCTAAACCTGACTCCCCCTTACTCCATCCAACAAAGGGAGAAGAAGACGGAGCTAAAATAAGGAAGATAGCTCAGGATAACCTAAGCCACTCTAACTATAAGCTTTATCAAAAAGGAAAGTTTTAAGCCTAGCCTTAAAAGTAGACAGGGTGTCCGCCTCACGGACTAAAACTGGGAGCTGGTTCCACAGGAGAGGAGCCTGATAACTAAAGGATCTGCCTCCCATTCTACTTCTAGAGACTCTAGGAACCACCAGTAAACCTGCAGTCTGAGAACGAAGTGCTCTGTTAGGAACGTATGGAACAATCAGATCTCTGATGTATGATGGAGCTAAATCATTAAGGGATTTATATGTGAGGAGGAGAATTTTAAATTCTATTCTGGATTTAACAGGGAGCCAATGAAGGGAAGCTAAAGTAGGGGAATATGATCTCTCTTTTTAATTTTCATCAGAACTCTTGCTGCAGCATTTTGAATCAGCTGAAGGCTTTTAACTTCTTCCCGGTGCAGGTTGGAGCACCTCAGAGGACTGTACTCTCACCATTCCTTTTCACTCCGGACACCTCAGATCTCCAGTATAAGACAGACTCCTGTCATCTGTAGCAATACTTGGATGATTCTGCAGTCGTGGGGTTGATCAGAAATGGAGAAGAAGCTGAGTACAGGGAGCTGATGGACTGCTTTGTGGCATGGTGTAAAAACAATCATCTCATCTTGAATGTGAATAAAACAAGGGGATGATTGTAGATTTTAAGAGAACCAGGAATAGGTCAGACACTATTTCCATCATGGGAGAAGAGGTGGAGGTGGTGGAGGAGTATAAATACCTCAGTGTTCACCTGGACGACAGACTGGAGTGGAGATGCAACTGTGAAGCCATTTACAAGAAGGGACAGAGCAGACTGTACTTCTTGAGGAAGCTCAGGACCTTTGGTGCTTGCAGCAAAATGCTGGAGGTCTTCTATAGGTCTGTTGTGGAGAGTGTGATCTCTTCTGCCATCATCTGCTGGGGAAGCAGCACCAGAGCCAGGGCCCTGAAAATGCTCAACAAGCTAATAAAGAAGGTTGACTCTGTTCTGGGGACTCCTCTGGAACCTCTGGAGATCATTGCACAAAGAAGGATTCTTCATAAAATGAAGAACATTATGGAGAAACCTGAGCATCCTCTTCATCAGACTGTTGTACAACAACAGAGTGTCTTCAGTCAGAGGCTTCTTCAGATGTGCTATAAGACAGACCTACAGGAGATCCTTCCTGCCCACAGCCATCAGCATCTACAACGGCTCTTTGAGGAAACCTGCAGAACATTAGCTACAACAACACTTATTTTCCCTTTGTATTTTTGAATTCGAATTTTGAATTGAATTGACTCATTCATGGGTGTCCCTTGTCCTGAACCATGGGGGTCTAGTTTGGTACCATCATGTTCTCTTTTCTGTTTGAAGATGATGCGGATATGTTGGCCTAGGAACAGTATGATTATATGCTTTTTTTAAAATGTTGACACATACCTCCGTCACACTATAAGGTACCCTCTTTGCATTTCTGTAGTGTAATATGATTTCCCGTACCAAGTAAATATTGCTCAAGCTTTAACTTTCTTTTATATTTGATAATGTAGGATACTGAATTTGATGTCCTGCTAAACCAGTGGTGTCCAAAATCAGTCATCAAGGGCCGGTATCCTGCATGTTTTAATTATTTCCCTGGTTCAACACACATGGATCAAATGACGGCTCATTATCAGGCCTCTGCAGAACTTTGATGTGCTGAGGAGGTAGTTGGACCATTTGAATCAGCTGTGTTGGAGCAGAGACGCATCTGAAACTGAAAGGAGACTGGCCCCTGAGGACTGGACCTGGACACCATGGTAGGTTGGTGCTAAACCAACCTACCATGGATGTGGAAAAATGTGTTGCATGAGTGTCATGGCTCACGGACTCCATGTTTACTGCCCATGGACGTGTATGTAATGATCCACAAATGTTGCTACAATGACCTGATGATAAGCTTACTTAATCTCATGCTACGATATGCAGATGCTCTGTCTGCAGTGATGAATATTCAATAAACTTGGCATTCAAAATCCTTGAAATAGCTGACATTGCAGTAAACTTGGCCCTATTTTTCGGATTTTTTTCAGCTTATAACTATTTGACTACTTGTGGGCACTCACAGACAGTACAAACCATTAAAGATTCGACCCAAGGTGGTCAGTTTATAAATATGGAAAAAGACAAAAAAACCTAAAGATTTTTTTACATTTAGTCTTCATTCCCTGAGTCATCACAGCAGCTATTTTCCCCCCTTTTGTTTGCTAACCTAATTGCTTGTCTCATTCATTCATCTATTTTTCACAACTAGCTTATAACAGCAGAACACTGGCTTATTCTGTACCTGCTGAATCATTTATTAATCAGTGGTCCTCCTAAGTAATTTTGTTATTTGCAAAATATTTTTGTAAAGTCTTCTTATTAACATTAACATTATTATTTAGTAATAAAGCACAAAGCAAACCGAGCAACACATCTGGGTTATTTTGAAGCCATTCCATGCAATAAGGTTAAATGCTAATATTTCTTTTTTTATTGATCATAAGTTTGGACCTGTTTTCTGTTTGTTCCTATGTGTGATGCTTTTATTTTTGTGGCGGTGGTTTACTTTGTTGGTTTAAAAATCAAATAAGTAACTTGAAGAAGTTTTTGACTGTGCACAAAATAATATGGTAAAAGGCTGCATGTTTCTTTCATTGAATGCATGGATAACTTCTTTAATTCTGCCCTCATATTTGTTTTGCATAACATCTTAGAGCAGACACATTCATCTAATTTTTACAATAATCTTGCTGCTTTCATAATTTATTACTAATTTTATCAGTTATTTCTATAACTTTTTTTTTTAGCATATCTTGTCTTTGTGACTCGGACAAGCAGTATGGTGGGTCTGGCTGCCTTAAAGTGTCAGGGCCCATTTGCTCTTTTGAAGAGGGAGAATGAATTAACAACTCTAAAAAGACAAAGATGACAAGAAAGATTGTTAACAGGGAGCACGGAACCAGAGAGATAACCACAACAACAACAAAGGAAGAAAAAGTTTTTCTTCTGGCATCATTCAGCCATCCTGTCTCTGTTCTTCATCCCTTCTTTTTCTATCCTAAATTTGCTCATACCATCGGCGTTCCAGCTGCAGGATCTCTGAAGATTCTTGTTCAGGTTCTTAGGATTCAAAGTTCTCTTTCATAGCATTCGTTTCGTGTCTCACATTGGGAACGCCCTCGGCGTGACCTTATCAGAAGCTCCTATTGCATTATGCCAGCCAGGATCGACTGGAAATAAGCCTGTCAGTGTCAGAGAGGGCAGAATCCCTCCCCCTATTTATAGGGCCGTCGCTGCACTGATAGTTTATTTAAAAACCTCTTCTCGCAACGAGCAGAAGTTCCAACTAGCTCTCCATTAGATACGGCCTCTCTTCGGAGCCTAGCTAAACTGTCCACAGACACGTGCGCAAGCTCGATCACCGGACGCTTTGCTCTGGGTTTGTCCAGTATCGTGGAGAGTAGCTATCCCCTCGGTAGAAATTCCGCGGGAAGAGTAGAAATACTCAAAAAAAAAAAGTGGGTCAACTTACCTGCTATGGTTGCCTGTTACAGAGTAGCAATACTCCCGCTGTAAGCTACCCATAGGGAAGCCGAAACGCTCCCCCCAACCTAGCCACACCTGGTCAGCTTAGCTGTGACCAGCTAGTTTTCTTCTTTTCTTTTTCGTAGCCTCACACCCAAATCTCCTTCAAACATAGAGACTGCCAAGTCTTCCACAAAAGCTGAGGAGAGCATACAGGCACGAACCTGCCCGTGTGGCAATAACATTTCAAGCTGGGATACCCACCTGGCTTGTGTGGTGTGTCTCGGTCTGAAACACGCTCAAGCAGCCTTTGAGCCCGGGGAAGAGTGCTCCCACTGTAGCCGGTTCTCCCACAAGGTGCTCCGTCGACGTCTGGCCTGTCAGTCGACATTGTCCAGCAACGACCCAGTGTTGGCTTCGACAGCATCCGTACAGGAACTAGCCGATCAAACGGTTTCTCTGACCACCTATGCAGAAGCCGGACCAAGTTGGGGAGAAATTCTCGACGCCGCAGACCCTCTGCCACCCGAAATGTCCGAGCACAGCCCCGCATCCGGCCCGCTGGACCTCCTGATGGCAGGAGACGATGAACTCTCTGACCTGGATTCGGAAATGCCCTTCTCGGATAACGATGAGGATTATGACCCATCTCCCCCTCCCTCAGGACGGGTTGCAAAACCCACTTCCTCAGGCGCGGGCCGACACGGTCATGATATGGACGAACTGGATTTTGACCTGCACGACGTGTGCAAATGCGCTGCTGCCAAGTTAAACATCCAGTGGCCCGAGATTCAGGCGGAGGTAGTCCACTCTCGTTTCGACGGAAAGAAGCTACCAAAATCACGGAAAACAGGCAGACAACTCTTGCTGTTTTTTCTGGAGCTACTGGAAGGACTGGACATATCCTGGCGCAACAAGCCCTTTAAGGAGAAGCACCCGGTGGCTGGCAGTTCAAGACGGGGCTTTTTGCGGCCTAGCGCCAGAAGGCGGCTCTCTCAGCCCGTTTTCCAAAGACTGGCCTGTCAGCTGCCTGACAGTGAAAATCAATCTTTGGGAAGAATGCACAGACTCAGAGTGGGTTTTAAGAACAATAAGGAGAGGATACAGGCTGCAGTTCGCCGGATCCCCCCCATGCTTCAGGGGAGTGATTCATTCACAAGCAGAAGGGGTAGCCGCTCTTTTCCTACAGGAGGAAGAGCGTGATAAGATTCCTCACGAACACCGCAGCATCGGTTTTTATTCGCGCTATTTCCTCGTGCCGAAGAAAGGCGGGCGGGGGATGCGTGCGATCTTAGAAGGCGCTGAACAAGCATCTGAGAAAATACAAATTAATACAAATACAAATTCAGGATGCTGACCCACACCTCCCTGCTGCGCTTCCTACGTCCCGGCCATTGGTTTACTTCAATCGACCTCAAGGATGCTTTTTTCCACATCCCCATATACCCACCACACAGAAAATATCTCAGATTTGGATTTCAGGGAAACTGTTACGATTACCTCGTACTCCCTTTTGGACTGTCTCTGAGCCCCGGAGTGTTTGTGAATTGCACGGAGGCCGCTGTGGGTCCGCTCAGGAGGCGGGGCATCCGCGTGGTGATGTACATAGACGACTGGCTGATCGCCTTGTCCTCCCACCAAGAAGCTGCAGTCCACACAGCTGTATTAGCACAGCACATAATGGATCTGGGTTTCCAAATAAATGTGGAGAAGAGTGTCCTGCTTCCTTCTCAACACATATCCTTCATAGGTGTCTCCCTAAACTCAGTCCAGGCCAGAGTGAAAACCATCCTCGACTGCTTGTCTATGTTTCACAGAGGAAATCTGGTATCGTTCACACACTGCAGAAGGCTTTTGGGGCTGATGGCCTCAGCATTAGTAGTACTCCCGCTGGGACGTCTCCATATGAGAGGGATCCAACGATGGGTGGCCTCTCATTAGAGGCTGAACCCACACTTCTGTCAGAGAGTGAGGATTACCACAGCCTGCACAGGAGCACTACGTCTTTGGCGGGATTCCAATATGCTGACACAAGGTGTTCCGATGGGAGTCGTGCAAAGCAGAAAGGTGGTCACGACGGATGCCTCCCTGTCGGGCTGGGGAGGTATATGCGAACGACAAATGGTGAATGGGTCTTGGGGCCCAAACATGCTGTCAGCTCACATAAATTACCTGGAGCTGATGGCTGTTCACTTAACGTTAAAACATTTTCTCCCTATCCTGAGGGGACACCACGTGCTGATCAGAACAGACAACACCACTGTGGTGGCTTATATCAACAGGCAGGGAGGTCTGAGGTCACTGAGGCTCCACAGGCTGACTCACAAACTAATAATTTGGAGCAGCAGACATTTTCTGTCACTGAGAGCCACTCACATCCCAGGAGTAGTGAACTGTGGAGCAGACCTTCTCTCCAGGGGGAATCCTCTGTATGCAGAGTGGAAGCTCCTTCCGGAGGTGGCCAGGCTGGTCTGGCAGAAGTTCGGTCAGCCATCAGTGTACCTGTTTGCCTCACAGGAGAACAATCAGTGCCCCCTGTTCTTCTCCCTTCACGATCAGAACGCACCTCTGGGGGTGGACGCACTAGCCCACACCTGGCCTCGTGTTCTGCTCTATGCGTTTCCCCCAATAGCTCTCATTGCACCAACGCTAGCCAGGGTATGAGCAGAAGGCCTGACAATGATCCTTATTGCACCCCATTGGCCAGCAAAACACTGGTTAGGGGAAATAACACAGCTCCTCTGCCAGGAGCCGTGGCCTCTTCCTGCACGCAGGGATCTGCTGTCTCAGGCACGAGGACAAATATTCCATCCCCACCCAGAACAACTGGGTCTGTGGGCTTGGCCCGTGAGTGGTTCAATCTGCAATCTGTAGGTCTCCCTCAGAATGTCATTGAAACAATACAGAATGCCAGAGCGCCTGCTACAAGATCTTTGTATGAGCGAAAATGGTCCGTTTTTGAAAAATGGTGCTCTAAAATTCAAGAAATCCCCTTTCAGTGTTCTGTGGCGGTGATTTTAGCCTTCTTACAGAACCTGATTGAAAAGGGAAAAGCTTTTTCAACTATTAAGGTTTACTTAGCTGCAATTTCAGCCTGCCATGTTGGTTTTGAAGGAAAAACTGCAGGACAGCACCCATTAGTGGGCCGGTTCATACGAGGGGCTGGCAGGAAGCTCCTCGATTCAAGACCCACTGCTACATCATGGGATCTGCCCCTGGTGCTGGATGTTCTCACTAGCCAACCCTTTGAGCCACTGGATCAAGTGGAATTAAAGATAGTAGCTCTAAAAACAGCACTCCTGTTGGCACTGGTCTCTGCTTAGCGTGTGGGAGAAATCCACGCTTTATCAGTGCATCCTTCTTGCACAAAATTTTCTCCGGACAAAACTAGGGTGGTTTTGCTCCCCAACCCTGCTTTTGAGCCTAAAGTGTTGGGGTCATACTCTCCAATTGAGTTGGTTGCTTTTAATCCCCCTCTTTTCTCCTCGCAGGAACAGGAGAAGCTGCACAATCTCTGCCCGATACGTGCTTTACAGATCTACAAAACAGGTCAGGAAAAGTGACCAGCTGTTTGTCTCCTGGGCTAAGAATCATTATGGGATACCGGTGTCAAAACAGCGGCTCGCCCATTGGATCACTGCTGCAATCTCCTTTGCCTATTGTACAAAAGGGCTTCAGCCTCCAGAGGGCCTGTGTGCCCACTCTACTAGGGGCTTAAGCTCTTCATGGGCCCTGCTGAGAGGAGTATCTCTGCGATAGATTTGTGCTGCTGCAAGCTGGGCGTCTCCTCACACGTTTGCTCGGTTTTACAAACTTGACGTCACAGCATCATCGCTGGCTCAGTCAGTACTCGGTGTGGCACCAAGCATTATAGAGAACTGTGATTAATTGTTTTGCAGTCTGCTGACATGCAGTGTGTAATCTGCTGAGCAATACAGGAGTCAGTATATTTTCGTTCCCAATGTGAGACATGAAACGAATGCTATGAAAGAGAACTTTAGGTTACTTTCGTAACCCCGGTTCTCTGAGTAGCATGAGTGAGTGTCTCACCAAGTCACCCTTCTTGCTCTGACGTTGCGAGGAAGAGGTGAATGTTTTTGAATAAACTATCAGTGCAGCGACAGCCCTATAAAAAGGGCGAGGGACTCTGCCCTCTCTGACACTGACAGGCTTATTTCCAGCCAATCCTGGCTGGCGTAATGCAATAGGAGCTTCTGATGAGGTCACGCCGAGGGCATCCCCAACGTGAGACACTCACTCATGCTACTCAGAGAACCGTTGTTACGCAAGTAACCTAAAGGTTTTGCTGTCTGGCCAGAACTTTCCTGGTTGTTGAACCTTGATAAAACAACACTAAAATAGGCTGGAGAAACTGGACTTAAATCCTCTTTGGAGGATCCTGGTTTTTTCACCATTTCCGTTTTGGGGTTTTGTTGGTTTTTACTCCCGTTAAGGAGGCTTGTCAGACATAAAGAGATTAGAATGATGGAGAGAAGGATTAGATGGTGGCAAGACAACAGCATCTTGTCCCCTCCGGGGTGTTTGTTCTGATTTAGATGGAGCAGGATTATCTGAGGATGAGGAGATCAGTTGCATCTTTTTGAATGTGAGTGTATGTGAAAGAGAAGTAGGCCAGGGAGACATAAATGCTTGAAGCAAAGCTGTCAGATATTCAGCTTGGTATTCCTGTGGTCTGTAGGTGGTGCATAGTTTATCATAACTGGCTGCAGGGCTGCAACTTTGAAGGAATGTCATAGCTTCACATAATTGTCTTTGCAGATACTCATTACTCATTAAAGCTAAGTGAAACATGACTTTATGGTGTAGTGGACTTCATAGTTTACTTGAATTTCTTGGTCTTTCTCTGGAGTTTCAAGAAAGGGATTGCGGCCTAATATTAAGTTATAATATGTAACTTTCCTTGCAGCTATCTACCAGTCTCATCAATTTGATTAAAGTTTGCCCCACTCCTCACTTTCAGCTGTGAGATACTTGAGGAGTTTCTTGCATGTTCAGCCTGTTTTAAATCACCCCACGACATCTCCGTGAGATTAAGCTCTGGGCTTTGACTAGACCCACGACTTAAAATTTTTTAATTCTGAGCCAATCTTGGTGGATTTACTGCTTTGTTTTGGGTCATTGTCATGTTGCAGGGTCCAGATCTATTTCAGCTTCCATTTACAGGTAGTCTCACATTTTCCTTCTGCTCCCTCTGACAGACGGTAGAGTTCACGATGGATTCTATGATGGTGAGCTGGCCAGGTTTTGCTGCAGCAAGGGAACCCCAAACCATAATACTTTCAGCTCCATGCTTCACAGTTGATATTAGTTTCTTTCCTGGAATGCTTTTAGCTTAGTTGTATTTCGTTTATGCCAAACTAAACATGTCTTCTGTTCAGGTGTCCAAATCATTCAATTTTGGAGTCATCTGCCAAACATGAACCTTATTCCAGAAGTCCCGGTCTTTGTCTACAATCTCTCTGGAAAAATTTAGTCTGTCTTTCATGTTTTTATTAATGAGCAAAGGTTTCGTCCTTCCAACTCCTCCTTTGAAAAGTATACACAGACTTGAGCTGTCTGATTCTGATTATACAGGCATGAACTTTCATATCAAGAGCATGATATTTTAGGGCTGTTTGAGACTTCTTTTAGCATGTTGTGATCTGTTCTCAGGGTGAACCTGATTGGATGGCCTGGTTGTTGGTTCTTTGTATGTTTTCCACTTGTAGATTATTTTCCATACATTGGGAGGGCTTATTTTTTATTATTTTTAAACCTCTTTTAATTCTAGACTGATAAGCTGCTACAATCATATTGTGTATGGTTTTAGCCATGAAATACATGAATTTGGGATTTCATAATTAGAATTTTTTCCCATTTTTGTCTTTTTTCATTATTATAAAGAAAACAATTATTAAGTTTTGATTTATTTTTTGGATTATTTGAATTTTTCAGTGTTGTTAAATTTTATATTTAGCACCCATGTATCCAAATCTGCTAAAAAAAGACACAGCGGGTGTCCTAATGTATTCCCATGACTGTATCCGGCTCAGTTTGTTGTTTGAATTTTGTTTTCCAATACCCTGAAAAGAAAGTCTTTGCTGAAACTTTACACAAAGATTATTAGACGAAGGTAGCAAATTTAGTTTTATCACAACTGAACTGAAATCCGGTAGGTTGATCAGGCTCGGTTCTGATACAGTTGAGTGAAAATGTCTTGGTCCTTGTCTTCTGATTTTCTTTGGGCACCACATTCATAGTACACAGAGAAAACCAGAACAGGTCTGACCAGCTAATCAGAGGAGGAGATAGAAAAAAGGGATCTGTTATTTTTTTCTATTACATTGTTAAAACTCTGAGAAAAACCAGAACTGGAATAGAAACAAACTAACATTGTAGATAAAATTATATCCACACTGAAGCTGCTTTAAATTCAAGGTTCTGTTCATTATTCTGAACTCATCATTGGATACTTAACAGCTTTGTTCTGAATTTCTAAATTAGTCTGATAAAATGTGCATTTTTTTAAGCATCCAGGTTAAGGTCATAAAGAAATGGAGGCATTTTTAAGATTCATGAAAACCATTGGTATGGGATAAGAGTCTTTACAAAAGTACAAAGTCCATCGAGGATATTTTTAAGGTAATAATAATAATAATACATTTTATTTGAAAGTGCCTTTCAAATCACTTGAGGTCACAGAACAAGAAAACATATAAGAACAATAAAAGAATTAAACAATAAAAAAATATAAGATCAAATTATACAATTATTGGTAAAATAAATAATGGGATTAAACAGAAAAAGCAAGTTTAAAGAAATTAGTTTTAAGATGAGGTTTAAATGAGGACAAAGAGTCAGAGTCACGGATGTATTATGGGATGGGGGGGTTATGCTGGAGAAGACTCTGGACTTCCTGGTTTTGGGATCTAGAAGAAAACTGTGGGTGCCTGAGGAAAGCTGTTAAATGTGTGTGAAATGTCAGATCCGTGTGTTCGAGGTCACTACTATGGATTTACCTTTTGCATAAATTGTCGTGTATGGCTTACTGCTTCCAAATGGTGTAAAACTGTTGGTTTGGGGTAAATAGTTTTTCTTCCACCCTGTAGTGAAACAGAACTGCTGTTTGTGAACGTGTTTTTCAGTCTCAGGAAGTCCTACACGTCCACTTGTGCAGCTGTGTCTGAAAACCCTCTCTCTCTATGTGCACTACAAGCATTGAGTCGGGTATCACAATGAAACAGGAAATCACAGCAAGGATAAAAATCCTCTCTCTCGCTCTCTCTCTCTCCAGTCCTTATACAAAACACTCACAAATAACCCGCTAATCTCTGCCTCTGCCTGCGTGCCATTCAAGGCTTCCTCCAATTAAAAAGCATCAGGGAGTCGAACCCGCCATCTTATTTATCATATTAATTAGAAACTCCCCTGACAACAAAGACAGACCCACAGCTGTGGAGCAGAAGAGAGAGGCCTGGGAAATGAAGGATGGTTTGATTTGTTGTCTTGCTAATGTGACACCTATTATACAGGTTAGGCCTTGAATACAAAGATGCTGCAGCAGCAGCATATGGTAATGGAGTGAGCACATGCACGCAGGTGTGTTTCATGTATATGTGTTGAACACAAGGGGGCTGCTTTCACTAAATAGTTTTTCCATGTATTTATCCAGAGCTTGTTGTTTATCTAATGGGAAAACTCATTAATCAGTGCTTGTCATTAGTTGTTACAGTCTCGGTCTGCGGTTTTAACAGTGATTTGCATGAATGTATGAAATATCAAGTATTATGATCTCTTCACCTTATTTTGAGTTGATCCCCAACTGTCAGGGGTGTGAGATGAGGGAGAAACATCTGGAAGGGTCCTGGATGGTCTGGTACCGGGACATGTATTTTTCTGGGACCCGCCTTGATCAAAATAAATGTAAAGGTTGAGGGCTGACTGAAAACTATTTAAAAAAGTTATGCCTTAAATCTATTCTAAATGGAAACTGGTAAGGGTGTTCAGGAACAATAAAGCTTAACATGAGCCTAAAAATGCTAAGAGTCACTGCCCCCAGCGAGGCAGTTTTACATCATTGTGGACCAAGAGGGTTCTGACCAAGAAAGACACCCCAGATCCAGATTCAGCATAACTAAAATTAGCTTCTGTCCACATGGACAAGTCAAATACCTTCTGGAGAAACGTTTTATGGCCAGTTGAGACAAAGATTGAGCTTTTTAGACGCAAAGACAAGAAGTATGTTTGGAGGAGTCATGGTGAGGCTTTCAAAGCTAAGAACACTGTACCATCTGTCAAGCATGGTGGCGCCAGCATCATGCATGGGAAAGTTTTACTGCCAGTGGTAGTGGGGCTCTGTACTAAGCAGGTGGAATAATAAACATGGACCTTCAAAATCTTAAACTTCACCCAAATCAACAGCTAGAACCTGGGCTTAATTTGGTGTACCAGCGAGACAATAATCCCAAACACCAACACATTAAAATTGTGGAATAGCCTAAACTCAACATTACTGAAAATTAACAGGTTAATTCTAGGAATCGGTTCAGTTTATTTCGTTTCAGTCACACAACACAAATGATTCATCGTAAATGCACATAAAACAATAGATAAATGAGACCAAAACAGACAGAGGCAGCATGCTTATATGCCTAACTCTAAATTTACAACCTTTAACAAGTTACCTTTAACATAAGGAAGGAAAAAATAATAATAAATGAGATGAGACACATAACCAAATATACATCCAGAATTAGTTGTTGATGGCTAAATAAATGTATGGTTGAGGTACAACTTAAGTGGCATTCATTTATATTTTTGGGAGTATGTACATTTGTGACCTGTATGATGATTAGATTAAAATCCAGAATATATTAGCCATTATTGTTTTTTTAAATGGTTTGATTTGTGTGTTTGCTTAATTATTCCACCCTAGTAAAAAAAAGTTAAACCATTAAAAGCCTATAGTGAATATAATTTAAATTCCAATGATCAGCATGTAAAACTGTGACCAGCACAGTAAAACTCTTCTTGAAAAGAAGTCAACATCCTGCAGAAACAGGATATTGTCATAATTTCAATCTTATCGGTGGACCAGAGATACGGGACGAGCAGAGATTGTGGGGAATGCCTTTTTAATAAGGAAACTTACAACTGCCAATGCTGGTTTCAAAAAGATCCAAGGAAAACGGTCTAAAAACAGTCCGGTTTCTGGATCGCAGGAAAAAACTTCAACAGTTGGAAAAGACAGACTAATAGACTAACTTAGACCAAACCAAATTAGACAAACAACCCGGGGAAAAAAAGTACAAAGACGAACTTAAATACAGACGAAGGTAGGGATGGAACAATAGGGCAGGAAAAGGGGAAAACAGAAAAGGTGTAGAGCGGGCATGAGGGAAGAAGGGGGGAGGTAAAACCAGATGGGGATAAATGAGGAGATGAGGATCCCAAAAGACAAACAGTAAACAAAACCCGGGGGGACCAAAAAACCCAAAGGGAAAAAAATGATCTAAAGACAAGAAAAACAAAAAGGACCTAAAAAATAAAACACCAAAACGAGGACTCAAGGGCTAACCAAACAGTAGGAAAAAACACCTGACAAAAATAAAACAATTACAGAATCAAAACCCCACACTCAAGCACAAAAAAACCAAAAAAAAAAAAAAAAACAAAAAAACAAAAAGAAACTGACTCAATAGGGAAAAATCAGAGTCCACAAACCACAAAAAACAGCCCAAAGAGGAGGAACCAGAGTCCAAAACAAAAATAAGCCACAACGGCCGGTCACCAGTGTCCTCCGGACAAAGTCCAGGATGCCAGCGAAGGTGCAAACAGCCAGGAGTCCGGCGACGGAGGAGCTGGCTGTCAGGAGTCCGGCGACGAAGATGCAGGCAGCCAGGAGGCCGGCAACGAAGATGCAGGCGTCCTGGGAGACGGCGGTGTAGGTGCAGGCTGTCCGGAGGTCTGCGGCGTGGCCAGAGGAACCCACGAAGCGAAGCGTCAGGAGGTCTGTGGCGTGGCCAGAGGAACCCACGAAGGAAGTGTCCGCAGGTCTGCGGCATTTTCCTGAACCGCGGCAGAGACTTGGGCCTGGCGTCCGGCTTGGTCCCAGGCAGGCACCATAGAGACTTGGGCCTGGAGTCTGGCTGTGGTGTGTCAGGCCTGGAGTTAGGCTGTGGTGAGTCAGGCTGTGGTAAGTCAGGCTGTGGTGAGTCAGGCTGTGGTAAGTCAGGCTGTGGTGAGTCAGGCTGTGTTGAGTCAGGCTTGAGTTCCATGAGCACCCCCCATAGGAAACCAAGAAGGTGCTCAGGACCTGGTCATGGAGGCAGCCCGCCCACGGGCTCCTCCGGAACATGGCGTGGAACTGGAGGCAGCCCACCCTCGGGCTCCTCCGGAACATGGCGAGGAAGTGGAGGCACCCCGACCTACGGACCCCTCCGGAACATGGCGAGGAAGTTGAGGCAGCCCGCCCACAGGCCCCTCCGGAGCAAGGCAAAGAAGTGGAGGCAGCCCGCCCTCGGGCTCCTCCAGAACATGGCGTGGAAGTGGAGGCAGCCAGCCCTCAGGCTCCTCTGGAACATGGCGAGGAAGTGGAGGCAGCCCGCCCACGGACTCCTCTGGAACATGGCATGGTGTGGCTCAGAAGTCCCGGCGGCGGCTGGCTGTGGCTCTGAAGGCCCGGCGGCAGCCGGCTGTGGCTCCTAAGACCCGGCAGCGGCCTCGAGGAGGGGGGCGAACAGACCTCCAGCGGAGAGTGGCACTGGAACGTCGAGCCAACCCCTCCCGAGGAACTCTGCTTCCAGGGCTAGGTGTACAAAGTCCAGATCCTCGGGGAAAATCTTCAGGTAGCCAACATAATCCTTGACCCGCAGCCTCATGAGCTCCTCCTGTGGCGTCTCCGGTCCGGACTGGACCCACGCCGGGGAAAACAGCTGCGAGGAAGCCGTGGCGGGTGGACCCTCCGTGGAAGAATAGGAGGCGCCCACCCGACCTTTCCGGTGGCGGCTGCCCTCTGGCGACGTCGTCGTCCTTGGCAGGAGGAAAACCCAGCCAGAAACTCTGCTGCGGCTGGTGGAGGTGAGGGTGGTTCTACAGGTGCCGCTTCAGACGTGGACGGTGCCGTCGACGTGAGTTCCCAGGAGCAGACGGGGAGGCAGTGGTCCGGTCCAAACACGGAGAAGCTTGCGCCAACTGGGAACCGCCAAACATCTCCTCCATCTCCTGCAGCAGTAGGGGAGAAGGCAGGATCTCGACCTCCTCCCCATACATTTCTCTCAGTTCCTCCTCTTGCTGCTGTATCCACCCGAGGAGGTCGGAAGCTCTGTCCGTTTGATACACTCCTTGGCGGTGTTGTACTGTCATAATTTCAATCTTATCGGTGGACCAGAGATACGGGACGAGCAGAGATTGTTGGAGAGAATGTCACTGTTTAATAAGCGAGCCAACTTACAACTGCCAATGCTGGTTTCACAAAGATCCAAGGTAACAGAGTTCATCAAAACAGTCCTGGTTTCTGGATCGCAGGATAAACTTCAACAGTTGGAACAGACAGACTAATGGACTAACTTAGACCAAACCAAATTAGACAAACGACACCGCGTGGAACAAAGTACAAAGACGAACTTAAATACAGACGAAGGTAGGGATGGAACAATAGGGCAGGTAATCAGGGGAGAACAGACACAGGTGTAGAGCAGGCATGAGGGAAGACAGAGGGGCAGGTGAACCAGATCGGGATAAATGAGGAGATGAGGAGTCCAACAAGACAAACAGTAAACAAAACCCAGGGACCAGAAACACAGGGAGAAAACTGATCTAAAGACACAGTAAACAGAACAGGACCTAGAAAATAAAACACCAGAAACGAGGACTCAAGGACTAACCAAACAGTAGTAGAAAAACACCGGACAAAACATAAACAAATATCAAACCAAAAACACACACTGTGACAGATATAGTCCAACACAGAAGTACAGAGCAGGCATATCCGCTATTAGAGAAGAAACTTTAAAGACAACAGGTTTTCTAAGGGATGAACTTTTAGATATGAGACCAGAAGGGCTGTCCGGTTTAACTAACTTGTTGTCTCCAATAAATCAGGTGGATGAAGGAATTTTGTTTGAAGGAGAAATTGGAACATTGTGGCATCTGTAGCCGCAGTAAAAACCGAAAGACCCTTTATCTCCAACTTCATCATAAAAATGTGATGAGAGAGAGCTAAAAGGAGGTGGAAATGCTGTGAGAAGAGCAGGACAGGCTGATCGGGGTGAGCAGGGGTTGACACACTCTGTAATCATGGGTCTATTAGCCTGCGCTCTGTATGGCAGTGATGGGGCTGAAGTGCTGCCCTATGAAAGATAAATGGTCACGATATTTAACAGCTGACAGGTGTGTACATGTGTGCATATAGTGCTGGGGTGGCTTGTGTGGATCTTTGTGTGGTTGGCATGGTGTCGTATAGACTATTTTTCTAAACATTTCAGCTGCTTAAGATATTACAAACTTATTTCTTGATGCAGTAATTTAAAAGGTACCAAAATGAAAGAGATGGATACAAGCTTTTCTTTTAAATAAAATGATTTCGGTTCTGTTATCATAGAGCAACGCTCATGTTGTCGATACAGTTTTGGGTGAAAAAGAAGTACACCATCTTCCAATAGTAGGGTTTCATGGATCAGGAAATAGTAAATTAAAGTAAATCTAACATGAAGGGTACAAAAACACATGGCTCCACATGTCTTAAACAAAAGCTAAGCTAAAATGGAAAAAGATGGGCAAAAGAAAAGTAGAATGTTGCAGCCTCCACAAGATTTTGGAGGGAAATAAGCAGCCATGTACTGCTAATCAAATGCAATTAATTAATGTGATTACCACTCTAAAAGCAGGAGTTCTGAGCAGAGATGTTTGACTATAATGTATTATGCCACTTTGGAAGAAAGCCAAACTCAATAGATGGCGACACAAATAAACCATAAACTGTCAAGCATGGTGGTGGAGGGCTAATGATCTGGGCCTTGTTTTCAGCCAGATGAATAGAACAACTGCTGCAATTATTGAGTCTACTATGAACTCCTCTGAGAATCAAAGTATTCTGGAGTCAAATATGACATATTTGTCATATATGTGTCTATTAGCTCAGTCAGACTGGGTCATCAACAGGTTAATGATCCCAGACACAGCAGCAAATCTACAACAGTGTGGCCGAAAAAGAAACAAATTAAAGTCCAGACCCTAATCTGACTGAAATGCTGTGAATAGACCTTCAGGCAACAAACCCCAATGAACATAAGCAACGTTATAAAGAAGAGAAAAGAGGGACTAAATTCCCAGCTACTGAGTTATTGCTGCAGTGTATTATTATGTTTTGACTATGAAGTGCCTATAATTTTAATATTTGATTTAAAAATATTAGGCAAGGCAGGTTTATTTGTATAGCACAATTCAAAGTGTTTTACATGATGGAAAAAAGTACATCGCAGTGACATAATAAACATACAAAAGTACATTGCAGTAGCATGATAAAAGTAAAGAAAAGTTGTACTACAGACTGAATTTATTAAATGCACTTGAAGCTTTTAGGACAATATTTTCTTAACTTTTATAATGTATATATGACTTATCTCAGGTTTTGCTTTACAGGATTGACGAATAGAGTCTTAAAGCCATGGGTTGTGTTCTTTAATTTCCCTTGCACCCATAATAATACAAGTGAATCTGGATCATGAGTTGTAATTCTTACACTTAAATATGCTACGTTGTTCTTCTTGAAGATGGTGAAAATAAGGTGTTTTTTTAAGTCAAATATTAATGTAGTGAAGGAGATGTATAGGAAATACAAGGGATTCGCTGGCCATGGTGCTGAAACAGAAAATGTGAGCAATGTTGGAGTTCCCTTTGGTTCTGAAATGGATCTTTGTTAATCACCTTATTTCAGCTAAATAATGTGAGGTACATCTGTTCAAGTGCTTTTCCTTTAGGTGCCTTGTTCATTAATCTTGTTTTTGATGTAAATTATGCTTAGTTTAAGGTGTGATTATTTTATTTTTTTTCTACTTCTTTTCAGCCCCATTCTGTGCGATTGCACACATTTTTGTAATCATTATTCAAAGTTTGTAAACTTATTGGACTGCACTATCTGTGCAAAAAAAAAAAACTAGAAAAATATTCAATATCTTCTTAATATGACAGAGTATATCTGTCATAGTGTTAGGAAGTTTTCTGACCCACATGCAGAATCAAGGCAGGACTCATAATAGTAGTTTAAAGATTTATTTACAAATATGTACAAAGGATCTAAGAGATTGGCTTCAGGGGAAGTGGTTCATTGGCAGTAAGAAGGAGAAGAGGATTAGTGAAGGTGGTTTAATCTTGCCAGTATTGTAAGTAAGCAGGTTGCTTACCAGGCTCAGGTGGCTGGCGAGGAGGGAAAGGGGGGATTTGACAGTCAGTGATTTGTATGGTCTGAAGGCGTGTAGTTCGAGTTGGTGTGAGTTTTTGAGCACAGAGTTGGTGTTGAAAGTGGGCAGACAGGTTTTAGCTGTAGAAAAAAAAGGAGCTGCTAGTGTCGTACCGGAAGGTCCTTGAAAGATTCTGATTTCTTGGAGAGGGGTTTTTTGCAGGCAAGGCAGCAACCACAACTTTAACCTGGGAGGCACAGAAAACAGCAGGTGGTAAGCTTGCAGAAAAACAGGCAGAAACATAAGGATTTGGCAGAACTGTTACTAAACAAATTTCACAAGAAACTAGAGGCTTGAGTCTCCCAGCAGGGTTGACCATCAGGCGAAGACTAGTTGACAAACAGCCCCTTAAATCTCCAGCAGCCTGGGTGAGAAAACTGACGTCCACCAGCAGAGATCCTCAACTCTGGAGAGAACTCAGTCTCCACACATAAGACTCATACATACACACCAAGACCATGACTATAGCTCCTTAACATTCTTGGTTTTGCACGTTCCAAACAATAAAAGTGCATCATATCACAGCACATTTAATTTCTGTAAGATTCTTCAAAAATGTTAACATTTGATTGAAAAAAGCTGACATCTACTTTTAGATATGTTGGACATCATTTATTTATTTTCTTTATCCTATGTTTTAATGGAGTTTTAAGGGGCCTATTGATTCTTTATTATTTATAATAAATATAATATATTGATATAATGATGTCACACAATAGGTGTTTGAGAGAGCAGAAGCTGTGAGGCATTTTAACACAAACATAACAGGACTGTAAAGGTGACATTATTTTAAACTTCTTATACTGGCACATAATGTTATTTTCAGAAGCCATGAAGTTTTTTGGGGGGCTGCAAGTTACTTCATCATCCCTGTAGTTTAATTGGGTCGATGCTTTTAATACTCAGTAAAGCCCCCTTTTCTATTGAAAACCCATGTTATGCAAGTCTAGACATGAAAAATAGGAATATGAATAATAGGAATAATAGGAACTTTGTGGAATATGATGTCCTATCATGTCTTTGAAGTATGTGTGTTGCTTTTGATGAACTTGTAGTTTGAATAGTGCTTCTTTATTGGGATCAAGGTGTGAACTTCACAGTGTTCTGCTTTGTCTGTACAAGGTATATTACTTTTACCAACTCATATTGTTTTTCCATGTTTAAGGCTCAACTGTTTGTCTGGCAAGAAAATGTTGCTGCATGAGTGCCTTGAAGTGGTCTGATAATTATTAGCTGAGTTAATTAAAAGTAGGTTATGCCAAAAGTTTAACTTTCAGTTTTAAGTGTCCTGCAACCTGCAATGATTGGATCTTCAACAGTGCAGACGGAGTATTTGTATAGTGTTACATGAGATCAGGCAATATTATTGGGCAGTTGGTACAACATTTGAATGGCAGTTGTATAAAGGCTGTTGCACATGTAACACATAAATGCTGCACATGAGCAGTATTAATGGCATTTTAGAGCTGTGGCACTAGTGTTGTGGAAAATTTCAACATGTCCATAAATCTCTGTCAGCTTTGGTTAGCTGGTGATCAAATAAGTCATCCTACAGTGTTAAATGAAGAGCAAGGTGGTGTTTGAACATTATTTACTGCGACTGCATATCTTCCTAGAGTATCGATAAGGAAGGCAGATCCGTGATAGTGGGTTCAGGGTATAACTAGTGAATTAAAGTGAGGAGACCTGGCATATTTGACTTGATCATTAAGCAACATCCACATATAAAGATTGCCTGTTAGTTTCTTTTACTAGGCAGGTTAACTTTGAGCTGATAAAACCTTTTGAGGGGTTAGTAAAATAGAATGGAAAGTGCTCACTGACTGGCTTTGAAAGTGGCACAGATATGTATTTTCTGCTCAGAAGTAGCATTTTGTAATTGTTTTTATTTGACTGAAATTGTTGACAATCTACTTACTGTGAACACATATGCAACATTGAGATCTTTATTTACTTTCATTCTCACTTGTGTTTGCATGAGTAGAACTATCTAACAAAATGAAAGGCACTGCGTTCATATACTCCAGTCCCTCAATATATAGAGAGTAAACATAAAGATGTTATTGCTGCTGATCTTCATGTCTTTCTTCTGCTGAACCTTTTATGCTCAGCCTTACCTCCTGTTGTAATATGTGGGTGCTCTACTCCGCATTCCCTTTCTCCCTCTGCCTGTGTCTGATCTACTGCAGCTGTTTGAGCATCAAAGATGGTGAAGAGGTTTGCCATCCCACCTTCCTCCCCACTTTTTCCTTCATCTTCAAACAGAGAAAAGTGTAAAGGCTAACTGTGGGTTTAGACATCTGCTGTTTTTTTCAGTTTACCTTGCTCCGTGTTTCACTTTCATTTCTTTGTTCTGGCCTAGACGTTCACCAATGTTTTGCGTATAGACAGAGGTGATGCTATGATGCCTTCAGGCTTGTTGTCTCAATTTAAGTTTGCTTTTTTTGCTTTGACAAAAGTAGCTTCTTTGCAGATTTATTATTCTGTGTCCAAGTTGGCTATAATTAACTGACAATACGAGAATGTTTTGACAATTTCATATTAAAACTCCCAAAATCTTTCGTATGATAATTTCTCCCTATCTTCTTTGCAGAATTGTTTCAATTTAGTCACACTGGAGGGATTTTTTTTAAAATATGAGTGGTCATGCACCAGAATCTCAGTGGAATGTAAGTCCAGACTTTAACTTGGCCACTTCAAAACCTTTCTTTTTCAGTTTTAAGCCATTCAGAGGTGGACTTCCTCGTGTGCTTTGGGCCATTGTCCTGCAGCATAACCAATGTGCGCTTGAGCTTAAGGTCATGAACAGAGGTCCTACCTGATGTTGTTAGACAAGTTCTATTTAGTTGCTACATGTGAAAACCAAAGTAGCAATAGAAACCCTGATGAAACAGGCTTTCTTCTTTGTGCTTTTTTCTTACCGATCAGCACAATACTGCCCCCCAAAACGATCCGTTTCAACCTCATGACTGTTTTTGTTGCTTAATAAATGAATTTGTTGTCTTATAAAATGCATTTTGTAAACCCTTTAGGTTAATTGCTCTATTACAGAGACTTGCAGAACTATTCACACTTGTTTAATTATTTAAAATGTACATCTATGTATTTTAGTGGGATTGTATTTTATTCAGCAACATAGCAGTACATTATGGTGAGATGAAATGAAAATTATACATGCTTTAACGTTTTTTTGTGTTTTACAAATTAAACTTAAAAAAAATGCATTATTCATTTGTATTCAGTCCTGTTTACTCTGCCACCATTAGATACAATCAAGTACAGTGAGTTGCATGCAGAAGTCACTAATTAATAAAAAGATCCCACCAGTGTTTAATTTAATGAGTATTAATACATCTGTTGAGGGGTTTGGAGGTTTGTTTGAGAATTTTGGACAACAAACACCATCATAGAGATCAAGGAACACTTTCAACAACAATATCCTGAACTTTGAACATCTCAAAGAGCACTGATGACTATAGCACAACTGCAAATTCACTAAGACATGGCCATCCAACTAAACTGAGAGGCTGGGCAAGGAAAGCATTAATCAGAGAAGCAGCCAAGAGGCTCATTGTAGCTCTGGAGGAGCTACAGAGATCCATAGCTCAGGTGGAAGACTCTGTCGACATTGTTCAACTGTGCAGTTTACAAACCTAGTCTTTGTGTAAGAGATGCTGAATGAAATATATTGTTTAAAAAAAGCCAGAAAAAGTCATGTTTGCAGTTTATCACAAACCATATAGGGGACACAGCAAACATGTGGAAGAAGGTGATCTGCACAAATTAGACGGAAATGTTACTTTTTGGCCTACAAGATCACCTAACCTACAGGGAAACTAACCTACATAACCCTACCAACACATTCCCTACAGGGAAATATAGTGGTGGCAGCATCATGCTGTGGGGATGTGTTTCTTCAGCAGGAACAGGGAAGCTGGTCAGAGTTGATAGGAGGATGAATAGAGCAGGACAATGGCCCAAAATAGACAGCCAGAGCTACAATGAAATAGATAAAAAAAAATTCATTTCCTAGAATGGCCTAGTCGAAGACCGGACCTAAATCCAATTTCGGGTTTGTTGCAAGACTTGAAAATTGATGTACACAGATGCTCTTCATCCCATCTGACTGAGCTTGAACTATACTGTTAGGAAGAATGAGCTACTTTGAAATTACTGAGTTGGGGGGGCTAAATACAAGCTCTGTCCTCAAAATTATGTACTACTGTGTGGTGGTCTATCACATAAAATCCTAAAAAAACACATAAGTTGGAGAGACTTTGAAACAACACCTCATCTCTGTTAAAATCAATTACTTACATTCAAACAGAAGACCTGAGAGTGAGACAATATGTAGCATTTGCATTCATTTAACATTTCTGCTGGATTTATGGAGGATTTTATTGGATTATGAGACATTTTTCTCATCTTAACCGTCCTGAATATGACTTTGAAAAGGTCCAAAGGCCTAGACTTTGCATGCCACCACAAAATCCACTCCTCACATATACACACACAGAACATGCGCAGCATCACAACCTTTACCCTAAGCCCATTCCTCATTTTGCAAAAGCAGACTGAGCAAATGGCCTCACTAAAGACTTTTTAATAGACTGCTTTGTGTGGAGAAAACTCAGGGTGAGGGCGGGAGTCCCAGGAGAGATGGGGGTGGAAGTGAGGGATGCTGGGAGATGGTGAGGAAGCTTCACTGGAAATTTGAGAGGAGAATTAACATTTCTGTGACACTACTTCCAGTTATGGTTGGGTCTGTGATATTCCATAAAAATACATTTTACTTAGGGCTTCTGTATCCTGGATAGGATATATATTAACTATGCTCTTTTGTATTTAATGACCACTCTTAAATAAACCAAGGGGTCAGTGTTTATTGCCTGACATGTAGAATCAATAAATAATTTTAATTGAACCTATCTGACTACATGAAGTAGGCTTAAAGAGCTCAAAATACATTTCTAAGACTTTAGGCCTCCAGGGGACCAGAGTGGGAGGAATTATCAGCAAATGGAGAAAAAATGGAACCGTAGAGAACCTTCTCAGGAGTGGTCGGCCTACCAGATTTACTCCATCCACCAAATCATCTAAAGCACTGCAGCACCATTCCCGACTCCGTTTAGGTTAGGTTTCATATTTCAAACATTGTGAAAAAAATAAAGCAAAACTTGCATCCATGGGAGAGTTTGAAGACCAAAACCAGTTCTGACCCATCTCACATTTACCAAATACATCTTGATGATCCCCAAGACTTATGGGAAAATATTCTGTGGACTGATGAGACAAAAGCAGAACTTTTTGGAAGGTGTGTGTCTTATTATATCTGGCAAAAAATTAAAGAACATAATACCAACACTCAGATATGGTGGTGTTAGTGTGGTGGTCCTTAATTATCCTTATTTGAAAACAGCTTTTTGTATTTACTCTTGTTGTCTGTGTGATTTTAAAGTTTGTTGTAACAAACAAGGAAAAACAGAAGAAAACTGTACCTTTCCAAACTCTGTACATCGTTTTATTCTGGAGGAGGTGTTGATCAGTCCAGGACGAAGGCATCGTTTTTGGGTCGAAGGAAGGCGACAAGTTAAACTGCACCATCCCAGGGGATGTGATATGTTTGCAGCCGCTACGTCTTCCTGCCTGCTCTCTGCAGCAGCCTGTGTGAATGAAGACGTTTATTACAACAGAGACACAGGGGGATTAGCAGGGGGCTTAAACCATTCTCATGGTAATGCCCAAAGCTGGGAGTGCACAGATAAACACAAACACTCACCTTATCAAAACACCCAGACCTGAAAGACAACTCCTTAACTGCACTGACAGGCCAGGAGAGACACTGACAAGAAAACCTGGAATACATGGAACAAAAAACGATGTCAGTCAGTAGCAGATGGGCTCATCCGGAAAAAATGTTCCTTTTAAACACCTTAAAGCAAAAGTAGGACTCCATTGTTTAAGTTAATGCAAAAACAGACAAACAACTTTTTACATGGGATAGAGTTGGGCTCAGCAAAATTTGGCTTCTGTTTTAAATGTGATAGAGCAGTCTCTGAAAATGTAATGAGCAAAGTTTAACACGGCTAATCACGTATCAGATACACATGAACATCTAAAGATCTGCCGAAGTCATCACTTTAATACTAAACTGATCATGCTTGCCATCGTTCTGGTACTTGACACAAGCAGTCAGATCTGCCTCCGACACCTCTGGTTTATTTAACCAGTCGGCTTGAAGTCTGCTTAAAACACTGATTCACTGATACAGTCATTTTAGGACAGCATGCAGAGAAAGTCTTCTTTATTTAATGCTTTTAGAGGTTAAACCTTAATTTGGAATAATAATACAACAAAAATGTTTTTCACATAGAAATATTTTATTATAATTTATTGTACATTTTATATGACACATATACATACAAGCTCAAATATACAGTTCAGCCCAAAGTTATTCAGACCTCTGGAATATTTTGATTTTAAATTCCTTTGATGCAACTAAGAAGTTTGTTAAGACAGATGTCTTTAATAACAAAAAATCAGTTAAAACAATTATTAAAATTATCTTATTTTAAAAGCAAACACATAAAATTATTTATATTCTTCTTAATAAGCAATGGAAAATGTATTTGGTGACAAGCTTTCTGCATGTTTCCACTGGTATTTTGATGATTTATCTTTGACATTGAAAGGCCTCCTCATCATCACCCTAATCTTTAGCCCCTCTTTGTTGCAACAATGGTCCTTGGCATTAGATCTTACATGGCTGGAATGCCTGTTTTATTTCCCCTTAATGGTGCCCTAGTTATAAGGAAAATGCATTTGTCATCACTAAAGGCCAGTGGTAATCCCAAATGTCAACACTTACAGACTAAACTTTATCCATCAAGGTTTCAGAGCTCTCCCAGACAGAGCGGGGTTCATCAGGCGTTTTCACAACTATAGTTTGTTTACTTTGGTCTGAATCAGTTGATGAGCTTGTTAACTTTTCACACAGATAAAACTCCAAGCGAATACCACTATACCAGGTGAGAACATTCAGTCTGTTTATTGGTCGGATTAACGAAATGTAAATACAGGAAGCAGATGCTGTGTTCTGAGCTAGTAGAAAACATCGAGAATTAAACTACAGTACATCATTTGTGTGTTTTTGGTACTAGTTCAGGTAAAATTGGGGCTTTGTGTTTTATGAAAAAGATTCGCTACCGTTGTTTATTATTTTGTTTACACTGCCACATCCCACAATGCAGTGCAAGCCTGGCTACGGGAAGGCGGTTGGCTCAAGTTTGCAGCATACACCTGGCGGCCGTGTCGTATCAAGGTCGGACGCATTCACACCTTAAACAAACCGCTCTAGAGTTCGTTTGGAACTGTACTGAGACCACCATCTCCAAACGGTCTTGGTACCCTAGTGCGATTGTTGTGTTCACATCTACACAAACGAAAACCACCAATGTGGGAAACGAATCAGAGTTTGTTTTAAATGGACTAAACACCTCAGGTGTGAAAACACTCTTTGGATTTGGATGGAATGGCCTTACTGCAGCCTTGACCTCAACTCCAATTAACACTTTTGGAATCAGCTTAGGCACGGTGTTTATGCCCGAGTCTCTTTGTTTTTGTTGAATCATGTCACATTAACTGAGACAAGTGAGCGCTGCAGTGCTGTGGTCCGCTGGAGTCCCAAAGCCTTGGAAATGGCTTTATAGCCCTTTCCAGACTGATAGATGACAAGGACTTTGTTTCTAATCTGTTCATCGAGTTCTTTAGATCAAGGCATGATGTGTTGGTTTTTGACACATTTAGCCTATTTCATGTTGTCAGAGAGGTTCAGTTTAAGAGATTGCTTAATCTTATGGCTGTGGCAGCAATCAGGCGTACGTATGGCTGGTGAAATTGTATCAAAAAAGTGTTTCATCACAGTAGGGCAATTACTTTAAGTAAGGCCAGGTTGTTTTAAATGGCATTTTTTCCTTTATAAATTAAATAATCATTTGAAAACTGAAATTTCAGGTTATTGTCTGACATGAATGAATGAACAAACTAATTAATTAATTGTCAATGTTCAGTTAAACAGTGCAATGAAATTAGGAGTACTTCACCTATAAGGTGCAATCAGTAAAATTAAACATCACACACACTAACGTATACAAAAATTTGTAAAATTAATCAGTAACCGAGTAGAATGTGATCAGAAAAAACCAAGTAAAATCCACGTGGAAAAGATACAAGGTAGAAGCAATAAAAGCAGTAAATCAAAGGAATATGAGTGAAAGCAAGTAGAAACAAGTAAAATATGTTCATTTGCATTACATCATATGTGAAAGAGGCATATTAATGTTTGTTAAGGAGTCGTACTGCAGTGAAAAGTGAAGTTTTTGATGTGATAGACCTGAAACGTCTGCCTGAGGGTAACAGGTCAAACAGATGGTGAGCAGGGTGGGCACAGTCCTTTAAGATGTTGTTGGCTCTGGAGAGAGTACGACTGTTAGCGATGGCAGTCTTTGCGATTCTCTGGAGAGCTTTTCAGTCAGCAGAAGAACGTTCAGCTTACCAAACAGTTAAAATGCTCTCAGTGGTGACTCTGTAAAAGGGCAGGTCATCAGTCAGGTTGTTCTTTCTGAAGATCCTCAGGAAGTGCAGGTGCTGCTGGGCCTTTTTTATCACTGCTGAAATGTGAGTTCCCAGAAATTTAAATCACTCTACTTTCTCCACACACACTTTGTTTGATCTGAAACATTTAAGTGTGACAAAAAAGCAAAAACAAAGGAAATCTGCAAGTGGGCAAATACTTTTTCACAGCTCTGCATAGGAGATCAACCCTGCACTGAGCAATTCTACATTAGCTACTTTTTTAACAGCTTTTGAAACAGAAACAAATTTTTTTGGGGGGTTTTCTCTTTTTGTCGTCTTGTGGGCTAAATTTATTGTTCCACCCCTACTTCATAATGTTTGGTCTTTACCTGTTAGTCAAAAGAAGGTTTGAAGACGACTGAATTTGCAAGTAACTTCAATGCAAAGCCGAAGCGTGACCAAAATATTTCATCTGAATTGTGTACTTTCAGGTTAATAAATTTAGATTTGTCAGTTTGTTATGGATCTTGGGAGAAACATGTCAGCATATTCAGCAGTAATGCCAAAAAGGGTCTTGCATTGAGAAATCTTAAAACTATGTTCACGATTTATGTTTTTTCAGATTTAGTTTATCGTGTTCCACCAAGTGGTTAAGAACTAATAATAATGGCAGATGTAGTTTATTTTTGGCTGAAATGAATATAAAAACACTTTATTGGGATTTTGAAATCATATGTTCAGTAAAAATAAGTTTCCCAAAACTTAAACAGAAGGTCTGCTTGTTGTTTGGGGTGGGTGGTGTGGAATGAGTGGCGATAAAAGGCTCAAAAATGGTGGGAGTCAGATTTTAAGATAGTAGGAACGTAGCAAAGTTTCTGGTTAGACCGATGGTAACGTACAGCAGCCGCATCAATCACACCTGTCATGATGTTCATACCAGGACGCAGACACAGGTTGTTTTCCATCCTTCAGGACCGCACCCCCCCTTTCTCCCTCTATCCCTCAGCTGCCAGTCTTCCCCACAGTGACAGAGATGTTGTTTCCAGATCCCTCCCCTGCCACCTCTGATTAAGGCCGCCATGAGTGAGACACACCTGTACAGCTGACGGGAGACAATGCTAGAGCTTCCTCCTTGAGATTGATTTTCTCCATTTAAACAGACCCTTTGTCTCAAAACCCCTGCTCCCTCTTTGTTATGCTAAGCAGAAGATGGAAGATTTCCAATTCAATTTGGGCTGAACCGAGGGCCGGTTAGCTATTCGGGCCTCCATTGTCCTGTCGGAGCCCATTGGGACATCGCTTGCGTCTCCCAAACGCCAATTAAGCTGGACAGAGAGACAGGCAAAGATAATTGACAGGCGGGAGAAAGGCGCCATTCTCTCCCTCTCTTTCTTTCTGTCTCTGTCTCATCATTGAAAAAGAAAATCAAAGAGAAGGAGTAACAGAGTGGAGGTGAAGTGTGGGATGAGAGCGAGAACAAGGAGGAGAAGAATAAGAGCCTATGATATACAGCTTAGAACAAATTTTAACACAGCTGTGAAGGTGACGTTGCTGAAACAATGAAAATAAAGTACAGTCAAGAGATCCCTCTTAAAATTTGCCAATGTAATGTTTTTGAAACGGGTATGTCGAGATCAAAATCTCAAATATAAGAAGTATTAATGTTACGTATTTATTCTGTTTGGTTAGAACCTGCTGGATATTACCCTGTGGTGCCTCGGGTGGGTTCTAAGGACATTTATGTTTATAGCCAAGGGTATAACTAAAGGATCCTAGAAGTTAGGAACTAGAATTATGGGAATATTTTTTATTTTCTCATACGTAGCATGAACCTACTTTGCATTTTGACCTTTCACACACAAGAGGTCTTTCAGCTTGATTGCAGTTGGCTTTGCTGGGCCTATAGGTTCAACCTTCTTTCGCAGAGTAACTTGTTTCTATTAACAAAACATGTAGACCACGCTAGCATTTATTCAAACATCGTCTTGTCATAAACAATGGACCTTCTGTCAGCCCAATCTTATGTCATTATGAAGGCCTTCTGGCAAAGTCTGGGTCATATAAGTCAACCAAAAGTCTGATTTCTTAGTATCTATAATGTTAAATGAATGAATGAATTAATAACTTATTTCAGACATTCCACCAAAATGACCAAATATCAAAATTAACACATACAGGAACTTATAGGAACCTGCAGGATGTTTCAAAATCTACTACTGAAGAAAAGTCCGTATCTCTGGTTCATGCTTAACCTCCTGGCCGTCAGAGCAGCTCTTTGTTCTGAAAAGATCCGGTCAGTACTTCTTATGCGGAAGGGGAACTTAAGCTTATGATAAAGTAAGGTGTCCTTCACTATCCTGTTGCTGGCAGTCTGATACCGAAAGCTTCCGGATTAATCAGCTGTTGAAGAAAACTGCGTTCATCTTTGGATTAACTCTTCATTAGTAATTGGTGCTAAGCTGAGAGAGACAACTGCTTGTTGGGTAAGCCTTTTACTTCCATCTATGTTCAGAACTGAACAAGGATCGAAACGTCCTTAAGAAACCAGAAAAGAAGTCCAGTTGGCTTCTGCTGAAGCTCTTAGAACTGTTTGTCTTGTAGACTAGTAGTTGGTCTGTCCTATTTTCTTATTTTTATTCCCCAAGTAGCAGGCAGACATTAACTGATTTGTTTTAGATTTCTACAACCTTTGGTAAACTGTTGGATTTTCCATTTGAAGATTTGAAGTTTTTTTTCTTTAAGTGCAGTTGATTCCTCTGAAAATATGAACTTTGTGATTCATTTTGAATGGATTTCATTGCAAAGACACAAGACTGACTTGATATTTTAAAACCAACTCAACTGATTAAGTTTTGTGCGCTTTCTTTTAAAGTACGTGATATTCGCATCATTTGGAAATATCAATGTTAAACATTTACCTTTGTGACTTATAAATAACCTGCCAAATGTCCACTGATTTTAAACCCCAGTGATTTGTTTAATCCAAGCTAATTTAAGATGAATGACTTTGCACTATTTCAGTGATATAGCAATAAACATGGGACATCTGAGTCATTGATGCAAAATACCTAACTGCCGTCTCGGTGATTCTTGCATAAATCGTTCCTTTGGAAGCCCCTCCTTTTGATGCCTTTCAACCAATCAAAAAGCAGGAAATCATCTTAAATTTGGGGAAAAGTGTGGAAAATGACCGCCGCCGATTTCTGAGGTTAAATTTTATTTGGTTAGCATGTAATTAAAAAAATTTTATGAAAATATTTTTAATTCTTCTCATTAAATCTTACTAGATTATGCCAGACACTGTAAACCGAATAATCTTAGATACACTACTTAAAAACTACTATAGCTATTGCTGAGTATTTTCAGCAAACACTGCTTAAAGAAATAACAGGATATTTCTGCCAACTTCACATTTAACAGCAGAAAGTAAAAGGTCATTCATATTGTTTGATTCAAGATCTTGGATTGAGCAGAACTCTGTAAGACATTCAAAGTTTGGGATCTTGTTTTATAACCTAACTGTGCTTTAGACTGCGCCACAACTTTCTTTCTAACTTGTTTCCTGTGGTCCTTGGTCTTCATGATGCTAGTTGTTATCACTTAACAGAACTGTGCAAATACTAAGACCGAAGTTACACATGAGCATACTTTATTTACTTATTAGGGGCACCTTGCTTGTTCTGGCATAGACCCCCTTTTTTGCCTAATTTGTTGTGGCAAATAAAACATGATGTCAAAAACATTCCTCCCAACATTTTGGGCCGTTTTGACATGATTGGTACAGGTGTACCTAATGAAGTAGTCAATGAGTGTATTCTTTTTGTACTGTATGGGTTCAATGCAACAGATAGAAAAAGAAACTTGTAATAAATAAGCATCCTTTCTTATCTCCCTTATTTTTCCTCATACTATCACTCCTTTCCTTCCTTCCTCTAATTGTCATGTTGCCTCTCTTGCTCCGTCTCTCTCCCCTCCCTCTGCTGACTGCTGACGGACGGCTTAATAGGATTTAATAAGCCCCATTTGCATGTCAGCCTTTTAAGATTTTCTGTAAGAAAGAAAGGTGATCGGGGGGGAGGCGCGAAGGAGGGAACGTGCAGAGTAGAAAAAAACCAAGAGGTGATAAAAGTGGAAAATTAATACACAAAAAGATAATTTATTGCAACATTGGCTTTCTTGAAATACATTCTGTATATTCAGAGGTATCTGGGTAAAAAAAATAATTCATCTATACTATAGTGGTAGTAATTATGCTTTATGGTCCACATGTCGTGTCAGAGGTGGGAAAAATGTGATATTCAGCTTGAACCAATGGCTTTATGTCACTTCTGCCAAGTGGCTTTTGAGCTTTTTGTTTGATTTTATTATTTAGAGCAAATGTGGAGAACATGGTGCAACAGAAAGTCAAGATTCTCAAAAATCAGTCACAGAACAATGAGTTTGACGGCGTTGCATGAAAATGAAATGTCATCATGTTGGAAGAGCTCATTGTTCCCACCCATATTGGCATTTTTTTCAATTTTATCCTCTTGAAAGCTTTTGTTGCAATGTTTAAAACAACCAATTTCAGGCACTATGGCTTTGAATAGTGTCTGTTCTTTCATTAAAACAAAGGCAGTCATAGTATGAAGTTATGACGTTCTACCTCTAGAAGACTGACAGAAAGGGAGGTTGTGGTTTAGTTAAATTCAGACCGTGCACTCTCAAGTCTGAATCTTTCCACCAGGAAAAAAGGATTTATGATGCTACTTAAAATATTGTTAAATTGCTAAATCTCCAAACCACATAAAAAAAAACATTATTCGCAGTGCAAAATTCTTTTAAAAGAAAATAGCAGATAAAGCAACTTCTGCATCCACCTGTCAACATTTTTTACAACCAGAAAGAGTTGATGTACTTAGTATATAGCTGACTGTGGAGTTATTTGAAATTAAACGCTAGACTTTCATTTGAAAACTCTTGTTTCATACAGTTTGCCCACAGGCAGTTTCTCATTTTTTTATTTTTTTGTAAATTGCTATAACAAGAAAAAATTCGGGTATTTTTATGGTGAATGAGGTTTTTTTTTATTTACTTCTAATATGATTTCTTTTTTCTGAATCCTAAAGATTAAATTGAAGGATTAAATTGAAGGATATTTTAAGTAATGGAAGTTTACTTTCACTGCAAAAATTTCCAGTCTACCTGCTATTAGGCGATAAATTAAAATCATGATAACAATCTGACCCAGATTTAGCTGATTGCCAGGGTTCTTAAAAAGTATTTTCTGGAAAAGGAAAATATAGTGGTCAACAAAATGTTTATTTCTGGAGTTTATTTCCAGCCCGGTGCCTACATTCTAAATACCTGACTTTTTAAAACAATGTTGCTCCAGTCACGTTGTTTTTGTGTACAGAATTCACATAACCACCATAATATCAACTCTTTTTCTTTTATTACCTCAATCAGTCTTGAGTTGATCATATTACAGGTTGCCGTTCCCAATGGAAAATGCACGGGCCTGGGCACGGCGGTGGCGCAGGAGTCAAGTGTGCGATCCATGTATTGAGTCCTTTGTCCTTGATGAGGCCTCAAGGGTTTGAGTCCCGGCCCGTTGACGTTTGCCGCATTTCTTCCATCTTTCTTCACCCCATTTCATGTCAGCTCACTTTCGAAAGAATATAGAAAAATAAAATCCGCTAATGTCTAAATTATGTATGTATAAAGAAAATGCACGGGCCTGAGATTTACCTTTCACATTATTTCCCTTTTTCCAGATTCCACTAAATACCACAATACAAAATCTTAATTCAAATTAAACAAACGTTTACTTTACAGATCAGACTACTGCTGAGTATGGATAGTGATGTAAAAATATATGCACACAATAATATAGAGAACTGTGGTGCTTACAGTTTGAAAATTAACTGAAATGTATGATTATTTATAATAAAAAATGCATAAGAAGCCTGGATTTTATCATAGTAAATGTAAAAGTTTCTTGAATTCACATCTAGAAAGATTGTGGAAAAGAGATCCTTCTGTTGTGCCGCGGATGCCGATTACAAACTGAATTGTGTTTTCCAACCTCCTCAGTGAAGGTGGACATGCTTTTTTTAAACAACCAAAAACAGATTTATGGTTCACCAGCTTCAGCCTTGACAAAGATAGTACTGCAAAACACAAGATGTGTGTGTGTGTGTGACAAACACTGTGGTTCTCTAAGGATTATAAAAGGTCCAGCCAAAAACCGTAAGTGTGCACACACACACTCACACACGCGGTAATCCCCATGTTGGTAGCTGATGTTTATTGCCATGTAATAGGATCAGGAGGAGGGAGCGTTAGTATCAGTGCAAGCATCTCACACTCTCACTCCCTCACACACACATACCATCGCTGATCAAACATAGCCAAGGAAACATTGTGATCCAGGAGAGATGAGAGGGCTAATCCTTTTAGCCCTCTAAGAAGACTCTCCTCTTTCCTCTTCCAGGCTCGCTTTTTCAATCAACCGTCTTCTTCCAGTCTTTTTCTTTCTCTTTTTGCTTGACAGCATTGTTTTCCTCTTTTCCACTCTTACTGACAAGGACAAGGCGCAGGAGAGAGGGGGACGGCTAACCGAGCTAAATTTACATAGCTGTGTGTGTATCTGTGCGTTAAGAGGAGCTTGATCTGCTTGGTTTTTGGAGAGATTAGGCTTGATAAATCCTCCTTTAAACCAAATCAACCTTACTTCTTCAGCTTCCTCCCACTTAAACCCTGCATCCATCTCACTGTGATCGTTTCTTCAAGTCGACACCAAAAAAAACTATTTTTATTTCAACTTGCTTAGACTGATATAAAAAGGTGGGAAAAAGTGTTAAAACAAATCTTCTATTTGGAGTTTTTTGGCACACTTAAATGTTTTATATCAAACTAATTTTAAAATTGGACAACTAAAACCAGAGGAAAACAAAAAAGGTTTTATATGATGATTACATTTGTGAAGGGAAAGCTATGCAAAGCAATCTGGCCCTATGTGAAAAAGTAATTGCCCCCTACACATAGTAACTGGTTGATGGTACCCCTGGCAGCAGCAACTGCTGTCAAGTGTTTGCCGAACCTGGCACTGAATCTTTTCCATCACTATAGATAAATTTTGTCGCACTCTTCTGTGCAGAATTGTTTTCATTTAGCCACATTTAAAGGTTTTCAAGCATAGACAGCCTGTTGAAGGGAATCCCGCTGCATCTCAGTCAGATTTAGATTGAGACTTTGAGTAGGCCACCTTCATTTTGTCTTCTTTAAGCCTTTCAGAGGTGGACCTCCTGGTGTGTTTTGGATCATTGACCTGTGGCATAACTCAGTTGTATTTTTACATATATCCAGGTTTGTTTGGATATGTTTTTTTTGTAATATGACTAAAGCACAAACAGGACAAATGGGTAAGGGGGCAAATACTTTGTCACATGTTTTTTTTCCTGAGGAATTTTCATGCATACCATTTATTGTTGTTTGGCACCAAATTGTTTGTCAAGCCGCAGCTTTTATTTTTTTTTTTGTCTATGATCTCTGGGAACTCAGTTTTTAAATAAATGGTTCTAAACCTAAAATTAATGCAGATTAAAAAGGAGTTTTAGGAACAATTTTTTGGCTAAAATATGTTTCTGAAACCCCTGGTAAAGATGTGTTAAAAGCTTTAGTACAAATGAATCATTGATTGCGTAATAACTTATTCTGAATATTGTAGGAAAAATCTAAGTTTAGTTAAATATAATTATTTTGCTGGGGAAATAATCCTGTATGTTTACTAACTCGCTGATGCTAAATTTACTGACACCCTTATCAACTTGTGTTGAATCAGTTTAGCTGAATAGATATTAAAGCTATACTTCAATCTCTTAAAGAGTTTCTAGGAACTTTTTCATAAAACGCTTAGTATTCAGTGACTTTCTGTGTCTCTGGAGTTTAAAATTTGTAAAACAGAGGCCTATTTTTCTTAGGCAATATTGGAAATGTGAAAGACTGGGGAACATACCATTCAAATGTAGGGCTGATGTGTGTTGATCATCCTAAACTAGAGTAAAAATTAAAACGTTTAAACTGCTAGAACTGTGGCAACAAAGCTGGATGAGGACCCAGGTTTATTTTGCCACCACACACAGTGAGAAGGATGATATGTTAGATAAAACAAATCCAGAGCTCACTGTTAGAGAACTGCAGCAACCCTAACCCTAACCCTATAAAAGAAACATAAAGTTCCAAGAATGTCTTGTATATGAACTTATGAAAAAAGGCTCAGGGGTTTTGATGCGAGGGGATGTGGCTGGAGAAGCAGAGAGGAGAGACGACGCTGTCTGGACTGGTAAGTTCCAAAGTGTGCCTGAAGAAGTTACAGTTTTGGACTTGGACTCCCAATCACACCCCTCCAGGTGTCACTGTCATTTCCCATGTGGGCGTTGAATTCCGTCAGCAGAATAACAGAGACAATCCCTGTGGGCATTGTCTCTGTGTCCCCGCGCCAGGGACACCAAGACAGCTAGGTACTCCGCACTGCTGCTAGGCCCGTAGGCTGAAACGACAGTCAAAGACCTCTCCCCGACTCGAAGGCTCTGGGATGTGATCCTCTCATCCACAGAGGTAAACCCCAACATGAGAACTGGGTGGGGTCCCAGCTCCACTGCCCTGGGTGATGTCACGTGCCTTGTTGAACTGATCCTCATGAAGGCTTCTGAACTGCCGCTTGTCTGACCTGTTACCCAAAGCTTGTTTGCCATGGGAGATCCTACCGGGGCATTTAGGCCCTGGACAACATGGCCTCTGATCATCTGAGCCCTCAAACTCCACCACATTAAGGCGGTGTTTCAAGGAGGGGGCCACCTCAGTGCTCAGACCTAAATTCTATTGAGAGCTTGTTGGTGGATTTATAGAAAAGGGAATTTAGGAGAGGACGCAGGACTCTAGGCAAACTAGAGTGTGTCAGAAGTACTGGTCAATGTTTAACCTCTCTGTTTGATCTAGCCTTGTGACTTTTCATATGGACTACATGGGCAGTTGCCCAGGGTGGCAAATAACAAGGGTGGAAGCAAAAGCCCGATATTTATCAAAAAACATATGCATTTGTGAATGGGGCCCTGATCAGTTTATCTGATTTCCCTGTTTCCCTGTTTTTATGCATGTATTGTCAATGGAGAGTAGGCACTCTTGTGTTAAGTACGCGCCCCCTGCTTACTGCTGAAAATAGGAAAATCGGGCTGTGGCCGAAGGATGAGGCTCAAACTATCCTAGTGAGCTAGTTGGAAAATTTTAAGAAATTAAATTGTTTTTTTTTTAGTATTATTGATATCACCATAAAAAGGAGAAAATATAGTGCTAACAGAGTAACTCAACAGTGGTAGCAAGAACTGTTATGGTAGTGCGGGTGGGGGGCAGCTAAAGGAGCGGCTTGCCCTGGGAACTATTCATACAAGAACTGCCATTGCAACCCTTTGAGGTTTTATAGGAGAAGACTAATTGCTAATAGCATAAGGGTACAGTACATTGTGTCCTAGTGTAGCCCCACAATATAAAACCCAAAGGTCTTTTCTGTCTTAATACCATATGTCTCAAACTCCTAACTGGATTAGAACTGCAGGATTGTACACAGATCTAACTGCAATACGGGGGACAATTTGGAGACAATTTGGAGTTTTGATCACAATTGATCACAATTTGATCACAATTTGCTAACCTTAAAAAGGTCTTGTGCCATTTAGTTAGGATTGCCAGTGGAAAAATACAATTAGGCTTCATTCAGATTAATTCCTTACCTATTCATGTCCTACTATGGAAAAAGTTAATGTTTTTCTTTTATTTCTGAAGCTCTTTTACCAACAATAACAAGCAGCTGGTGTGTGCCACACAGTGGGATCTAAGACAACAAAAAGCACTTTTCTTTCATATTTTGTCAGCCTTTGTGTGCTGCAGAATGAAATTGCTCAGCTTGTGCAGGCCTTTAAGTTGCTGGTGTATCAGGCTAAATTTTTTTCCATTTGTCATTCCCGCTGTCACGACTTTTATGTCATGAAAGTGCAGGAAAAAACAAGCTTTGGCCTTTTAAAATCTGTTTACTTCAGTCCATGAACTAATTTGGGGTTGTTTTTTAGCAACATAATGTAAACGGGGGACTGCTGTGGCATAAAAACTGTCTAGAAGCCAATGTGATTGAAAAAAAGTCAATGGAAAAAAATAAATTATAACATTTTTCTCATGTTGTCTCTAATTGCAGTGCTGGTGTTCTCAAAGAATACAGGGGTTGGACAATGAAACTGAAACACCTGTCATTTTAGTGTGGGAGGTTTCATGGCTAAATTGGACCAGCCTGGTAGCCAGTCTTCATTGATTGCACATTGCACCAGTAAGAGCAGAGTGTGAAGGTTCAATTAGCAGGGTAAGAGCACAGTTTGCTCAAAATATTGAAATGCACACAACATTATGGGTGACATACCAGAGTTCAAAGAGGACAAATTGTTGGTGCACGTCTTGCTGGCGCATCTGTGATCAAGACAGCAAGTCTTTGTGATGTATCAAGATCCACGGTATCCAGGGTAATGTCAGCATACCACCAAGAAGGATGAACCACATCCAACAGGATTAACTGTGGACGCAAGAGGAAGCTGTCTGAAAGGGATGTTCGGGTGCTAACCTGGATTGTATCCAAAAAACATAAAACCACGGCTGCCCAAATCACGGCAGAATTAAATGTGCACCTCAACTCTCCTGATTCCACCAGAACTGTCCGTCGGGAGCTCCACAGGGTCAATATACACAGCCGGGCTGCTATAGCCAAACCTTTGGTCACTCATACCAATGCTAAACGTCGGTTTCAATGGTGCAAGGAGCGCAAATCTTGGGCTGTGGACAATGTGAAACATGTATTGTTCTCTGATGAGTCCACCTTTACTGTTTTCCCCACATCCGGGAGAGTTACAGTGTGGAGAAGCCCCAAAGAATCGCACAACCCAGACTGTTGCATGCCCAGAGTGAAGAATGGGGGTGGATCAGTGATGGTTTGGGCTGCCATATCATGGCATTCCCTTGGCCCAATACTTGTGCTAGATGGGCGCGTCACTGCCAAGGACTACCGAACCATTCTTGAGGACCATGTGCATCCAATGGTTCAAACATTGTATCCTGAAGGCGGTGCCATGTATCAGGATGACAGTGCAGCAATACACACAGCAAGACTGGTGAAAGATTGTTTTGATGAACATGAAAGTGAAGTTGAACATCTCCCATGGCCTGCACAGTCACCAGATCTAAATATTATTGAGCCACTTTGGGGTGTTTTGGAGGAGCGAGTCGGGAAACGTTTTCCTCCACCAGTATCACGTAGTGACCTGGCCACTATCCTGCAAGAAGAATGGCCTAAAATCCCTCTGACCACTGTGCAGGACTTGTATATGTCATTCCCAAGACGAATTGACGCTGTATTGGCCGCAAAAGGAGGCCCTACACCATACTAATAAATTATTGTGGTCCAAAACCAGGTGTTTCAGTTTCATTGTCCAACCCCTGTAATTTTATGTTTTTGTGTAAAAATATATTTCTTTCCTCTACTGTTGGTTATGCTGAATTTATCTTTTGGTGAGCCGCTTTGTAGAATTTATATTTTTTTGTATTTTTGTCACACTTAAATTTTTCAGATCATCAAATATACAATCAAATTAAATAGAAATGCCACATAAATGGTCTTTTTCTTAAAAAAATAAAATGCAATAACCCAGTTTTTTTATCTAAAGAAATTCCAGAACAGATGTGAAACAATATCATTGGCATGTATCAGTCTGGAATTTGTTACAAAGCCATTTCCAAGGCTGTGGGACTCAAGAAAACTACAGTGAGAGCCATTATCCACAAATGGAGGAAACCTGAAACACTGGTGAACCTTCTCAGGACTGGCTGGCCTATCAAAATGAATGAGTTCATCGACAACTCATCCAGGAGGTGACGGAAGAACTAACAGCAACATCTAAAGGACTCCAGTTATCTCAATTAATCTGCGTTCAAATGTCCTGATTCATCAAAAGGAAAGAGACTACCAAGTCGAAAACCACTGCTCATTTAAGAGAAAACTAAGGTCCATCTCAAATTTCCTAAAAACATCCCGGTGACCCCAAGGCTTCATTCATCCATCCATTCTCTTTACCCTATTTTTCTTGCAGGGTCGTCAGGAGGCTGGTGCCTATCTCCAGCGGTCATTGGGCGAGAGGCCAGTTCCATTCTAGACAGGTCATCTGGTCATCACAGGACCACGTAGAAACTCACAGGACAATCCGCATGCACACATGCAGTCCTAAGGGCACTTTAGAGAGACCAATTTAGCTAGCAGTAATTTTTTTGCACTGTGAAAGGAAACCAGGGTACCCAGAGAGAAGCTATAAATGCACAGGTAGCTTTATCCCACCGAAACAATTCTCGTTCTGGAACTGGTTCCGTTCGTGTGCCTTTCAACTTTGGTGTTTTGTTGATTTCCACCAGATGTGGTAACCAAGCATGAGTCATGTGTTGGTCTGTGTCTACTTTAATGTTGGATGAGCTGGATGACTTTTGATAATTGATAGAACCACGAATTCTGCTCTCTAGCAAAAACACCTGAAGCACACCAATGACTTTTAATGAATGGCAAAGAAATAAAAATAAGAACAAAATAAGATTTTAAAAGGACCTAGTCAAAGTGTGAATTTTAATAGGATGTAGACACTATGGCATGACCTTCAACAGGGTGTTCAAGCTTAAAAATGTCCCATTGTGGTTGAAATTAAACAATTCTGCAAATAAAGACTGAGTCGAATTTCCTCCACACCGATATAAAAGACTCGTTCTTGTTCCAAAAAAGTTATTAGGTTTCGTGGTCAATAACTTTCTCACAAAGGGCCAAAAACCGCATTTTGTATTTACTCAGGTTATTTTGGTCTGATATTGAAATTAGTTTGATCTGAAGTATTTAAAAGTGACAAAAAAGCCAAAACAAAAGACTGTATATTTGATAAGAGGACATTTATGGATGTTACATTTATACGTTCATGTTAATGTGCCCTTGAGCAAACAGAAAATGCATACAAGTGTGTGTGTGTTCAAACAGAGCTGTGAGTGCTTAATGAATTTACTTAGCGCTGATTGAAAATTAATTAAAACCACCTCAAACAGACAGCCGCCCACTGAGAAGCACTGGCAACACACTGACACACAGATTACTGCTTCAAGAAATGAAGGAGGCAGCAATGAAGGCAGGAGGGAAGAGAGTATTATAACTATCTGACGAACTTTGTGCAACCCTGCATGTCGGGTTAGAACCACGCAACCCTAACCCAGTCACTGTAATTTGAAAATTATTCAGTATCAGTCTAAAAGCAGCAGGCTCGACCATGATTGGACCACCTCAGAGGCTTTTGACAAATAAATATGAAATCATTTTACCAAAAGCAAGATAATATTTTGAATTAAAATACTGAACTTGAAAACAGAATAGACTACGTGGAAGTATTACCCTATGTCAGATTTATAAACCCAAAAAGCAAACTCATAAAAAATGATAATTATGTTTTCCGATTATGTTATCAGGAGCAATTTTAAAAATAATTTCCTATCTCCTCTCAGTTTAAAATAAGGTGTTTTCAAATACTTTTTAAAATCTTGTTTTACACAGTTTTTGTGATATAAATGAAAACAATTTTTTTCATTTATCATTTCATATTTCATAAATCATTTACAGCACAAACATGTTCAGATATGCAAAATTCTGTGTCTTTCAGCGCTTCAAATTGTTCCTCATCATTGACAGCACAAACAAAGAGGTGCTGCACTGGCCTCTGGCGCACCTGGATTTCTTTCAGCCAATTCACATGAAATTTGAAAGTTTTATTGCTCTGTCAGGAATAAACAGTTCATATGTGATCTTACCCACTTGTTGAGTCAATTCATATGGGCCATGCCACTTAGGAAGCAGCTTGTTATATGATGTTGGTAGCAGCAGTAGGACTTGTTGGCCTGGTTTCAGGACCCTGCTCATACCATCTTTTCTGGGTCTATTGTGCTGTTTTCATACTCTTCTGTGCCAGAGCGGTCATCTCCCCCAGCCTCTGCCGCCTCTTGAATACATACACCACAATGTTCTCTTCTGCAGATTCAGGATTTTCCCAGTAGTCTTTCAAGAGGTTTAATGGTCCTCTTGCTTGGCGTCCATACAGCAGTTCAAAGGGTGAAAATCATGTTGAAGCCTGTGGGACTTCTCTGTAGGCAAATAGCAAATAGGGCAACCACTGATCCCAATCTGCTCCTGTAGTGGAACAAAGCATATTCTTTAGGGTCTGATTGTATCTCTCAACAAGCCCATCCATCTGGGGATATGGGGTGGTCTTAATTCTCTTGGAAAAGCTTAGACATAAAGTTTGTTCCACAATCTGTCAAAACCTCTTTTGGTGTCCCTACTCTTGAGAACAGTTGTATCAGACAGTTTGCAACATTTCTGGCTTTTACACACCTCAGGGGGAAAGCTTCAGGGTTCTGAGTTGCATAATTACAAATCACTAGGATGTACTTGTTGCCTGTACCAAGCAACAAGTACATCCTAGTGATTTATTGGAGTACCAATAATCGGCAGGGGCAGAAGCTGGGCATGTGGAACCTTCCTTCCTGAAGTGATGAAGAATAATGTAATGAAGATCTTCATAACAGTCAATAAACCAGCCAGTCTCACTTGTTATAATAATCAAATCAGTCTCATCTTTCACAACTAGGCCCTTCAAACCGTCAAATTAAGATCAAGAATACTTTTTCCAAAATAGGCCTGTTTGTGTCACTGAAACCTTTTTATTATTATGTTTTCTTCATAGTTGTCCTAGAGTAGTGGTCAAAAACACCCACATCTCAATAACAAAAAGGGCTTTGGTCACTGACACAGCTCCCCTGCTCCAGTGAAATATGAAAATGCTTTGTGTATGGAAGGCCATGAGTGCCACAAATAAATGAATTACAAAGTCACAAATATTATTTATGTTTAAAAATGTCAATCAACCCGGAGATGCATGAGTAAAATAAATAAATGTATCTTTATCTTTAGTAAATAAACATAGAAATCATGAGTTTATCTTTATTTAAAAAAATATTATACATTATTTCATTTGATACTCATGCGCTGAAGGATATCAAGAATTTATTTGGTCTTTCAGCCTTGCAACTCAAAAACTCTCCTAAGTAAAAAAATGTTCTGTGATAAAGAGAAGCAGTTTAAAGTATTTTAAGCTATACTGTAGTACAGCAAAATGAAAGTTATTTTAACTACTGAAGTGTACTGGAATATGTATATGTGATTTTACCATATATTGCTTCAGATTTTAATTAAATTCCCCCATATAATTACTTGAGTGATAAATTGATTATCATCTCGAACATGTTTTCTTACCCAGGAAAAATGAAAAAATTCATAAAGACAGTATAAAGCCATTAGGAAGGGGAAAAGGGAGGAGGAGACCAAGGGAGAATAGGGAAATACAGAGAATATAGTATCAACCATGTCTAGAAATAGTAAAAATTCAAATATTTTCTACTAGTTACAGAAAACCGTGGGTGGGGACCCATCTAAGCATATCTCGTCCCAGAGCCAGGAGAGGCTCTTAGCTGTCCTGCTTAAAGATGAAGATCAGTTCACTGTACTCCTGTGGCCTCCACCGTGAGCAGAACCCTGATAGATTAACTTTGGGATGTGAAGGATCTGGAAATTTGCACCATGGATGTGCAGCTGACAAATCTGCAGCAACTGAGTGACACTATCATGTGAATATGGACCAAAACCGGTTAATAACAAGGTCTACATGATGAAGAAAGTGTTTATCAATATTAATGTCACATTAAGTGTTCTCTATGAAAATCATCTCAGATTTGAAGATATCACTTAAAAACATAGAACAGTGGTTGGCAAGTTTTGAATTTACCTGGTATAAAACAGAAATTAGTTTCTTGTCATGATGCTGTAATGTATTTTATTTAGTTAGGCGAAGCTGAACTTTAAGCCTCTGTACTGCGTCTGGTTCAGCAAGTATTACCAGGTCCAGTTCCCTAAAGCAGATAGTGATGTTAAAGTCTAATTGATGCACACTTTAAATAACTCCTAATTAGAGCACGGCTGGTAATAATTGGGCAGGCGGTCTGAGCACTAATTAGTCTTTAGAAAAAAAAAACTCTGTATGTGTGTTAGAATGTGGATGAATGATCTCTACAGGGGGGCTGATGAAGCCCATACTTCCAAGAAGCAGACAAAGCTGAAGAGGTAGAAGCAGAGTGCAGCAGGGAGACAGAGAGCAGCAAACCTCCTGGAAAGAGAAAACCTCTCTTTTGTTATGCCATACGGTCTGCGGGTGGCCTGCACTGCATGGGGGAGTCGGAGGGTGACAGCAGGTGTGTGTTTTTTCTGGGAGAGGGAGCTGAACTTCCTCCTAACAAGGCTAATTGATTCTGTAGCCTCTCTTTATCCGCCCAGTCTTCCCCTCGTACGCTACCTCTCTCTCTTTCACTCCCAGCCTCTTATTGTTTATGCTGAGAGGCGTCTAGAAAACCACTGAAATAGGATTTCCCACCTGCGGCATGCTGGGAAACATTAGTAACACGCTCAGATGACATGTTTGTCTCTCGCAGCTTCTCTGTTTAATGTTTACTGCTGCATCTGATAGCTTCCTACTTCGGCTGCATAGAAATACCAAAGCAGGAGTAATATTCCTGATTAATATTTATTTCTCATACATACATTTAAAAAAAAAAAAACAAAGATTTTGGTTAATCAGAAATCCAGCTTTCTTTGTGGCATGATGTTTCTACTCTCCAATTTTAAGGAAACACAGTGCCGTGAAGACAAAGTAGTCCTAAATATATTATTTATTTAGCTTTTTTATCACAATTAAATGTTTCAGATCATGAAACTAAGTTTAAAGTCAAACAGTGATAACTTGAATTAATAAAAAAAGCATTTTTTAAACTAATGCCTATTACAAGTAATATTAATAAATGAGTTTTTAGTAGGTGCATTTTCTGTGAAATAGTTCAGACTCGCTTTATAGATAGTTTGTCACCTATAGAGAAACATGTCATGGTCAGATTTTATATTTACACTGGAATTTTGTTGTAAATTGTTGTTTAATCAAGCTAAAATATCCTCCTCAAAACAAGCCTTTCTGTGCACATGCCTCTGGTGACATCACATGAAGCCAAACAATACCAATTAATACTTTTTCTTGTTTTTTTTGCTTCTTTTATTACATCTTCAATCAAATTTCCCCTTTAAAGGTGTTACTCGCTTTCAGTACAGTTGCATCAAAACATATGAGCCAAATGTGAGAATCCAGCCAATATTTCTGGACATTTTTGCATTAAGCAGAAGGAATGAGTTTGTGGAAAGGACCAGTCTAATTTTTAAGTGATCATTTGATGTCAAGCTCTTATAAGTAAAAATACCTAGCCCTGTTGGTGGTGTTATATTGAGTTGATTTTCAAGTTTCTATTACCTCATACTTCTTTCTACAATTTGCATAGAAAAAAATACCTAGCCTGACCTAAAGGGTTATTAGAGTCAAACTCTGGTTTAAACATGTAAGACTTAAACCATTTGCAAATAAATCAATTTCACTTGCTTTAGGTATTCTGTGAAAATCTGACAAAACTTGCTAAATCTCTGTAGAGTTAACTAATTCTACACTAACTAGATTTGTGTGCCTCTTGTGATGTAATCAACTCAACTACACACAAAGCAGAATAAGATTGGTTTTCTTTAAAAGGTACATGTCATGCAAACGAACTTTTTTAGCCTTTTAATACATTGTTTGTGTACTTGGAGTCTGTAGGAGTGCAGAAAAGTTGAATTTAGTCTCTCCAAGTGCTGCATAGATATCTTTATATTCTGTTTGGGTCATATTTTTTAATCCGTTCAGTTTTCTTTATTCTCTATTACGGTTTTTGGACTGTTATGTAACAGTATTTGCTAGCAAACTGCTAAAAAAGGTCATGGACTTCCGATTAATCAATTTTACGTATCTACCATATTTGTTTCTCGCTGTGATTTTGTAGTCCAAGCTCAAGTATGCCAAAGCTGCAAGCTGATATATCTAAATGTTTGGTTGTTGGATGTATTAACCCACACAATTCATAACATCGTCCCCCAGCATCAGAACCTCTTTGAAGTGTAAACTACGCTCCTTAATGCAGAAGGTTGGATGTAGAGGGTGTAAATACAGTAATGCATTCATTTAAAGGAGAGGTTCTGTAGGTTCGTCATCTTCATTCTCCTCTTGGTCGGACCAGAAAAGAAGTAAGAAAAAATTAATACATGACAATGACAAAAAGTTTAAATGTTCCCTCATCAAAAACTCACACTTGTCCATGTTCGAACCTCTCAACCGACCTCTTTTGTTTGGACCTGATTAAAACAGTTAACAGTGCTGGGTTAAACTTTTGAGGCATTTTAAACTGTGATCACAGCAGGTTGGTGAGGCACAGCATTCAAGGTGGCCTTCAAGCTGCACTGTGATTTTGCTGATCAAACCTTTGAGCTTAAAATTGGGTCCTCCTGGACTCCCAACACAGCAGGATTTATAATTTTTACAGATTTGGAATTGAAAAATACCTCCAATACCAATTAATGGCACAGCAGCACCAATCTGAAATTGTCTGGTTTGAGCATGCCAGCTGATGAGCTGCTGTTCTCTAATTGGTGGTTAATTAATTAAATATCCAGCGGATTACAGGAATTATGGACAATTGTCCTTTAACAACCCTTAACGAGGTCTTGATTAGTGTCCTCAGTCATATCCTGTGGCTAAAATGATCCTTCAATTAATGATGGAAAGCTCATGAAGAGAGAGTTTCACATGATTGGCAGCAGGAATGATATTTTAGAGCTGTCACTTTAACCAAATGAGAGAGTGAACACGAGGCCAGAAGAAGCCCTCGGTTGAGCTATCGGGACTTTGGTTAGTTTTGTTTCATTTGAAAGTTCAAGCAGATGGTGGAGCCTCATAAAGGCCAGATATCAGGTGTTTACCAGACAAAAAATATTTACTATCCAAACCAAGTCTATGTTTTCATTTTTAAACAATCAACAAATTAAAAAAAAGGCATTACTTTTGTCTTTAGGGTCCATGGCTCAGATAGCTGCTCATTTGGCTTTATTCAAACATAACTAATGATTATTACAAAGTAAAAATGAGATAAAAAATGAAGCATTATGGTCATAGGATTTATATTGTTTTATTCTTTAAAGGGGAAATACCAGCACATTCTAGAGCCATACAGTTTTAAAAATATGCTTTTATTTGTCAAGTTGATAAGCTATGCAAACCAACCTGGCGGAATGTGAAAAAGAAACTTCTCCAAACATAATAACTGGTTGTGTCATCCTGGGTGTAACTACTGCCACCAAGTATTTGTAATAACTGGTATGGAGTTTTTCATATCTCTGTGGAGGGATTTTGGTCCAGTCTTTCTTGCATTATTGTTTTAAATCAACCCAATCAGAGGCATACATGGGTGGATTAAGGTCATGCCACAGCATCTTAGTTGGATTGAAGTCCAGAATTTGAATAGGCCACTGTAAAACCTTTATTTTTAATTTTTAAGCCATTCTGAATGCGAAGTGCATGTGTGATTTGAATTATTGTTCTGCTGCATATGCACACCTTTAGTTCATTTGGGCTTAATATCAAAAATTGATGGATGACATTCTCTTTCAGGAGTTACTCCTGAAGAGTTTGATTCATGGTTCCATGAATTAACCCTCCAATGGAGGCAAGTGAGGCCTGCAGAACTTTAGATATTGTTCTGGTTTCTTCTGTGACCTCCTGGATGAGATGTTGATGCGCTCTTGGAGTAATTTTGGCAGGCTCCTGACTCCTGGGAACATTCCCTACTGTTTCATGTTTTCTGCATTTGTTGATCATTGCTCTCACTGTGGTTCACTGGAGTCTCAGTGCCTAAGAAATGGTTTTGTTATCCTTTTCAGGCTGATAGATGTCATTGACATTGTTTCTCCTCTGTTCTTGAATTCCTTTAGATCGGTACATGACGTATTGCTTTTTGAGATCTTTTGGCCTACATCATGTCGTCATACAGGTTTGGTTAAGTTATTTCTGGAATCTTCAGGTCTGGCCATAATTAAATGGGTTGGAAGTAAAACTGAACTAAGGTTTCCTAAAAAATGTGGTTAATTAGTTAATTCATGAATTAACAAGGGGGGGGCATACTGTTTCCCACAGGGCCAGGTTGGTTTGGAGAGGTTTTTTCCATGAATTAATGAAATCAGCATTCGAAAACTTCTTTATGTTTGTCACGCTACTTTTGTCTGAGATTAAAACTATTTTAATGATGTGAAACCTCCAAGTGTGGCAAATAAAGCAAAAACCAAGGAAATATGTATGGAGAAAACAGTTGTTCACAGTACTAAATAATTTTAAAACATACTTTTGTAATACAAAAGGAGCTTTTTGATGACGTGTCATCTGGAACCACACAGTTATGGGCTGCCTATCGTTGTACACAGAAAATTTATTGTTTTCCTGACCAAGAGACTTTTCTAATGCAAATCAAATGGATGGGTGGCCAGTTTCTGTAAACACAGCAAAAGATGGATTGAGCGCTCATACTTTCTATCTACGTCCTCTCTACATAGGAGGATTGAGTGAGGCTTGTGAAAGTAAACAGGGGAAGAAAGTAAACAGGGGAAGAGGGCAGATTTCTCATCAAAATTAAAACAGTCTCTGTAAGCTAGCTTTTTGTCCGTTTATTAATCCAGTTCATGCTAATGCTACAAAAGGTCAGCAGTCAGACCTTCTTAGTAAAGAAAATGTGTTCATTCCTTTCTTATTGTTTTTATTTTGATGTCCTCTGTCAGTGCAAAACATCTGCTGCTGTCAGCGCATGACGATAATAAATAAATCATTAGCTGCTCTCTAAAACAACATAGTTATGATAATTAGCTGTGGCAGCAACTTTCTCAGTGCATGAGCCAAATGAATAACCAATTGCATATCAGTACTCTAACTTTCTGTCCAACCACGAAATGTGTATCATTATTGTAGAGTGGCCTTTAGGGGCCAAACAACATGTAGGAAATCTAATAGTACATGACTGCTGGAGTTTGAGTTCTCAAAACCTAATTTTGAGAGCTATATTTCTGTAGTGTCGTTGACAGAAAATGGAGACTCCCATGTACTGCTGCTGTTGTAGACGGCCATTGCACAGCTTACTAGTATTAAGGATTCTGGTGACAGATGGTAAATAATGGAGGTAGTGACACCCGTGGAGATCAGAGCCAGGGCAGAAATTTCATCATCATGAACGCTTGTCCTCAGATGTTTCTTCTAATTATCTGTAATAATCTGTCATTCGCTACTGTGGTGAATTAAAGGCTGAAGCGACTCACCACACAGAGCTTTTAATGTTTTGGGTAGGGTGCCAGTTAGTTAGATGTCCAGTCTACTGCATTTTTACAAATTTTCTGGACAAATCGTCATGCAAACATTTGCCTTATGACCACACTGTGTTTTGCAGCGATGCCTGGGTTTGCTGCTCTGTATGTGAAATGATCGCTCTTTGATAACTCTCGTCTCCCTCGTCCTTGGCTGCCTTGTGAATGTTTTCTTTTTGTGCGTTTTTATATATTTTTGACTTTAGACATGAAAATACATTTATTGCCAGCTAACAGCCAGAATTTACCTGAAATGGAAAACTTGAAACTATTAGCTCTCCAATTGTATTTTGAATATTTAGACATTGCCAAACCTAATAGCAACAACCTACATCCTCTACATTATGATGAGGTGTATTTTCCCATGTTGATGCATGAATGTTTGTGCCCCCAGAGTTTATGACTCTAACAGTGACAGGGACATTTCCTTGCCCTCTGGCAGACAGATGATAGTTGTAGATCTCACATCCCTGCAAAGGCTCTATGGAGATAGGAGATTGGCTGACATTTGTGGTGTCTTGGGTGAGGACATGGCCTTTTCTCCTCATTTCTCGTTGGCCAATCACCCACACTGAAAGGAGAAAGGAAGATAAGGCCTTTTGTTTGGCCTGACAATGTCCCATTGATACTGCCACTACTCAGCGTGTGAAAGTGGGTGTGTGTTGCTTTCACTCCATCCAGGGAAGCCCTCTGAAGTCATCATTACAGCATCAGAGCTACCACATTACAGTATCACCCACACGCATGATTACAGAGCTGACATGCAGTTTAACACCCTCTCTGCTCCAGCATGGAGAGGTTTTGCAGCAGCAGGACTTAAAGTAAACACAATATATAAACTACAGTGGGGAAAGTATTTGACACACTGCCGATTTCGCAAATTGTCCCACTTACCAAGAACGGAGAGGTCTGTAATTTCCATCGAAGGTAAACTTCAGGAATTAAAAAAAACAGAAAATCACATTGTGTGATATTTAAATAATTATTTGCATTTTATTGCATGAAATAAGTATTTGATACAATAGAAAAATAGAACTTAATGTTAATTGTACAGTAACCTTTGTTTACAGTTACATCGGTCAGATGTTTCCTGTAGTTCTTGACCAAGTTTGCACACACTGCAGCAGGGATTTTGGACCACTCCTCCATACAGATGTTTAAGGTCTTAGGGTTGTTGCTAGACAGCACAAAGGCGCAGCTCCTAAGATGTTCTATTGGGTTAAGCTCTGGAGACTGGCTAAGGCACTCCTGCACTTTGTATGCTATAGCAAATTGTTCATCTCTAGTTGTCCACAGAGTCTCTCGCTGGGTGTTTTTTTTTTACCTATATATGCATTCTTGGGCTTCTTCCTACATATTTATGCTCATTTCTAAGTAAGAAACTCAACCATTACAATCTGCGGTCTCAAAACATCCTCTTGACGCAGGTCCCAAAAGTCGGAACTGAATTGGGTAAAAAGCCCTTTAAATTTTCTGTTCCTGCTCCCTGGAGTAACATGCAAAATTATTTAAAACCGTCATCTCTTATATCTATGGAGGACTTTAAGTAAATTTTAAAGGACAGAGAAATTAGCTTCCCCTGACTTTTGTAATGGCCCAGATGTTTAAAGCTATGTGATGTTTAAAGGGTGCTTTTTATGAATTTAGTTTCAGTTGCCCTGGCTGTGTGTTTCAGGTCATTGTCACGCTGGAAGACACAGCCACTGCCCATCTTCAGTGCTCTTTCTGAGGGAAGGAGGTTGTTGCCCAAATTCTGGTGATACATGTTCGATCCTACCTTCCCTCAGTATATTCCAGTCATCCTATCTCTTGCAGAAAAGCACCTCCAAAGCATGAGATTTCCACTCCCATGTTTCATGGTTTGGATGGTGATCTTGGGATTGTTCTCATCCTCTTTCTTCCTCCAAACGCAGCAGTTAGAGTTCATACCAACAAGTTCCACTCTGGTCTCATCAGATCACGTGACCTTCTCCACACCTCTCCTGGATCATTTAGATGGTCATTGGCAAACTTGAGACAGGCCTGGACATGTGTTGATCATTTTTAAATGTTCTTATAATTACGCCAACAGTTGTTGCCTTCTCACCAAACTGCTTGCATATTGTCCTGTAGACCATCCCAGCCTTGTGCAGGTCTACAATTTTATCCCTGGTGCCCTTAGACAGTTCTTTGGTCTTGCCCATGGTAGACAGGTTGGTTTCTGATTGATTGAGTGTGTGGACAGGTGTGTTTTAGACGTTCAAACAGGTTCAATTAATACAGGTAATGAGTGGAGGATATAGGAGGGCGTCTTAAAGATGAACTAACCGACCCTAACAAGCCTGAATTCTTCCTGGTTGGTAGGTGATCAAGTTCTTATTTCATGTAATAAATAGCAAATTAATTATTATGTGTACCTACAATGATAATTACAGACCTCTCCATTCTTTGTCAGTGGCAAAATCTGCGGTGTATCAAATACTTATGTTCCCCATTGTACTATATGAATGGGATAAACTCATGTTCATGCTCACAGTTTTGAGCTGTATTGATCTGGACTGTATGCATATAAACACATTTTGAAAAAGTATATCCACTTGGACTGCTTGTCCTTGTTTTCTGTCAGGTTTGAAATTAGTGAGAAAAAATATTGCTTGTTGATATGGAGAAAACATGAAAAATTTAACTTGGCTAAACTCTGCTCTTTTTATTTTTGCATATTTTAAAAATGTAATGCTTGAATGTGCTTCGTTAGACAAAGAAACCAAGATATAAAAATGCTCTTTCAAAACAGAGGTTAAAAGTATTTACACAAAAATAATAATCAGCTCAAGTAAAATTAGCTGGTCTTAGAGACCTACACAACTGAAATTACAGTTAAGCTTTTAATCCACACTAATTATGTCTATTTACTATGAATGCATAGGCACATTTCAGTGAAAATGAACATAATAAAAATAATTTATTTCTGTAGTTTAATAAAAAAATAGAAAGCCTAATACTGATTCATGACACAGAATGAAAAGCATTCATTCAGTTAAACTCGATGATTCTGGCCTACGGCGAATGAAAACCCAATTCACTTTCTCAGAAAATTAGATTCTTACATGTGACCAATAAAAATGAATTTTTAGTACAGAAATGTCAGCCTACTGAATGTAATGTAGAATATATACACTGAATATTTGTTCAGGGCTTCTTTTGCATGAGTTACTGCATCAATACCTCCTGGCATGGAGGTGATCAGCCTTTGGTTCTGCAGATGTGCAGGTTACTTTAGTGGGCTTCAGCGTGTCTACATTGTTGATTCTTACATTTTAACAATACGTCATAGACTCTGTGGAGTTCAGGTCAGGCCGGTCTGCTGGCCAATAAAGCACAGTAACACCATGGTCATGGAACTAGTGTTTGGTACTTTTAGCAGTGTGAGCAGGTGCCAAGTCCTGCTGGAAAATGAATTCATCCATAAAGCTTGTCTGCAGAAGGAAACAAAATTTCCTGACAGACGTCTGCTCTAACATTGGAATTAGTACAACACAGTGGGCCAACACCAGTGGATGACACGGCTCCCCAAATAATTACAAATCTTGAAAACTTCATCTCGGAGCTCAAGCAGCTTATATTCTGTGCCTCACCCCTTTTCCAGATTGTAGGATTTTGAAACACAAAATCTACCTCCTTCTGATGAGTGGGTTTTGGAACACTACACAGCAGTCCAGTCCTTTTGCTCCTTAGACCGGTTAAGATGGTTCTGGTGTTGCAACTGGTGGTTTAAACACAAGGAATGGGACAGTTGTAGGCCATATCCTGGATACATCGGTGTGTGGTGGTTCTTGAAGCTCTTGGGTCCAGCTGCGGTCCATGGCTTGTGAGTATCCCCCAAACTCCTGGATGAGCTTTGCTTCACAATTCTCTCCATGCTGTATGTGTCTGGTTGCTTGGGCACTTTTGTCGACCACACTTTTTCCTTCCACTCAACTTTAAACTAAAATGCTTAGATACAGCATTCTGGCAATAGGCAGCTTTTTTAGCAGTGGCCTTTTGTTGCTTACCCTGCTAGTGATGGGATATAATGACTGTCTGCTGAACAACTGTTAAGTTAACAGTATTCCTCATTATTGTTTAGGCCATAACATAACATTTATGTGTTAAAGATGCCTTTTTCTTGGTCTTATGTAATATTGAAATTGTCTTAGAAACTTAATTTTATCTGTAAGACAGTCATCAAACTCTGCAGAAAAAAAGTTAAATTCCTGAAATAAATAATGTTTGATGGTATTCTGATTCATTGAGATGTATCTGCATTTCATCTGTTTTTTTTTAATGTCAGGAACATATCTGACTTATTATAAAACATGTAGTCTCCACGTACCCAGATGTTTGAAACCTTTATAAGAATACAGCAAGAACAGTTAGTTACCGTCCTATATATTACCATCGTATATGACTGGATGGGAAGATGTGAAAAAAGCAAGCGTTGAGTGGTTTTCAGATGGTGTCAGATGGGAAGATGGGAAGCATCTATTAAAGATGACTCTACCCCCAAAAAAGGAGCAGCAGCCAAATGCGAAAGGATTGATAATTTAGCCAAATTGTCAGCAGCACTTTGAGGTCGCGTCATCAACAGCCGAACATCTTAAAGAAGATCTGGTGTAATATATGAAACTCTCGTTATAATGTATCAAAATGGAACAACTAGCATGCCACTTAAAGTGGTACTGCCGTAATTGGTGCTCAGAAATCTTAATAGTATCGTATATCTTGAGCTGGGCTTTTAAAAGGATCTAATGTGGGATCTTACCTTCATCTTTTTCCTATCTTTCGCTCATACACACATACATGCGCACTCACACAATAATGCATTCAAGCCATCATTTTATCTTGGAATTCCCAAGCACTTGGGACACCATAAGCTATAATGATCCGCCATAAATGGCTCGGTTGGACTGCTAACTTGTGTAAATAGTGCAGGCAGAGCCTAATGTACCGACTTGTAATAGTAGGAAATTACCTGCCTATTACTGTGAGATCTTCCAAGAGACGAGGAACAGGAGGAAGAGGCAGAGGATAAAAAGTAGGAAATGGAGTGAAAAAAGAAATTGTGGTTAATTATGAAGATGACGGAATAAGGAAAAATGTAAAAAAAAAAAGTCCAACAAATATAATTTGAGTGTGATGAAAGTTTTTCATTTTTAAAATCATGATCTGTTGTGACTAATCTGTCATATTACCGAAAGAATATAAAATTTACACGTTTATCACAGTTTGGGAACCATAAATCTATATGACAATATTTTTATTGTCTTCATTAATGAAAAACCAATAAGTAGGAGGCAAGTCAGCAGTCATTTAGATAAAAAAATACAAAAGTATGACTTTCCTGGGCGCGGCGCGTGGCGTAGCGTTAGAGCGCACAACCCATATACAGAGGCTTCAGTCCTCGACTCAGCTGTCCCTGGTTCAAGTCCTGACCCCGGCAACCTGTGCTTTATGTCTTCCCCCTCTCTTTACCCCACATCCTGTCTGCCTACTTTCAAATAACAATATAGGCCAATATTAGTGCTGCAAACAAAATCTTTAAAAGTGTCTATAGCAAACCAGTAAAGCAGAAAACAATATGATTGATGGTAGTATGTTCCTTGGATTCAGTAGAATAAGTAATTGTACAGGTTTCTTAACAGTATAAACAAGGATCTGGTCCATGAAAACATATTGAGCCATATAGCTGTTTCATTTATGCATTTCTGCTAATTTTGCATCATATTTTATTTGATGATCAATCATAGCTGGTGGGGTTTGTTGCTACGGGTTTCTCAGAATGGCTCTTTGGAAAACAGAAATGTTTACAAGTCATTTTTTACAAGTTACAAGTCTCAATTCTCCAACTACTAAAATAAACATTTTCTCATCAAATTCAGAACATCTAGGTCACCTCTAATCCTGCATCGCTGTAGGTTAGGAATCCAAACCTCTGCTGTTCTTCCTCAGGTCTAAATGACTACATGAACAACTGATAATTATCTTTCAGTCTTCTAATATTTATTAACAGTTATCCTTTTGGACTTTTAACATTTGATTAACTATCCAAAGAAAGCATTCACCCCTTGAAATATAAATATCCATTTATGCTCAAAGAAAAATAATATAAAAAGATGAAAACCTGTCAATGTTGAATTCCTGAAAGAATTAAACCAAGTGTTTCTTTGTCTTTCTAATGTCCTCAATCTGGTTTGTAGGATTTTCTTCTCCTCAGTCTGAGCTGGAGAATGTTTTATAATATTGGGAAACCATTTTCTAAATCCACATTTTAAAGTATTTGCCCTCAATTCTAAATAGTAAAGATGTTTAAATTTTATGCATAAATTACAACATAATGAACAAGGAACAGTGTAGTAAATTAATGTTGAACTTCTGAATGAATGGAACAGGAAGTGCTTTTATTTTGATATTTGGAGCAGGAAGTGTCCTTTCTAAAACAAAACTGTTTAACTGGCTGTAAATTAGTTTCCCAATCCTGATCTGCATATTTCCTGGTTGTGCTGCTTTGCTAAGTGGAAACTTTCTGCTGCGTTCTTCCTTCCAAACAAAGCTTTTTGGCATGAGGAGATTTTGAAACCTCAGTTTTCTGTGTACTCATTTGTTTTGACATGCCACTGTCCCTTTTTGTGCTTGAAAGCTCAATAATAAACCCTTTTGTTTTCTTCCACATCTGTCTCAATCTGTCCCAATTCTGTTTTAAATAAACCTCACATTTAAACTGAATAAGTTAATGACTAAAATGAAAGTTTAAGCCATGTCCAAATACAAGAGCTACAACCGATTCAAGAGAAGCTTTTCGGAGATCTTGTCTGTACTTGGAATTTGGATCTTCCAAGATTTTCAGAGATCTCTACAATAATGGCATTTTTATCCATGCTCTTTCTTTCATTGTTGAATTATGAACTCTGACGTTGTTCTGGGTTCTGTTGTGACTACTGGATAAATTGTTGATTCACTTTTGGATTCATTTTTGTAGGCTGACCAGAGCTGGGAAGGTTCACCATTGTTCCATTTTTCCTCCATTTGTGGATAATTGTTCTCATTCATTGAAGTGTAAAAACCTGAAATTGCTTTATAGACATTTCCAGACTCATTGACATCAATGGCTTTGTTCATTATCTTATTTCTTTAGGTCTGGGCTTGATGTATTGCTTTTTGAGATCTGTTAGCCTACTTCAAGTTGTCAATAGGTTCTATGTAAGTGGCTTCCTAATTGCACAGCTCTGGCAGATATCAGTCCTGGGTGTGGCTAATCTCTGTTTTTTTTGGTTAAGTTTTTCTCTGATATTAAAATTTGTTTGTTAACCCGAAAAATTTAAGTAAGAGAAAAGAGCAAAAACAGAAAAAGTATTTAAAGGAAAGAGATCTCTTATTCAAGCTCTATCCAGTTTTGCCATTTGTAACACTTAACTAATTAACCACTAATTAACCACCCAATGAGTTTAACTCGTTAGGTGAATAATTAGTTAGGCTGTCTGTTGGGTTATAGTTCAGCGTAAAGAAAAGTCATCCTGTGAAGTAGAGCACAATGTAAAAATGATGTTTGTATGCAAGTTTCTTGAAAGAAACCAGTAAGCACTGCTTAAACAAATACAAAGGACCATTCATAATACTTCAGCTAATTTGGGTCTCATTTTAAAACATATTTCCACATTTAATAAACCTCCTTTTCAAATGTGAATGTTGTTTGCTGACAAAAGCCAACATTTGTTTTTGTAACATCATGTTTTGTCAAGCCTGCTTAAAAAATTAATTGAAACTCTCCACAGAGTTGATTGTATTGCACCCTAATTTCCTTCAGCTATCCGTGGAGCATTAACGGGCAAACATTTCCATAATGTGTCCATGTGAAGAGACAGTTTAGATCGCTGTTTGTTAGCAATGTTTGTTTGCTTGCTTATTGTGTTCATGGAGACAAATATGAGGCATGTCTTTTTATGCAGCTTCTTCATTCCTTGTTAGTTGTTTGCCATTATGATAACAAGGATCCATTTGATGTTAGTGGGCCTTTTATCTTCAAATGAGCCATTTAAATGTCATTACTGTTGGGTCTGTGTGTCTGTGTGTGCATGTGTGCGATCATTACACTTACAAGGCCCATTCAACTCTTGTCATTTTTTTCCTACAAGCTGAAATTAGTAGCATTCAGTCTGTGATGCTGTAACAGTGACAATATTCATGTTGAAAGATTGTGTTTTTTAGAAATAAACTTCACCTTTTGTCTGTTTCCCTCTTTATGGTTGTTTAGAGAGAAATCAATAGGCCTGAGTATTATAACTCTGGAAATTGATCCTATTTAGCTGCATTTCGAAGAGGTAAAACGTAATTAATTTCTGTATACACCACACATCTTTAATAGCTTACAAAAAACCTCCCAGCTAGTCAGATTTGGTGTTAAAACATACTGTTCTGTGATCTGTGATAACACAAAACAGGAGATAAACTGATTCTATAAGGGTTTATACATTTAGATTCAAAATTATTCGTACCCCTGGAAGATTTAGAATTATTAAAATTGTTTTCATTCAACCAATTTGTTTTCTGATTGGTAATAAACAGCCTGCTGATAATGATTTATTTTTTTTATCTCAATAATCAATAGAAACGCCATTCCGATGCATTGCTGCAGTATAGCGCTTCTTCTAATTGTTGTTAACTAAAGATTTTTGCATTAATTTCAGCTCAGTTGTTATGAAAATATTTAAGAAATCCAAAAGGAAAATAAACTGACCGTGAAATCATTTTCTATAGGTGACAAACTATATCTAAAGTGAGTTTGATTAGTTTTACAGAAAACCTGTTCTGGACACCTTAATTAGCAGGAAGTCTGGATTCTTCATTTTAAATTATGTTAGTGACATTATCATCTTTCTGCTATGGTGGCTTCATTTTCTGTTGAGGACTCACCTTCAGAAACCAAACACTGTCTCTTTCTGCTTGCTGGTATAGGACAGTCCCATAGTGGACTGCTAGTAATTTAGGACATCCTTTCTGGCAGGCTGAGATGACAGGATGTCGTCTTTTAGTCCGTTCTATGTAATTTGCTTGTTTTCCGATCAGCTATAGAGCTGCTGCACTGCAAGAGCAGGGAAGAAATGGATTGTGTCTGTCTTTCTTTCTCTTTCACTCTGCCTATCTTTTTCCCTTCCTCTCTCATCCATTTGATGTGGGTTTGTTCTCTCCTATTGTTGCCATTGTGTTTCTCAGCTCAGCTCAGTGGCCCCAGAGTTAAAAAGAAAATCACAGGCTGCAACCAACACGGGAAGAAAAGCTTAACGTCTAACAACACTGACCTACAAAATGAAGGAAAACTGTATCTAGGCCTAGTTTCAAGTGTAAAAGCTGCAAAATGTGAGGAATCAGGATTTACTGATTATATTCCAAAGGGGTAAATGTCTTTTTTATCTGCACATCCAAATTAAATCAAATTATTCCATAAATTTGGTTATTTTTAATAAAGTGGAAAACACAGGCAATAAGCATTGAACATGATTACTTTTTAATAGGTATTTAGCAGAAAAGCCCTTTTTAATCATGACAGGTGTCTCCTGTATGGAGAAAATGGTTGCATGCATTACTCATGCATTACTCAGATGTGCTTTTACACCAATTGTTCCACTCAAACTGTTTAAAAATCCCAAAGGTTGTGGGGGTCTTTTGTATGCACTCTTATATTCAGTTCTTTCCATAGCTTTTCAGTTGGGCTCAATAAAAGTGGTGGACCAGACCATCCCAGCAGCTTTATTTGCTTTCTTTGAAACCAAGTGAGTTTCCTTGGCTGTGAGTTTGTGATCATTGTCTTGCTGAAAAAAAACATCCTTGTTTCACCATCCGGTTATTTTGAAGAATATCGTACTATATCTCTCTATCCTGGCATTCGTCCTTCCTTCAATTCTATGAAGTCTTCTGGTAGCATATGCTGACAAACAGACCACCTTCAAACTCTGCTGTTGGTATGGTGTTTTTGTGGTGATGTTCAGTACTGTTCCTCTCCCAAACATGGTGTGTTCGATGACATCCAACAGTTAAAATTTCGTCTTCTCTGACCAAATTATATTTTACCACTTTGTTTTATCAGCTTGTCCAAATCTCCTGCAGTGAACCTTAAATGAGGTTCAAAGTGCCTTTTCTTCAGCAGTGGAGTCTTATGCCGTGAGTGTGCAGAGAAGCCATTGCAGTTAATTGCAACACTTATCCTTTATAAGGAAAATGTATTTCCCACTAGTAACATAAATCTTGGGTGGAGCACCTGGTCATTGCCAGTTTGCGGAGAAATTATGTTCTTTTCACCTCTGGATTATGGCTCAACTGGACATTCAGAACTTTAGAAATGCTCCTCTAGTTAATTCCATCAAGAGCTCCTTGCTTTTACTCGTCATGAGATGCTAGTTATGTGACAGCGTGCTAATGAGAAATCTTTTTATAGGCCAGGATTAAACAGCTGATTTTAATTTTGACTGAAAGGAGGCAGTATTGTTTTCTAAACTCTGACAGATTGAACAAATGTATCTGGTTTTAAGCCTTTTCACCTCCTCCTCCCCATATTGCCTTTGTCATTACATTGTGTTACATAATATATGTACTTCTTTTTTTTTGTATGTCTGGATTGTGTTTTTGTGTGCATTTAATATAAATAGCCCTATTAGAAATAATCAATACTGTCCTTGAAAAAACATTTTACGCCAGTGTATTGGGACAATAATTAAAAATGACACAAGGTGCAAAATGTCCCAATTTACATGCTTTGCCTACATTAGGTTAAAAATACAAATTCAGAGATGAATGAAAGTGCTAATAAGCTAGAAAATCCATGCAGTTCTCCCCCTTAGTATCCATTCAGATGTAATCTAATGTAATTCTAAATGTACCATTTGTTTGAATTGTAATAGTTGTTGAAGAAGAGAGGACATTAGTAACAGACTGAAGTGTGTATGCATGCATACATGCATGCAGCAATGTTTCAAGAGAACTTTGACAAACGGCTCCTGTTTATCATGGCGGCGCCGTGGCCTGTGTTCTCCTGTCTCTAAGGTAACGGAGGTCCTGAATGCTCTCTTATTGGCTCAGCCGCTGAACACCCAGCAAGAGACAAAAGAGAAGGACCTGGCGCTGGTAATTTCTTATCACCAAATCCCATTAGGCTCAGGGTTTTTCATTTTTTGTATTAGCCTACACAAAAGTAAAGTGGAAATCAGCATAGCCAGTCCGTTCAACCCCTGCTGTGAGTCTGACTGGGTCTTCTAATAACATCACTCTACTCCAGCCTGTGCAGCACTGGTAAAAGAGAGACTTCAAAAAAAATGTGCATTAATAGACTGAAAATAAAAAGCGTGAAAAGCTTTTTACTTTTGTTAGAATTGTTTCTGAAAAATATAAAACCATAGTGGATAAATTTAATAGTCTTGATGTGCTTTCATTGATACTATTAAATAATAATCTGCTTATTTGCAAGGCACACAGCTGTCCAACATTCTGGATATAAATAAGTATATTAAACTCAGTCTTCTAAGTACTGTATTTAGTATTTTGACCTGATTAAATGTGTAATGGTCTTGGAAAAGAGCAATAACATCTGAAGTTTAGATAGTTAAGAGTCAGTATCAGATTTTCTGAGTAAAAATACCACAACAAAAATGTCGAACTCGATCTACTTTCTTTTATTTAAAAAGGCCAGGCCACTATTCACATTACAACAAAAGCAGTGCAATATTGTTACAACTGTAATAATGTTATGTGTAAAGCATGTTTATTATGTTTGAGTGAGGCAAAAGTATAGACTGCAAAATAGGTTGTGGTCCTCAAGTAAGCTTTCTGATTATGCTGGTAAAAGTCCCACCACAGCATTTCAGTCGGATTAAAGTCCGACTTTGACTAGACCACGTCAAAGCTTTCAATTGTTTTTGTTTTTGAGCCATTTGGAGGCGGACCTGCTGGTTCCGTTTGGATGTCCACTTGTGCTGAGAGCCAGACATTCTCTTTCAAGACTTTATGGTTGAGAGCATGATGCCAAGTCATCCAGGCCTGGAGCAGCAAAAGAGGCCCAGATCATAACACTACCACCACCATGTTTGAATCTTGGTCTGATGTTCTCTCTCTGAGATGCTGTTAGCTTTACACCAGAGGTAATGGGAAACACACACTCCAAAAAGGTCCAGTTTTGTCTCGTCAGTCCACAGATTGGGAGTCATCAAGACATTTTTTTGAAATGTAAGTGCAGCAGACGTTTTGGCCTTGGAACTCTCCCTTGGACACAACGTTTGCCCAGTCTCTCTCTCTTTGGTTGACTCATGAATTCTGACCTTAACTGAGGAAAGTGAGGCCTACAGATCTTCAGATTCTTATTGTGGTTTGCTGGAGTCCCTAAGCCTTAGAAATTGCTCTGCAACCCTTCCCACACTGATAGATGTCAATGACTTTGTTTCTCATCTGGTTAGGAATTTCTTGTTGCATGATACGTTAGTTTTAAAGATCTTGTGGACCACATCATCCTGTCAGACAGGTGCTGTTTGAGCGATTTCTTTATTGCAGACCCCTGGCATTACTTGGGCTTGGGTGTGGATATCGAAAATTAGACTAGCATAGGCCAAGTTGGTTAGGATAGTTTTTTTGCCTTGATAAAACAAATTATATTTGTATTTACTCAGGTTATCTTCGAGTGCACTTAAAATTGTTTGAAATGAATTGGGACTAAAAAAAGCAAAAAACTGAAGAAACCTCTATACATGACCTTGATCACTAGAAATATTCCTTACAAAACAGGAAGGAAGAGCAGGTATAATGAAAATGCACGTGAAGTCCTAAGTGACTTGTTGCTTTCTAAGTTATCACCTTCTGAGAAAAAATCAATTTCGAAAACTGGGGGGAAATGGACCCAGCAGATTAATACCCATATACTAGTACATTTTAGCTTATCAAGTCGTAATTTGAGCTCTAATTCTTTCACCTGTCATGTTTCATCCAAGAAGCGGTGTACCTGTAGGATGGCCCGAGCTGCACTGACACCTCTCAGCAAACTGAAAGGGCCTGATATATCCAAGGCTGCAATCACCACAAAAGTGCAGTTGGTTGTGCTTATAATGTGTGTGCTAACCACCCCACATGAAAGCAGATTGACAGACAAAAGGTCTAATCGCTCCTCAGCTGCAGCCGCCAAACACCTCAGAGGAAGTATTGACCCAAAAGCATCATAATCCCCTTCGCCTAACACTGGCAATTTCATGTAATACCTGTAATAACACGCATTCAGCTCAAAGTAGTCATCAAAAGAGCCCCGAGCATCTGATTTTGAGAGGTGAGCCGTTTGAATAAAAGGGGACCAAAGTGTATATCAGTCTGTAATAACAACATTGTGGCCCTGACTCCCAGGTCCCCTTAGGAGTGTGTTTTTATTATTTTCACTTTTACTCTTTATGTCTTTTCCTCTTTTTAAATTTCAAAAAGAAACATTCGAAGAAACACAGATAAAGTCATATGGCAAAGGAAAGCTTTGGTCTTTTATTAAGTGAGCTTGTGAATATACCTTTGACGATATATGCTCATTGGTTGCAGTGTGTTGCCTTGCAATTCCCATGAACGTTGCCACATTTTGTCATGTTATAACCACAAACCTCAATGTATTTTATATGCCAGGCCAAAACAAAGTAGTGTGTAATTTTGAAGTGGAAAAGGATACATCTTTGTGTCTACCTGCTTTGTACATCTAGAGACTATAATTGTTGCCTATTCTTTTTAGGAATCAGTCAGATTGAATATAGAGCATATTTGAACATCAATTTTCTAGTCTTGTCACAGATTCTCGGTTAGATTTTGGTCTGGACTTTGACTGGGCCAAATATGCTTTAATGAAGTGTTCAAATTGCATCAATGTGGTTGATTTATTTGGTCACTGGTAAGTGGGAGCACCTCAGTAAAAGCTTGAAGCATTAAAGTTTTAGCAGTTTGCTGGTTTGGAGCTGGGGCTTAGTAACACTAGAAGGACATCAGAAAAAAACAGCCCTTTAACACTGTGACAACTTATACTGTAATCTATAGGGCAAGTTAATTTGTATATTTTAGCAGCAAGACAAATCTAAATGCTTGAAATCATGAAAACATAGGAGAGAAAACAAAGTACATTGCAGTCGCATAATGAAGGAAGGAAAAGGTGGACTACAGAAGGATTTCATGTTTCAGTTAATAGTTTAAATAGGACAGTCAAAGGCAACTCCAAACAAATGGGGTTTTAACCTTGATTTCAAAGAGTTTAGGGTTTCAGCATTTTTATAAAAGAATGAAAGTCCATTATTCTGGAGAGAGAAAAGATACCGGTAAAAAAATCCTTCCAGACAATTTCCCAGCAGATTCATCCAGAGGTCAGACTGTGCAATGCTCCTAGAATCTGCAAATAGAAAAAGTCACATTTAAAAAAAAACGTTGCAAAAAGTATATGCCTCTGTTACCTTCACAATTTTTGAAGTTCATGACATGACAAAAGAATCGATCTAGTGTGTGGAAAAAGAGAACGCCTACAAGGCTTAAATTTGTGAAGTTGCATTTGAATAAGCCTCAGGTTTTCTGCAACATTTTCTGTTGGGCAAATAAATCCAAAGTAGATATATTTGGCAAGAGTTTATGACAATTTGTTTTGTGAAATGTGCATGTCTAATATCAGTTCAAATCACAGTGGTGGAGGCCTTTTGATTTGGACTTGTTTTTGGGGCTGATGATCCAAACCTTACTAGTAAACTACAAAAGAATGACTCCAGTCATGTTTGTCCAATAGTTGAGTCAAATTCCATAACTGAACCCAACGAAAACAAGTTTAGTACTTATTTTTCCCCATGAGGCATTTGGAAGATATTTAGTCTGATAGGTTGTGTTGTTTTTGTTTTTTGGAAGTTTAAGACCTGGTTAAAAATAGATCATTTTATTTTATCCTGAAACATGCCTTAGAATTAAAAGGTTTTGCAAAACTGACATGGCTCTATAGAAAGAATCATTCCTTTAGATAATAGTTGCTCGTTACAGTTTTTCTTTGTATTTTGAAAAAGTATGGGATTTGATGTGATGTGAGGAAAACCAAGCGAGTTTAAGCAGTTTATGAGCTGAAGTGAATGCAGTTATCAGGACGGGTTTCGTATCTCTTAATAATTTATGTGGAAATCTGAAACTCAAACTTTGAAGTACCAGCGCATTCAGTCTAAAATGTGATATAATCGAATGTAGAAAGGATGTTTGCATCACACATACACGCTCACACACCCATCATCATTGTCATTATCATCACAGCCTCAATCATCCCTATCTGTATTCACTCACTCACACACACACGGATTCACACTTTTCAGCCTCTGATTTGGTATTCATGTCACAGAGATTAATCAACCTGCTCAACCCATCTGGTGTTGCACACTGATACACACTTTGTCTTCACACTCTACCTGCCTCCAGGTGTGTGTATGGGGTGGCCTGGGGGGTTGGCACACCATTGACAGACAGTGAGAGAGGGGTCTGTCAACCCATCTCCATATCTGCATATTAACAGCGGACCGTCCCTTTAATTTCCTACAGCAGCTGATAACCGTCGCCTCCTCTTGGCCTCTTTGTTGCTCCGACACCGAGCTCTCAGATTTGTATGTGTGTGTTTGAGGAAAAGACAGGAAAGACTTAAAGGACACTTCTTTTTGTTTCACACACACATATGTTCAGGCTGTCTGTTAGACATTAGCATGTTATTAATTTTTATGTGCAGATTATAAAAAGAAAGCATCTGTGACATGTTTAAATAAATGCCAAAGATTAAAATAGGTTTCACAATACTGGTTTCTTTACATGGTTTTATTTGATAGTAACACAAAGACTTGTAGTCTGGTTCCGTTTGCTCTGTGTTTTACTTCCTGTTTTCTGTCACTCCTGTTTCTGAGCTTTGTATTTGTCTTTGTGTCGTTCTCATTTTGTAAAATACATCACTTGTTAAAAGAGTACTCTTTGAGAGCTACTATATGTGGCCTATCAATGTCAACATCTTTGTTCCAACAAACTCACAGTTGTTTTAATTAAATATAACCTGACTGTTTTCAGAGCAGGTTAGGTTTAAACCAGAATTAGAATTTGAATCCAGATTTACTAACCTGGCTACAGGTATAAACCCCTATTTGATGTGTGTTTGTGGTAAATAAACCTTGCAGACTATGTGGATGTCAGGGAGAAAATGATCAAAATGCATGACAAGAGTTGTTTAAGCTCTGCTGTAATTTACTTGTAATGTTTTAGTTTTCTGTAACCTTTAAGCTGAGTTGCCGTCATGAAAAGCAAAACAGTAGTTTGATTTTCTATTGCAGAAGCAATGTGCAGAACCTTTGTGCTAAAAAGTGCTGAGAGAATGCCTACGCTGTGCACCTGCTTTGCCCTTTGTGTCTTTTCACAACAGTCATGGGCAATAATTCACGTTATGGCACATAAACTGCAGCAGAAGAGCAACAGTTTGGTCTGGAAGTTATAATTTCTATTGCTAATATGAAAAGAAACATTACAGCAGACCAAACATGAAAAGTTCATGCTGCAGGTAGAAATCCCCACACTGGATGCATAGCTTCAGATGATCTACATTGCCTCTAAAGAGATTTCTCTTGGTCAGATTGACTAATGGTTGTCTTTGATTTTTGTTTTTCAGGACAAACGTCAAATGATGTCTGAACTATTTCCTTGAAAGGTAAGAAATGCTGCTTTTATTTTCTAGGATTAAAGATTTAGGTGGGGATATAAAAGAAGTGAGAAGGCATTTTTGGTTTGTCAACATCTACAGTTGCATGTTTGCATGTTGAAGCTATAAATGTCCTCCATTTTACACAGAACAATCAACTTTAAGATTAGTACACACAGATACTCATGCTGTGACTGAATACTCTTTCAATAATTTACTAAATAAATGAAATATGAAAATTGCTACAAATATGAATTAATTGTTAGGGAAAAGTGCATACAATCATTTCATTCTATATTAATAAAACAATTAAATCTTTTCCATACAAGTCAGTGGGCGGGGTTAACACTTCTATAGACGAGGTGATTTGTCTGTAGTTCAGTTGTTGTGCAGGTTAACCAGTCAGATGTTGTCTGATGCTGATGAGATAAACAAAGTTTAACTTATTTCATGACAGATCGTTGCTCAATAAATAGGAGATAAACAAATCATACATGATTAGAACAGGTTTTAATTGAACTTTTAATTGATGCTTTTCACAGTGTTTTTAATTGTATTTATTAAAATCATTGATTCGAATAATGAGATATTTTTTGGATTGATAAAATTGTTATATATAAATAGATAAAACAACCAAGATATTTATTCATGCGATAGTAACATATTTATGTCAAAGGCCAGAAGTATCACAATTCAATAAATAGGTTGTAACAAATGTGATAATTTCTAATACTAGGAGACCTAAAATTATTATTTGTAAAGTGAAGATAAAAATAAGTAAATCAAGACATAAATAAGCACAATTTGTATTCATTATATTATATATTAAACATTAACTGTTAAATATTACAATTTATGGCTCAAATTATGTATTTTATAAGACTGCATTTTTACAATGTAGGAAAAAACAAAAATTTATCTGTGACTGCAGCCTTTACATATGCACATTTTTATATGAGGTATTTTATTTCTTACACCTGCTCTACGTAAATAGATTGCTGGACAGACTCGTTTCAGAGTTAAGGCCCACCTATCTTTCCTTTTGTGGAAACGCCGAGTCACTTTTGTATGGATCACATAAGCAGCTGTTGTTTCCTTTATGCTTGTACACTTTGCCTGGATATAACCCACAACGTTGATGCTCATGTGGTGGAAAAGGTTTGTTGCATTTCCATCTTTGTGCTCTGATGGAGGTCTTCCTTCTTGCAGCCATTCTGCTTTAAATGATTGAAGTATTTTCCATTTCTGGCGTAAAAAACTAAGAGTTTAACACACTGGTTCTGCAAGAAAAAGCATTGTTAAACATGCAGGTAGTTATAACAATATAGTAGCTGAAGCTTTTACATGTCTTCAGTTATTTTATTTACTTGTAGTACAGGTTTCGGCCCCTTCATCTCCTTCTTATGTGTCACTAAAGCTGAAACTGTGTGAGTCTCCAGGGATCTTCAGTAATATAAACACCAAGGCTACTTTAGCTTTTCAGAAGAGGATGTGTTTCAAAGTAAGGTCTGAGTTTTCATTCTCTCATCCCCTACGCTGTTGCACAACAGAAACACATCCACACATGTGCAGAATGGATGAGGTGAAGATTGAGATCTTCTGCACCTTCAAACAGACAAAAATAACTAGGCACCAGAAGGAATCCTTACATGTTTTTGTTTTAATAAGACATTCATTTATTTTTGATTAAAGTCAATGACTTTAGCCAACCATAAGCAGTTGTGCTCAAAATTATTCATACCCCTGGCAGATTTAGGTTAAAAGTAATACTAGCATTTTGTAATAGCCCTGCCAGAGTCCCGACTTTAATCCAATATTATTCTGTGGAGGGAGCTAAAGATTAGGGTGATGGCAAGGAGGCCTTCCTAAGTGTTGGAGCATATCACCGAAGCTTAATTCTCCAAATACCAGTGGGAAAATACAAGAAGCTGCTCAGTACTATAGGAAGGTTTTAATTGCTGTAACCCCAATAAAGATTTTTTCGTTTGTAATTCTTAATTGGAAATATGGGGAAATTGAAACTATTAGATCCAACCAGAAAAAAAGTAACATTTTGTTTTGTCACAGGCAGACCTCTATGTTGCAAGTTAAACATCAATAACCTACATCAGATAAATTCATCCTATAATATCGTCAAAACCTTCTCACTTTATGTAAGGTTAGGCTCAAAATTATTCATACCTTTGACATGTAAGATGTGAAATTATTTGTATGAAACTGAAATAATTTATCTAAGGATAAAAAATGTTAAAAGTATGCATTTTGATCCCCAAACATGACTTTTAATTTTAAATTTTGCTTTAAATATTATTGGCATAACAGCAATCACACACATTTAGTGAGCATCTTTGTGTATGTCTCCACTGGTATTTGGACAATTTACCTTTGGTCTTGAACTCCACGTCTTAGAGGTTGGAAGTCCTCCTTGCCATCGCCCTAATCTTTAGCTCCCTTCACAGATCCTCCACAGATTCAAATGGGGACTCTGGCTGGGCCACTCTTAAAATGTTAATCTTACTTCCTTTGTGAAGAAATATTGCAAACTTAAAAGATTAATTTGACCCCTAATCTACCAGGGGTATGAATAATTCACACAAGCTCACATCTGTGGGTTTGGACTCCAAAATGTAACCTCAATAGTCCAGGGTTCTAGAAATCCCCTTTGCATGTGATTCAGATACATGCAGTGCATGTAGGGAGCGTAGCCTCAACATCCCTGCAGAAAGCAGTGTAATATTTTCCATGTAATTGAAGAACAGCAGAGTTATACTCAAGTACTTGCTAGAAATGTAGTTGCTTCAGAAAAAATATATAGATTTTCCCCAATTTTTTGTACAAAATCTCAGAACAGGAGCCAGCCCTGAGAAATGTAAATATCAGGGTTATTTTACAATGGAATGAATATCTCGCGTGTTTTCACTGCACAGACTAGGCATGTAATGAACAGTGCCAGAACTGTTCTTTTGTGATTTTATTTTCTTAAAAATACAGTGAGATTGTCTGTCAGAGTGAAAGAAGTGTAATGGACATCTTATCAGTGTGGTTTGACAGCATGTGCTACCACATGGAATGATGTGTGTTTCTATTCAGTCCAGGAGTGCTGACTGCACAGTGATGGGATGATAACGTGTGTTCATCATGTTGGAGAGAGACAGATTGATGGACAGGTCTTCTTCTTGCTCTTATCCTGATCATCTGTCCAGTTTGACTGACTGAGCTCCTCTGCAGTTTTCACCCTGCATCTGCTCAGTCAAACTAGAGTCCTCCCTCACACATAGGGAGGAGAAAATGAGGCTCAAGTTAAAAGAAAAAACACATGCTTTGCTATGAAAAAGTCTCAGCCTACATCCACATCCAGAAGCAGCAAAGCTGCCACCCGATCATCTCACTATCAGCACAATGCTTGATGGTCATTATAATGTTGCTTTTATTCAATTCAGTTCAGTTTTATTTATATAGGGCCAATTCACAACGCATGTCGTCTCAAGGCACTCCACAAAGGGTTTGAAAAGGTGCGGGGTTGTTGGGGAGGTTAGATTAAACTACTCAGTGCTAGAGTTTGGCCATTTTAAAGTGGCCTACTTGTAGGGGTACTAGGTAAAATAATAAACTGATTAAGTTTGTTCATGTAGAGCCCACTGGTGGCCATTGTTATACTAAAAACCACAAGGATTGGGATACCTCTCTCTGTCAGACTGATTAAAACCATTGGAAAAGAGAAGAGGTCGCACAGGTAGCAGAAATGGAGGGTGTGTTTGCACCTCAACCATAACTGAGCCGGTTTAGGCTGAACCTGACTCCCCTTTACTCCGTCCAACAGGGAGGGAGCAAGGCCGAGGAAAAAATTATTGGAGAGTGTTGTTTCCTGTTGCATTGTGTGAAAGGTGGGTAACTTTAAAATGGGCTAAGTCATTCAATGGAATCATATAGATTTCAAGTCAGGTTCATACATTCCAATTAATCCTAACCATTGAACAGTGCAGTCAGATTCAGCTATTTATTCAAATTGAATAAAAAGTCTTTCTATCTAAGGAAACCCAGCAGATTGCATCGAGTCAGTGACTTGCTTAAATGTTAATGGATGTAGCTCCCTTAATGGTTTCATCTAGGAAGAAAAAAACAGATAAACTCTGAGCCAGTTTTCAAGTTTAGCATATGAGAGAGCGCACATACAGTTAGTAAAAGTAAAAGCTCAGTCAGTAGCTATGTCTAGGAGAGAGACAGGGTTCGCCTTAGAAACAGCTTTGTAAGTCTTTCTGGACTGATAGATGTCCGTGAAATTGTGTCCATTCTGATTTTGAATTGCTTTATATTGGGGCATAAAGTGTTGCTATTTGACTTTTTTTGCCGGCTTCATGTTGGCATTATCAGGCCTGATTGTAAAATTTAACCGTTTCCTAAAAATAATGTGGTTAATGAAATCTAATTTGTGCTTAAACAAAGAGGCACATAGAACCAGGTGGTTTGGATGCCTTTTATGACAGGATTTAATACCTTATTTTATTCACTGTGGTTATCCTATTATAATTAGGTTTATTTGATAGTTTTAGACATTTCAGTGACCAAAATACATCTGGCAACTTTATTTCATACTCAATACAAGCAGAATGGGTAACAGTTGGACTGAGTCCCTTTATTCCCAAACCAATGTCCTTCTTAATACTTCTCTTTAAGCCCAAGCCAAACTCAATGTAGTCCCTTGACTCCCTTTAACCTCTTAACTCCTCTCGTTCTCCTCCTGTCTTGCTCTTGAACTCTCCATCGCCATCTTGTCACTCTTTTTATTCCATCACCAAAAGCAACCACTTCATCTTATTGTCCAGCTGCTGCGATCTGCCTCTTTCTTCCCTGTGATGAGGGTCAGCAGGTCAGCTGGGGAGCTTGTCATTAGCTGGGACTGTGCATGTATATGTGTTTAAAGCGTAGTGCAGATCGCAGGTGGAGACAAGATAATAGGAGCCTTTAATGGTCAGTGTGAGAAGGCTCGAGAATTTAAAGTAGAAATATGGAGGTAGGAGGACAGAAGTTTACATCCTTTTTGTTGCAGCTGGCAAACCTCTGGTTGGAAGACCTCATTTAAATGTGCTGCTTGCATTGCAAGCATATATACATGTTTAGCAGGGTGCAGGCTGGGGCCACAGGCTTAATGGTAATTTGCTGTTTTTTATTCCAAAAAAACAGTTTTGATGTGTGTTTGGTATCATCTTCCTGCTGGAATATGTTTCAAACATGTTGGTTTTGATTGGAGGTGAAGTTAACCAACTTGGAGGTGGTCCTCCACCTTTATAAATCAATCCTTCATGGTGCCACCACCACCACGCTTGACAGTTGTTTCAGTGATTTTTGGTTTGAAAGCTTTATTATGCTGCTTTAAAATATATTGTTTAAAGGAGCCAAACCGCTTAGTCTTAGCTCACCTGACTGTAAAATGTTTCTTCAGAAGGCATTTGGCTTGTCCATGTTGGCATGAATTTGTAGATTTGGAGCCACCATGTTAATGTAGAACTCGCTTGCGTTATATAAGAAACGTGGGGCTGTGGCTCACATGTTGTGTTTCACCCAAAAACTTGCAACCCAACTTCTAGTATTTCTCTATAAAGGTTTTCATGAGGTTCTGTCTCTTAAAGACTCTAAAATAACTAAACTTTGTTCTGCAAGTTAACAAATTGACAAAATTAATAGGGGATAAGATACTTTGTTCCCCCAATCTACAGAGTCTGGCTAATACAAAAAGTATTCTCCAAATTATACATTTAGCCAAATGTCTGATAAATACTTAATATAAATCATTGTTTAGAAAAATGTGATAGAGACGGGGACATCACCTGGCCCACTGGCCCTGATCCCCTTCATTAATATGGGATGCCTACTACAAATAACACCAGGTCTGGATATTCTGTATTAACTTTAGGGTAGGTCTTTGTGGAAAGTCCAACCCAACACTAAGCATCTCATTTAGAAAGAGCTACTCCATCTAAATGTGCACTTCTGTGCAAATAGTGTTAGGCTTTTCCTTTCTGATGCTTCTATGCTGACCAGCTGTTCTCTTTCTGTTTATCTCTCAGAGAAACAATAGGAGCTAATGTCAGACTGCTGATGCTGTCGGGTTGTGCTCCATCCAGCTGAATCCAGAGATGTCCACCAGCCTCTTTCCCTACTCTGCTCTTTTCCTGTTTGCTCACAGTTGGTTCTCCTATCTTTACCTGCATGTTTGACCAAATTAATTGAATGGACTTATGGGAAAGGGTTGGGTTGAAGATGAATTAGTGTGCAAGCTGATTGTGAAGAGTGTTGTGTTTATGTTGAATAGTCTTGGTTTTTTGAGTAATGAACGTCTGTGGGTTGACTCAGTTGCTCCTTTTGTGTTTCCTGTTAATGAGAGCTACGTAGCGTGTGGTGCTGCCGCTGCTATTTGTTTAGGTGCTGCTGTTCTGTGCCTCTGTATTTACATACATGTGTGTGTGTGCTTTGGTCACTGCTGTTTGTTCAGCTTCCTCTCAGTCCTGGAGGCTGTCTCCAGGAGATGAGTAAAATACTTTTTGTGTGTATGTTTGCCTGGGGCAATAGGAGCTAATGTAAACAGGTGTTTGTCTCGTTTCCAGGTGGAGTTGGTTGAATGAATGCAGTGATGCAGGCAGGGTCCTTTCTGCTCCGGTTTAGCCATCTTCGTAACTGTCAACATAAAAAGAGATCTAAATAATTAAATGTCCTTATATATTGCTTGCAAGAAGCAGGAACCTAAGGCCTTCATGGCTTGTAAAGGTTTTCTTTTGAACTTGTACAGCTTTTTCCCCCATTCTCTGTCCAGTTCTTGTTGCTAAGCATGCTAGGTCATTGACTAACACTTGGATTGAGAGAATTACAGTAATCAGAAACGGGACGTAATAATCCATAAATAGATTCAAGTCAGGACTCCAGGACATTCACAGACTGGTTCTGTTGTCCTGCTAAAAAATGAACCGTCACCTCAGTCTGAGGTCAAGAGTGCTCTGAAGCAGGTTTTCATCTAGGGTGTCTCACATCCTGTTACATTGCTCACCTTTTCCTCTATCCTGACTAGTCTGTCAGTTCCTGCTGCTGAAAAACATCCCCTTAGCATGATGTTGCCACCACCATGCTTCATAGTAGAGATGGTATTGGCCTGGTGATGAGCGGCGCCTGGTTTCCTCCAGACATGACACCTGGCATTCACACCAAAGAGTTCAATCTTTCTCTCATCAGTCCAGAGAATTTTGTTTCTCATGGTCTGAGAGTCCTTCATGTACCTTTCGGAGAACTCCTGACTGTCTGCCATGTGCCTTTTATCAAGGAGTGGCTTTCCTCTGGCCACTCTTCCATACAGGCTTAATAATAAGCTGTAGGTATTGGTAACAGAAGACCCAAAGATCTGGAAAAAAGAAATACATAAATGTGATTCTTTGCTAAATTGTCTATGGTGTGGCTAGACAAGAGTGGTTCAAAGGTCAGAGTTTAACAGTTTAGCTAATTGTCCTCTGGGGGGGGAATGGAAATGCTGGCAATCAAAGAAATGACAAATCATGTAAGACTTTTGCAGAGGACTGGATAACTGTTATTGGTGGTAATTTGGCCAGAATATGTGGGGTAGTTTACATGCCCGCTGAATAGAAAATCAGAGTTATATTGGGGATCTGAACCGTGGGTCACAAGCCTCAGACCGGGCTGGTTTCCTTCAACATTTAGCTGCACTACCACACCTGCACCAAGTGGTTTAATGACATCCTCAGCAAGCCACCAAGTTCAGGATTGTGCCAATTATCTGAATGAGGTATTGATGTAAAAAGCTACAGGAGTTTCAGATCCCCTGATCTAAAGCCATTTGATTTAAGTAATTTTCAACTTCAAAAACAAAGCCATTTTGTTTTGAGTCACTTTATGTCTTTGAACTAAATATTGTTTGACACTTCATGAGAAAAACAGTGAAGAATTAACATTCAGCTCTAAATTCTTTTCAGATTGAAAAGAATTTCAATCTGAAAGATTTCAGATTGTTCATCTTGTGCTTTTATTCTTTTTTTTTTTTTTTTTTTTTGGTACATTGTCTATAGATGACTTAGTGATAGCGAGATGCAAGCATTCTGCTGGCTGCTTGGCGCAGTAAAAAAGTCACTGTGCTTTGGATCCGATGGTCATGGGTTCAAACCTTGGGTAGGGCAACATCCAGTGTGCTATGGCAAGGGGGAGCCAAGATGACAAGTCAAGGGTGGGGATCTATTATTATCCCCTCCAGTTAGGCAGTTAGTGTGAGGTAAGACTTGACCAAGACTTAAAGATCTTCCTGGTGTTCTGAATGTTGAGAAGATCATGACTAACTGACTATAGACATAACTAAGAGTTAAGGTGTAGAAGGGGGATAATGTAACCCCCCATCCCGTTTGACTTGTCGTCGTGGCTGATAACAGCACTAAAACTTTTAATGATGTTGTTTGTATAAATAAGCTTATATATAGTTTCTATATGCAAAAATCTAGATCCCTTCATTGTATGAGCAGCTTCATTCTGCTCATACAATGAAACATCGCACTTTGGAAGTAATTATCAAAAATAAAGCCACTTATTGTTTATCTTTTCACACACATTGCTGAGCTGCCTACCCCTCCCACTATTGGGGGCTTTCTCTGTGTCTCTGTAAACCCCAGGGTTCATTCATGTCTATTATACGAACAAATTAAATGAAACCCAGAGCCTCGTTGGTCTTCAATGTTAGAGTCTGGGTTAGGAGCATCGAGTTGGGCAAGATTAGGGACAGCAGGAATGGAGCAGAGGCACACAGGTCACTGATACATTTAGATTTTAGCTACTGATAGATGTTACAGAGCTTGCTTCGTCTTTGTTGGACCCTACTCTACTGATGGATATAAACAACACATCAGGAATCCATGGATGCCTTGTAAACATAGGAAAGGTATGTTGATCCACCTAAAAGAGGGAGGGCCCTTAAAGTGTTGGGTGGTTCATGTTAGAAATAAGCTTGAATACGTTTAGCTATCTAAACATAAACCGAAAATATGCTTGAATGTTTGAATGTTGAAGTTTGAGTGGAAAATTGATTTTTTTTTTTTTTATACCATCTGTTTTGTTATGACACAGCAGAGACTTGAAAAAGTTACCGAGGTCATTTCAATATTGGCAGAACAAAATTACCTAATCTAATTGGATCCACTTGTAGCAGGACCCTGCATGAAACATAACGCCCCATGAGAAGTGTCTTGGAGTCTGGCTGTTTGATAGCTAGTTTTCTGATCTGTTTGCTGAAGCTGGAGGAACCACAATGTTTTTCACATTTTCGGAAACTTCAATTTCAGACAGCGACATGTACCCTTGATTCTTGATTTGGTATGAAAAGGACACTTATTGGACATCACAACATTAAAATACTTCTGAATGAGATCAATAGTCTGACCAACTAAGCTTATTTACATTCTGTCACAGACATTGACCAAACCAAACTACTGCATATCTGTAAAGTGGGACTAAAATGATACATGGTTTCCAAACAATCCCAAAAGTGTGATGTATAAAGTCTAATGTAGTCCTGTTGAGTGAATGCTTTCAAAAACCTTACTCTAAAACTACAGGTACTTTGTTAAAGAAAATAAATCAAATCTCGTTTTTCTTGCCACTCTTCCATACAGGACAGATTTGTAAAGTGCAAGACTGATAGTTAACCTGTCAACAGATTATTCCACATAAGCTGTTGATATCTGCAGCTCCTCCAGAGCTACTTAGGACCTGTGTGCTGCTTCTCTAATAAATTCTTTCCTTGCCTGTCTGGGGGGGGGGTTTGCCATACTCTTTATTTGCTTGTCCCTGCTTTAAACTTCTCCACAACCTTCTCCTTGACTTGTCTGCTGCCTTCCTTCATGATGGGGTTTATCCAGCAACAATCCTCTGAAAGCAGAAACAGTACAGCTGCATTTATACTCAGAATAAATGACACACTAACTGATTGTGGTACTGAAATACACAGAGCTAAGTCCAAATGTATGACAGGCTTGTTAAATTTGTATTGGTTCCTTCCCCTTTCTTTACAATTAGGCAGTATAATGTGTTGGTCTGTCTGTCATGTAAATTCCCAGTAAAATACTGTGCTGTGAAAAAGTATTAAAGATTTTCCTCGTTGTTTTGCTTTGTAGTCACCTTTAAATGTTTCAGATCATCAACTACATTTTTCTCCTGGGCAAATAAAAGCAGTTTTTAAATGAGTTCATTTACTGAGGGGAAAAAGGAATGTCCCCCTCCTTAGTCAAATCATTAATTACATGTGATTAAAATACATTTGTTCGAAAACAGCTTCCTGCCAGGCCTGATTACTACCCAACCTACAGATATGATGAATAATTTAAATAACATCTCTGAGGACTGAAAAATCTCAGAAATTAACACATCACCTTAAAAAAATAATTGACATCTATCAGCCTGGACAAGATCACAAAGCCATTTTGAAGACTGGGATGGCTGCAAGTCAAAGAGAGCCATGATTCAGAGAAAACATGGAGCAGGGGTGAACTTTCCAAGGAGAGGGCAGTTAACCAAAATTACTCCAAGAGCTCGTTGGCAACTCACCCGGACGGTCTCAAAAGAACCCAGAACAATATCTAAAGCTCTGAAGACATCACTTGCCTCAGTTAAGGTCAGAGTTCATGATTGAACAACAAAAAAAGTGTATGGGCAAAAAATGGCCTCCATGGGAAAGTTCAGAATCCAAAGCCACTGCTGACCCAAAAAGAACATAAAGGCCCAACTCACATTAGCCAACGAATATGTTGATGATCCTCAAGACTTTTAGAACACTACTGTGTTGACTGAAGAGACAAAAGTGGACAGGGTGGTGGTAGTGTGAGGGTTAGGGGCTACTTTGCTTCCGCAAGACCTGGACAAATTGCCATATTTGAGGAAATCATAACTTTTGCTTTCTACCAGGAAATCCTGCTTGATAACGTCCAACAATCAATACAGGACTCTGAGACCAGGAACACTGGTTCTGCAGCAGAACAATGATCCAAAGCACAGTTGCAGGTCAACATCTGACTAACTTAAACAAAACAAAAGGAGGTGTTAGAGTGGCCTAGCCAAAGTCTGGACTTCAGACCTCAAATTTTAGCATAGGAGAGTGGGCCAAAATTCCTGTGAGGTAATGTTAAAAGTGCATTGCCAGTTAACACAAAGTTGGGATTGCTTTTTTCCCTTAATGAGTGAAAGCATCATTTGAAAGCTACTTTTTATATTTACTCAGGTTAGGTTTATCCCATATTACATGTTGTTGGATTTATGTCAGATAAAAACCAGAAACAGAAGAAATCTGTAAGGAGGCCAATGCATTTTCACAAATACTGTTCAAAAAACATAGTTCATCAGGTATAAATACTCTGGCAAAGCACTGTATGTCAACTAAGACTTACTGTAATGCTGAGACCAGTCGTAATGATCTAATGATGGGGTCAGTGAATCCCAGGATGTAGGATATCCTAAATCTTTCTTCGGTTTTTTAGGTTTGGTTAATCATCTCTGAAAAACACAGAGATATTGCCCCTTTAGTAAATCAGAGCATGGATCTATCCAAGGATTCATTGTAGGAAGTGGAGAGGAAACATGAGTTAGACAGAAATGAAAAGGGAAGAAGAAAATGTGATGAAAAGGTTATGGAGGGAGGGGAGAAAAGGGCAGGTGGAAAGCTGCTCTTTAGGGTCTTTAAAAGCAGCTGGTCCTGGTTTGAAGCTTGACCCCATTTAGGATGGATGAGAGACATCGAGACAGACTGAGAGAGAGAGAGAGAGAGAGATAGACCCTTCAGCCCTACTCTTAAAGGCCCTCCACAGGAAGTCCCCATTCTTCCTGGAGCAGACACCCCCCACCAACAGCTGCGAAAAAGCCCTCATTTAGGCTGAGTGGAAGGGGAAGACGGAGAAAGAGTGGACCCCCATCCTCCACCTAGGGGGGCCCTTATATCAAAACTTCCCCTCAGCAGGCAAGACACAAATGCCAGCAAGAAGGAAGGCTTTAGAGTGTTTTATCATTTCATTTGGTTATTGATTTTTGTGTGTTCTCGTTAGAAGCCAATTTGACCTTTGCAGGAATTTTCAGCTTGAAACCCAAAAATTCTTTGATTTATTATTTGGAGAAAAGTGCTTTGCATGCGCAAACTAAAAAATAATAGATTATAACTACTTCTGAATCAACTTTCCTGCATTTGCTAGAGTCCATCTGACATCTTCAATGAAACACATTTAAATTGGTAATACTTAGGGAGAAATTTAGGAAATGACTCAAGGTAAGAAAGATTCTGCAGTTTGTGTTTCTCTGCCTCAGCTGACCAAATGTTCTGGTCCACAGAACAATTTTCAAACCTGTCAGTAAAAACCTAGCTGTTGTAGTGTTGGTGTTAAATGGGATTAGCTGTTCCTGGTCAGTGACACCAGCTACAAACACAGAGTTGTCTGCTCAGCCGGATGCCTGCCAAATGTTTGCAAAATTAAAATTGTCAGTATTTCTGGTTTGAGAAACAGAGTAATCCATTTGTTGGTTCCCAACTACTACTAGTATGAAAAACAAGTAAAAAAGTAAGTTTAAAGTAATAACATTACACCACTACAACCATCTCAACCATTTTCTATTCATAACCATGCAGGAACAAAGACACTAAAATCAGTATGAATCATATGTAGATCTACAGTGATTGGCAAATATATTAACACCCCTTACGCTGTTGTACATTTTGTCACGTTACGACTCAAGTTGAAGGAAAAGGGGAACCCTCCACCAGTCTCATATCTTTTAAAGCTTCTACCAGCTTTTCTTCCAGGATTGCCATGTATTGACCTCCATCCATCACCCCTTTAACTCTGAACAGCTTCCCTCTTCATGCTCAAGATAAGCTATCCCACAGCATAATACTGCCACCATAATGTTTCACAATTGGGATGGCGAGTTCAAGATAATGTGTAGTGTTAACCTGAGGACAGACCAGATTGTATCTTCAATTCCCTGCTGGGAAAAGGCTGTTCTGGTCATTGAAAAAATAGAAATGGGTGCATAACTGCCAAGAAACACTATATTAACCCTTTAAAATGCTGCCCTCACGAGTTTCGAAGAGCTCAATGAACTTTAGCTGGTGTAACAAATGATCTGTGGACCCTCATCGGATGGAGTTCTGTGATCCCGTCTTTTAGTCGACATTAAAAATATGTTGAAAACAGCCTGTTAGTCCCCCTCTTTAGTTAACTGGACAAAGCCTTTAACTATTTTCCTTTCACTTCCCCAATATGCCCAATCACGTGTTAGTATGCAACATAAAATCCCAGGAAAATACATCATCGTTTGTAGTTGTAGCATGACAAATTGTGAAAAACGTTCGAGGCACTCTGAAGTAATTTTACTTTTGTAATTGGATCTGATAAAAATTGTTTATAAAGATCAGGTGTTTAGCTTAAACCAGGTGTCACTAACCTGTAGTCTGAATGATTCATAGCATCTTGTCATACAGTTGATGGTGTACTATTTGAAATATTTCCTCACCAAAAATGGGACGCCTGTTGAAGAAGCTGATCCCTCAGGTTGATGCTAGTTTCTGTGATGTTTGGATCCTTCTTCTGTCAGCTGCAAGCATCATTTGACAGTTGTTGGCAGAGAATTTGAGAATTTTTGAAAATGAATATCTGTAAATATCAATGTTTTCATTGCAGCTAAATCTGTGTACTGACAGCAGAAACGAAAAAGATGTAGATTTAAAAAGGCCACTGCTCTTAGCTCTTTACATTTATTGGGGTGTAAAGTTAAACAATTGTCTGAAAACCTGCTACACTGAGGGATAAATGCCTTTGCAACAAGTCACTCTGCTGTGAATGGTCAATTATTCATAAGGGAGCATAAGAAGTTGCATCAAACTACCCAAAAACATACCAGTTTCCAGTTTTAATCAAAGGCAAGAACAAATGGTGGTGACATTTTTAAACAGAATGGAGGCATTTCATTAAAATCAGGGTACAAATCACATTTCCTGCTGAGAAAAGAAAAATAAATTACAGTGAAGTAGTGATGAAGATGACGAGCAAAAGGAATGGCAAAGTGGAACTGATCAGGAGTGTGATTTCGCTTTCTTAAAGAGGTATAGAAGGAGGCTGAAATTATAAGACGGAGAACGTTTATTGTGGTAGTAGACTATAGTCTGAACTTTCCAGCAACCAACATCACATTTATCTTGGTTAAATGTGATGTTGGATCCAAACCAAATTACTGTAACGACTACTTGAGAGATTTCATTAGACAAGAAACCCTTAAAAGAGTTAATTTACTTATGATTTATGTTTAATATGGTATGTACTATAACCTGTAAAACCTTCTGAGTGTTATTCATGTTCATTAAGTTCCAATTTGAGAACTTTGATGGTCTTAACCTCCAAAATATATCAAATTAGGAACTACAATTCCTTCAGATTGTTTATTCAGTGTATTTTAAATCAGAAAAACTTCCAGGACTTTGGTTTGCTGTAACTGCCATCAGCTCACATACCATAGAGGGTTATAATAGTACAAACTGATTCAACCACTTGGCCAACCTAGGCTCATAAATCTCTAAAAAGTCAGTTTGGGGTGAACCATATCTCTAAGGAATTGCTGGCATTGGGATGTATCTCCACTCTAGCCATAAAAGATGTACTTGGGGATATTGACTTAAAAATAATGTACATGCTTTTCGTGTATTCTCCCTTGGAGTCAGTATTGTATGCAATTTTAGCTACTTTCAGATCCTCATGGTTTAAACCTTAGCTACATGAAAGATTTAGGTTGTGTTTTAATATTTGGGAAACTGAGCCAACAGGTATCAATCAGTGTATTGTCTCATGCATGTGTGTGTGTGTACATTAACCTAACAGGTTGAACCGATACAGATCGGTCCAACCTGGTGAGCTTTGATCTGTTCATTGTGTTTTTGCGCTGGCCTGGACCGACTGCTCTCTGAGGGACTATCATTGCTGGTAATCCACTTCATGGTCCACTAATCTGTTTTCACCAGGGTCCCCCCCCAAGCTCTCTTTCTCTCTTCTCTTTCTCTATTTTTCTTCTTGTGGCCACACCTCAGCAGGGTTCCTCCCTCTCTGCTCACCTTGCTCTTTAAAGGTCACATCTTTATTCTTCTCTCTTTCCTTCTCCTCCAGCCTCTCTTTAATAACACTAATCTTATTACACAAAGAATCAAAGATGTCAGGTTTACTGTCTTATCCCATATCATTGCACTGTTTAGCTCTAAGATAACCTGAGTTAATACAAAATACAGTTTTCAAATTATGATTTCATTATTAAGCTAAAAAATAACTAGCAAACCAACCTGGCCCTGTGTGGAAAACTAATTGCCCACTAAACCTAATAACTGGTTGTCCAACCCCGCAATAAGCAGCAGTGAGATGTTTACATCACTGTAGAGGGATTTTGGCCCACTCTTCGTCACTAAAATGTTTTAATTCAGCCGGTTTGGTTTTGAGATTTTTGAGCATGAACAGTCTGTTTAAGGTCATGCTCCAACATCTCAATGAGGTTTGAGAACTGGGCTTGGACTAGGTCATTGAAAATGATGCTTTGGCATTTCATTTTTGCACATAGAGCAAGGTTGGTTCATCTTTTTCACTTGTTAAATTAAATCATCATTTGAAAACAGTGTTTTGTGCTTACTCAGGTTATTTTTTGCTGACAATTAAGACTCAGGGTTTTGGAAAGGCTTTTTGCATCTCTCACTGCTGAATGCAAAGAGGTGCAAACAGGATTTCTAAAAGCTCTCCAGTGATCATAAAACAGTGGCATGAACAAGGAGAACAGACACATCAAAAATTTGCAGGAATACTTGAGTGAGAAGATTTTTGAACAGATGATAGAAAGAAAATTCCCACTGCACTTTTGCCCAATCAATGTAGGAGACACAGCAAACTTGTGGAAGAAGGTGCTCTGCTCAGATGATCCCTAAATTGAACTTTTTTGTTCTACGTGCAAAATGCTACGTGTGCTGGAAAACTACCACCCTGAACACACCATCCCCACCTTCAAACACGGGAGGTGGCAGCATCATGCTGTGCACAAAGAAAGCCCACCTACACCCCACAGATTTTGAAACTGCACTATACTGCCAAAGTATTGGGCCTGACCACCAAATCAATTAATTATGGGGTTCCAATCACTTCCATGGCTACAGGTGTATAAAATTTGTGTAATTGCTCGCTTTTACTGTTTCATAGTTGTTGTTTTGGGATTCAATGTTTAAACAACAGAGAGCTGTTTAACCATAATGTATGCCTTTAGGTGTAAAACACATATGTTCAATTAAAAACAGCAAACTGTGAAATTTTAACTTATGCAACCTATTTGTGGAATTTTACATGTTCTTTGGCTCTACACTGAGTTGTACTTAGCTTGACTCTCCTGTGAGAGCTTCTATTTGATTCTTCCCACTTACCACGTGGTCAATGCAGGTGCTGATGATTTCCATCTGTTGTAGTTCTTGTCCATTTGTAATCGCTTTGGCACTGCCAAAGAGAGAAAAAAGCAGAAGAAAAAGAACTCTAATCCCCTTCAGCTCCATGTACACAGTGATAAACAATAGAGAACCTCAGAATTTTATGCTAACCTGTGGTTTGGGTTTTTACTTTAGTGTTCCAACCTGCTTGCGAGCTGTCCTGCATGTTTCTTCTCTCTATAGTTTGCAAGATGGTCTGTTTGAATTTCCCCACCCTGGGACGGTTCACTTTCAGATGAACCAAGACCCATGTTTTCAGGCGACCCAGACTTTGGATGACCTCTCACACCTGGCACCGGAAAATACAAACAATCAATCAAGCGAACCAAATAGATGAAGTTACATATTATTAATGGTTCCTATACATGACCTAACAACTTAAATCCTTGCAATATCTTGACTTTCTTCTGTGTAAACCACAGCAGTATGATGTAGTCTCTTAGTCTCCCCTTTCTTTTTCTGTACGGCTGCATTTTTCTCACTCAGGTATACAGAGCATTGTGGAAGGCACCTTGCTGCCTCACCTCTTCGGGAGCTATCACAAGAGTGATAGCTCCCGAAGTGAGCAGCTGCTGTAGCTACAAGACTTTTTCCTGGCAGTTCGGTCCATTCTTTCTGGTTTCCTTTTGCCAAATGTATTAAGACAACCGGGCCATCCTGGTGTGAAAAAGCCCTTATATGGTAAATCATAGACCGCAAAGGATACAGTCAGCGCTGCATTCTGTTCATCCACCACACAGTACAATACAAGAGAGGTGGAGTTTTCCAAATTTCAAAATGCATCTGTCTGGTGCTTGAGACAACAATGCAACAAAACTAGCTTTACTTGGAGACACTAAGTGAGTGAAAATTATGATGAAAACCATGATGCAGAGAGCATGGTGGGGCTTGTGAATGTGTTTTCAAATTTTGCTGATTTCTGCCCAGTCTGGATCAATTTGATGGATATTCTCTATCTATTAGCTGCTTCACCATGTGGTACAGTGTGCCGCGGACAAAGTTCATCAAATTACAACTTTGGGATATTGCGCTTTGCTCAGTTGTTTTACAGAACATACGATACATACAAATGAATTTTAGTGCAGCCGGTACAGCTTTCAGTGTGAAAGCCCCTTTAAAGTTAAGTCGTAAAACCAAAAATCGTTAGACTTACACTCTAAAGACTCAAGTCTCATGAACAATCTGCATCTCATGTAATTATGGGTAGGTCACAGTGGCAGAGGGCCACCTGACGGTGAATCCTGCTCCCCTATTGGCAACCCAAAGCACCACATGACAGAAACTGCAACTGTGCTTCTGTACATTTTAGCTGTGCGCACATCCTGTCTTCAGATCCTGCAGTGACAGGTGTCCAAATGCTACCAAACAACAGATATTTACAGGGGAGCTATATTTTTAAAGGGGAGATTGGTTCTTTACACTTTTTATGCATGTATTTATTGGTTTAGGACCCTTAGCAAGCTAAGTGCCAGGTGAAAAAAGCTAACAGTTAGCAGTAGCTAACGTTAGCTAATTATGCATGTGTACAAATCATATGACATAATCTTCCACATGTAAACTGTTCAGTAAGCATCAATTCAGTTAAGTTTGCCAGGGATGTTTATAATGGGGGTGGTACGGGTGATTTAGTTACCGTTTGGCTTTGGTGTATGTCTCAGCAGATGAAGAGAAAGACGGCCTGCATCAGTAAGGGGCCAATAGTAACAAGAAGACAACACAGAATGACACACGGGGTGAGGAAGACAGAAGTGATAGATTCAGGGAGTGAGAGAGAGAGGAGACCCCACTGACCAGAATACTCTCCCTGACCATGAAGAAAACACAGAATAAAACATTTTGAAAAATCATCAGTGCTAACTTAATTTCCAGGATACAAAAGCCGGAAAAAGCAATGTTCAGAGATGTGGGAATTGCTGCACATGTAAAGGAGAGAGTCACATCAATGTTATAATGGCTTGGAAGGAATTTCATTGAGGAGAAAAATCAAATGCATCTTTAATGAGTACCCTAACTCAGTATTACAGCAAGCAGGTACAAGAAAATCGTACATAGATAAAAACTGGACCCGAGGCCTTGTGGTTGACTTCAACCCATAATATTTTATAAAGGGGTAATAGGGAGTGAGAGATGCTGACAATCATGAAAACTTTTTGCCGAAATTGGATGCAATTGGCAACCATGATCCAGTTGTCAAACAGACAGAGCCTCATGATGCAAAATACACAAGCCACCACATTCAGAATGAAATTTTAGAACCATTAGCTGCGATAGTACCTTCCTCTATCATTGAGGAGGTTAAAGATAGACCTAATGGGCCTTATTAGGCTTTCCCTAATGGCAGATAAAACCAAAGATGCAAAAAAGAAAGAACAGATCTCTTTTGTGTTGAGGTACTATTATAAAGGAGCTGTAAAAGAAAGCTTTCTAAACTTTGAATGTGCAGACCGCCTTGATGCGGAATGACTCACAAAAATACTTAAGAGACATGGCCTGGACAATACATGTTTCACATTGTCCACACCCCAAGATTTGCGCTCCTTGCACCATTGAAACCGACGTTTGGCATTGGCATGAGTGACCAAAGGTTTTGGCTATAGCAGCCCCCGGTGTATATTGACCCTGGGGGGAGCTCCCGACGGACATTTCGGGTGGAAACAGGAGAGTTGGGGGTGCACTTTAAAATTCTGCCGTGATTTGGGAAACCATGGTTTTTTGGATACAATCCGGGGTTGGAGCACCCGAACATCCCTTTCAGACAGCTCCTCTTGCTTCCACAGTTAATCCTTTTGGTTTGGGGTTCGTCCTTCTTGGTGGTATGCTGACATTATCTGATACCGTGGCTCTTGATACATCACAAAGACTTGCTGTTTGGTCACAGATGCGCCAAAAGACGTGCACCAACAATTTGCCCTTTTTTGAACTCTGGTATGTCCCATAATGTTGTGTGCATTTCAGTATTTTGAGCTAAATGGGGCTTTTAACCCGCAAATTGAACCTTCCCACCCTGCTTTTTTACGGGTAAAATGTGCAATCAATGAAGACTGGCTACCAGGCTGGCCCTTTTAGCCATGAAACCCTCCCCCCCACTAAAATGACAGGTTTTTTCAGTTTAATTGCCCCAACCCCTGTTATATATATTATTATATAACCAAATACATACATACAGTACAGACCAAAGTTTGGGAAAAAACACCTTCTCATTAAAAGATTTTCTTTATTTTCATGACTATGAATTTTGTAGCTTGCACACTGAAGGCATCAAAACTATGAATTAACACATGGGAAATTAATACTAACAAAAAAGGTAAAAACAACTGAAAATAATATATATATATTCTAGGTGTGTACTGAGCTACACACTGAGCTATTTGACCAAGAAGGAGAGTGATGGGTGCTGCCGGATGACCTGGCCTCCACAGTCACCGACCTGAACCCCAAATTTTCGAGATGGTTTGGGTGAGGACCGCAGAGTGAAGGAAAAAAGGGCCCAACAAGTGCAAAGCATCTCGGGGAACTCCTTCAAGACTGTTGAACATTTCAGGTGATTCTTGAAGCTCATCAACAAAGCCAGGAGTGTGCTTAGCAGTAATCAAAGCAAAAGGGGGGGCTACTTTGAGGAACCTGAAATATAAAAATATTTTTGTTTTTTAAATTTTTCGTTCAGTATATAATTCCACATGTGTTAATTCATAGTTTTGATGCCTTCAGTGTGAAGCTACAATATTCATAGTCATGAAAATACAGAAAAACTCTTTGAATGAGAAGGTGTGTCCAAACTTTTGTTCTATACTGTACATATATACATAGATCACAAATATTGTCGAGGTGTGTGTGGTTCAGGTGTCTTGAGATTTGATTTGCAGCAAATACAACGACTGGTTGTTATGGCAACGTTTTTCACCAATGCGAGTCAGTAAAGTTAGAGTTAAATTCAGTTTCCAGTTGTTGTCTTTTTATTTACTTCTAATGTCTAGCATTTATAGTCGGTAACGCACACACTGCAGTTCTGACACAGAGAATATTCTGCTGTTCAAGATACATTTAATTTATTACCCATGAATGTTTGCAGACTGTTATTGGCTCTTATGTTCTTCACAATTCTTATGGTTTAATGACGGCCACACAGGCGTCTCCCAAATATTTGGGTCATTTCGGAGCAAAATTACCTCCTAACTTACCTCCGACATCTTATTTTCTCGCTATAAAGCTAGTATCATTACGAAGAAACAAATCACCACCCTGTTCCTCAAAATAAACTGGTGTTAACCTATTCCTTTTTTTTTTCAACATGAATGCTTATTTATGTATTTATTCTTCCTATTACCTTATTAATTTTCAAAATAACTGGAATAAGTTACAGGTTAAACTTAATGTATTAAAACAATAAAACTTGTGTTTAATTAGGAATAAAGATAATCATTTCAATTCATTACCTACAGCAATTCCGTGCTTCATTTGGAGCAAGTGGCATGCATCTGGTGTAAGAATGTTAATTTTAGTAACTACAGATTGGGAAAAAATGACTTGTCAACTTCTCATTCAAGGTGATACAACTTTGTTGTGTTGTTTTGCAACAAGGCAACGTTTCTACTAGCTGTAGAGTTTAAGAAAAGATGCTAACAGACAGCTTGGAATCAGCAAATCTATTTTTTCTTTTCTTATTTATATTAGGTCTTACTTATTTCTCATAGAAATTAAGCATAACACCTTTGGGTGGAATTCAAACTAAATCAAAGATCATTTTCATCCTTTCTCCTGCAAATCATAAATGCTTTACCAACCAAAGGCAAAAGCTATTCTGAGTTTTATTCAAACAAAATGTTACTCTGAAACTTAGAGAGTGAAATATGTTTCAATTTATAAAAATCTACCTTCTGCAAGAAATAACAAATTAGCAAATTTCTCAAGGTTTAAATTTAGCCAAATATATAAACTACTCATTGTCCTAAAGAGTTTCTGTAATCTGGAAACAGTAACAACAAACGCTATGAAGGAAGGATCCGGCTTTTTCCTTTCGTCCAGTCCTCTCCTCACACTTCAGCTTCTCACCGCTAACAAACCCAATCAGATTTCTGCCTAGTTCCTTTACACACACAAACACGAACACGTGGTCTAATCATATTCCTTCCTATCTAGAAGCAATCAGTGATAATGTTGGCTGCTCCCGAGCGCCGCAACAAAACTGGCAGAGAGGGTGACACACAAGCTCTAATTAAATTAAATGTGTGTGCAGCGGTGGGTGTGGGGGAGCACAAATTAAATGTAACTGTAGCATCATCAGTGTTTGACCTGTGTGTAACAGATGGAGCAACGATTAGAAATAAAGATTTGAGTGCTAAAGGTCCAAGTTGCTTCATTAAGAGGAACACAAATTTACCTCTAGTACAAAAAGCAATTAAGATTTTTAGTTCTATTATTATGTGAAGACTTGAGTTTTTTATTTATTAAATCTGATTTTTAAAAACCTTGGCTCAGCATTTGTTTGAGGTGGTAATACAACCAGATACATTTTTCTTGCTTAATATTTTATGATTATAGATAGGTTCTGCACCCTGAAGGTAAGGACAATATCTAGTATGAGCACAACCTCTTATAAACAGCAGAGTTTAACCAGTAAGGTCTGTGGACAAACATGTGGCCTGCAATGTAAATGCTGCTTATAGTGCATTCCTCTCTGAAAAGCTGACTAAAAGGAGGTCATTCCAGACATTGTTCAGAAGGATGGCATAGTTTCATTACAAAGTTGATTTGAGAGGTGGTAACTCAGCTAAAATGATCTTAAATATTTAACAATGGAAACCAAAATCAAAATCAAATGACAGTGTGAATGAAATCAGAGAACCACAATAACAAAGCTGATTGGCTACTTGGTGATCAAAGAAGGTCTAAAGGGATTAGTCAATACTGTAAAAAATTAGAAACCACATATCAGCAAGAAGCTCTCTGTAGTTCAACTTTCAAATAAAACCCAACATGTTCAGAAGAAGCTACAGTCTGATCACACCCAATATTGAATTCACTGTTTAATACAACTGGGCAGAAACTAAGTTAAACCCAAAATGAACATTTTTGTCAAAGGTTGAAGCTAATAGATAATATAAGCAGAGCAAAACCGGACGTCTGCCACCATTAAACAACTTCTGTCTCAAAAACTATTTTAACTATGCCTTTAAGAAGCACTTTATCTGCAAAAACACCTAACAGACCCCCAGCATCTGGGTTGAAGAAAAAGAAAACATCTTAAACACACCACATGCTGTAAAAAGGTTGTTTTGTCCAGCAAGAATAGTATCATAATGCATTTTCTCCATGAGAATCCCAAAGTAAACAGAAAGATCTCTAAGTGCAGCCTCAGATGTCTGACAGACACACAAAACGGATTAATAAGTCTTCCTACCACAATCCAAACCGTTCATTAGGCATCACTGAAAATATGATGTGTGGTGATTAAATGAGGAGTGCTATTGGTTTATAGCACTTGTACACCAGGCCATTTTAGTATGACACCTGGAATAGGGTAAAATGGGTAGGAGGAGGATGTCAGTCCCTGTGTTGATGGCTGGAAGAAGTTGGTGCTGTCTGGCTAATTCATTAATAAAAATATCAAAGAAATCAACCAAACATTTTCAAAGTTAAAGTCCAAAGTCTATGTGGTGTTAAAACAAATCTCACACAATGTAAATTGCTACATACTGGTACTCGTACTCGTCGTCTTCCGCTTATCCGGAACCGGGTCGCGGGGGCAGCAGACTCAGCAGAGACACCCAGACGTCCCTCTCCCCAGACACCTCCTCCAGCTCCTCCGGGGGGAGCCCAAGGCGTTCCCAGGCCAGCCGAGAGACATAGTCCCTCCAGCGTATCCTGGGCCGTCCCCTGGGCCTCCTCCCGGTGGGACGTGCCTGGAACACCTCCCGAGGAAGGCATCCGGTATAGATGCCCGAGCCATCTCAACTGGCTCCTCTCAATGTGGAGGAGCAGCGACTCTACTCCGAGCCCCTCCCGAATGGCCGAGCTCCTCACCCTATCTCTAAGGGAGTGCCCGGCCACCCTACGGAGGAAGCTCATTTCACCCGCTTGTATCCGGGATCTCGTTCTTTCGGTCATGACCCAAAGTTCATGGCCATAGGTGAGGGTAGGAATGTAGACCGACCGGTCCAAGCGCAAGCGCATAGTGAGGGTCTGCTGGGAACGCCTGGCGGAGCGCTCGGCCAGGGATGTTTTCAACTCCCACCTCCGGGAGAGCTTTGACCAGATTCCGGGGGATGTTGGAGACATAGAGTCCGAGTGGACCATGTTCTCCGCATCTATTGTCGATGCTGCTGCCCGTAGCTGCGGTCGTAAGGTCTGCGGTGCTTGTCGCGGCGGCAATCCCAGAACCCAGTGGTGGACACCGGCAGTAAGGGATGCTGTCAAGCTGAAGAAGGAGTCCTATCGGCTGTGGTTGGCTTGTGGGACTCCTGAGGCGGCTGACGGGTACCGTGAGGCCAAGCATGCTGTGGCCCGAGCTGTGGGAGAGGCAAAAACTCGGGCCTGGGAGGAGTTCGGTGAGGCCATGGAGAAGGACTACCGGTCGGCCTCGAAGCGATTCTGGCAAACCGTCCGGCGCCTCAGGAGGGGGAAGCAGTGCTTCGCCAATACTGTTTATAGTGGGGGTGGGAGGCTGCTGACCTCGACTGGGGACATTATCGGGCGGTGGAAGGAGTACTTCAAGGATCTCCTCAATCCTGCCATCACGCATTCCCTGGTGGAAACAGAGGCTGGAGACTCGGGCTGGGACTCTTTCATCACCCAGGCTGAAGTCACCGAGGTGGTTAAAAAGCTCCGCCGTGGCAAGGCTTCGGGGGTGGATGAGATCTGCCCTGAGTACCTCAAATCTCTGGATGTTGTGGAGCTGTCATGGTTGACACGCCTCTTCAACACTGCATGGCGGTCGGGGACAGTGCCTCTGGACTGGCAGACCGGGGTGGTGGTCCCCCTTCATAAGAAGGGGGACCGGAGGGTGTGTTCCAACTACAGGGGGATCACACTGCTCAGCCTCCCTGGTAAGGCCTACGCCAGGGTATTGGAGAGGAGAGTCCGGCCAATAGTCGAACCTCGGCTTCAGGAGGAGCAGTGTGGTTTTCGTCCCGCCCGTGGAACACTGGACATACTGGTACATTTCTGTTAATTTGGATGATGACTTACCTAATGAATACCCAAAAATTCAATTTAACAGAAAAGTGAAAAGTATGTCTAGGTACTGGACTCATTTTGTAGGGATTAATGCATCAACAGCGTAGCATAGAGGTGCTGAGGCGTTAAAGAAGCCATTGTTGGGTCTGGTGTCTCTCATATTCCTCTTCACATCACACCATGGATTCTTAAAGTGGTTTAGGTCAGGGGAGTTTGCTGGCTAATCAAGCACATATGGTCATTAAAGCAGTGGTCTTGGTCATTTTGGCAGTGTGATAAGGTACCAAGTCCTGCTGGACAAGGAAATTGGCATCCCTACATAGATTGTCAGTAGTGGAGAAAAGAAGAAAGTGTTCAAAAATCTCTGTGTAGATTCTACGCTGTCTTTGGACTTCATAAATCACAGTAGACCAACACCAGCAGATGACATAGCTTCCCAAATCATCACGGACTGTAGAAACTTCACACTGGACCTTAAGCAGCTTAGATTATGTGCCCCTCCACTCCTCCAACATACTCTGGGACCTTGATTTCTAAATGATAAGCAACATTTACTTTCTTCTGAAAAAAGGACTGAGCAGGTAGCACTTTTCCCCAGGTAAAATGTTTTTTTTATTTTAAATGTGTCCTGTCCAGCAGAGTAGCACTCAGAGTTCATATCTGAATGCCAAGAAGAATCCCAACAGGCTTACTTTTACAAGTGGAGCATTATGGCTTTCACTAGATTGCTTGGGATCATTTCAAATGCAATGGATCGAAGAGGGAAATAAAGTGCTTCCTTAACAATCCTGTTATTTTATTTGTGTTTTAATGTTTATACTCCATTTGTAAAAGGTGGTATACAATAATCTTTACTTACTTGAGACCTTTTTCTACCAAACCTTTTCCATCCCCAGAATTTTCCAATTACTTGCTTGGATACAACATTCTGTGAACAACCAGCTTCTTCAGCCATTACCATTTGTGGCTTACCATCCTTGTGTCTGCTCAACAACTATCAAGTCTGCAACAGCATAACATTTCTGTAATAAAAATTGTGTAATATTCAAATTTTCTGAGAAACCAAATATTTGGTTTTCAACATAAATAACCAACTTAAATACCTCACTCCATATGCGATGAATCTAAATGAGTTTCACTTCTGATTTGAATCACTGACTTTACAGTTACATGTGCAGGTATAACATTTTAATGCAGCAAATGCTGTGACACTCAGGGCCTAGGATAAAAACCAAAGGGACATTTTTTACGTCTGAACGTATAACTGCAGCTTAACTCCTCAGTGTTTGTATGAGGGATAGTAACAGATTTTCGGAAAAGATTTTTGATTGAAACAAACATAACCCTATTTAAATCTATTCCGCCTCATTACATTTAGAAATATTAGTCAAATTGATCTATTATCTCTTTCTTCTGCAATTAAAAATCACTCCAGAAATCCCTTCTTAGCTTCAAATTATGACCTGGTACATGAATACAACCATGACCTATTGTGGATATTTTGGATACCCTGGTTCCAATAAAAACATGGACTGTTTCCTTCACTCACTCTGCCCCCAGTAAACACAAGAACAACACAAAATAAAACCGAGGGCATGTACTGCAACAATCTACTTAAATATAAAGCTGCCATTTCAAATGCCAAACCTCGTTACCTTGCTACTATCATCCAGTCTGCTGAAAGAAACACTCACACTTTTTTCTCAAGACCCTCCTGAGACATTTACTTCTCAATTGGTTTCCACTGCCCTTTGTAATACTGTAGAAGGCTAATACTGTAGCCTTCTTACATCATGCATTCCTCCCTCTCCTCTGGTTCAGTTTCAGTACTCCTCAAAACAGAAATTATTATGCCAATCCTAAAAAAAAACTGGTTTAGATCCAAATGACCTAAATAACTTTAGACCTATTTCAAGTCTTCATTTTCTGTCAAAAATCAGGGAAAAAACAGCCGCTTTACATGTCCACAATCACAATCTCAATGAACTTTAAAAGGAGCCTATAAATTAAATATATTATTATGATGATTATTATCAATATTATTAAAAGTCGTCTGTGTTTGGCTTGTGGGACTCCTGAGGCGGCTGACGGGTACCGTGAGGACAAGCGTGCCGCGGCCCAGCCTGTGGCAGAGACAAAAACTCTGGCCTGGGAGGAGTTCGGTGAGGCCATGGAGAAGGACTACCGGTTTAGCCTCAAAGCGATTCTAGCAAACCGTCCGGCGCCTCAGGAGGGGGAAGCAGTGCTTTGCCAACACTGTTTACAATGTGGGTGGGGAGCTGCTGACCTCAACTGGGGACATTATCGGGCGGTGGAAGGAGTACTTTGAGGATCTCCTCAAGCCGCAGTAATTGGGGCGCTGTGCCGGTCTGTTGTGGTGAAGAGAAAGCTGAGCCGTAAAGCGAAGTGATTTAATGGTCGGTCTACGTTCCTACTCTCATCTATGGCCATGAACTTTGGGTCATGACCGAAAGAACGAGATCCCGGATACAAGCGAATGAAATTAGCTTCCTCCGTAGGGTGGCCAGGCACTCTCTTAGAGATAGTGTGTGGAGCTCAGCCATCCGGGAGGAGCTCGGAGTAGAGCCGCTGCTCCTCCACATCGAGAGGAGCCAGTTGAGGTGGCTCAGGCATCTATACCGGATGCCTCCTGGGCGCCTCCCTTGGGAGGTGTTCAAGGCACGTCCCACCAGGAGGAGGCCCAGGGGACGGTCCAGGACACGCTGGAGGGACTATGTCTCTCGGCTGGCCTGGGAAAGCTTTGGGCTCCCCCCGGAGGAGCTGGAGGAGGTGTCTGGGGAGAGGGACGTCTGGGTGTCTCTGCCGAGTCTGCTGCCCCCGCGACCCGGTCCCAGATGAAGCAGAAGACGACGAGACAATTAATAAAAATGGTCCCAAAAGATGTTTGTGCCTATTCTCTACAGTCTCTATTAGATCGCATGCCAAGAAACCCTTAGTAACACAGAAACCCAGTGTCGAATCAGCTAAACTGTTTTCCTAAGCATTTAAAATGGCAGAGTTTGCAGTTGCATATTCGTGTGCTTTTCTGTTTGCACATATCTGCTCTGTCAGAGCTGTGGAGCTCCAGCAGAGCTGACAGCTTGCTGTGACCTCCTGTGAGCCTAAAACCAACAAAGTGTCAGCTGCTGCACAGGAGAAATGCCTTTGATTAAATTAGGCCCCTGTGTGTTCTCAGACCTAATGGGCGAATTTGAGCGACCATCCAGCGCAATCGGCAATAGGCTCTCTGTACAGATCTATTGTGTATTAGAAGCAGAAACAAGGGAACTTTATAAAGATTGCTGACAAAAAATAATTTTTTTATTCTGATCCTTTCCTCTTTACAAAAAAACTTGTGTTAAGAGTTTTTGCCGCCACAAAACAAACTTTCCTCGCAGCTTAAGCATAATGTCTAAAAGCATCACTTTGCTGAGAGATGCACAAAGTGCATTTTTACTTTCAAAAATAAAAAACAGTAGGAATAGTCATCCTACAATTTACCACTAAAATTTCACAGAATATAGAACAATCACATAAATTCATTTTTCTTAACCATAAATGGTTAAGAAAATCAAACCTGGCATTTCAAGAATCATTTTAATTTACCTTCTATCAGATAGTTGTTGCAAATACTTAAATATGTACTATACATGCGAAACAAAACACAGGAAAGACATTTAGTTAAAACCTGACTGCCTATTACATCTAATCTGTGGACTCACCTAAACATTCCTGAAAATTATGATTTGTTTTCCTCAACAGAGTTTGCAGGACAATATACATTCACATTCAATAAATTAGAACATCATTAAAAGTTGATTATTTCAGTAACTCCATCACTTAGTTTAACACATTATATAGAATTAATTAATTTATTTAGATCGGGGTCTAATGTGTTGCTTTTTGAGACCTTGTCTGCCTTCTTCATGCCATCAGACATGTTCTGTTTGAATAATTTCTTGATACTACAGGTCTGGCAGTAAGCAGGTTGTGAGAAATGCCACTTTCCAAAAAATTTGGTTTATCCCAGATAATGCATAATTTAAGAAATTACTTTTTACCAGAGAGCCGATTTAATTTTTTTTTCTCTTGACAAATGAAACAATAGGGGGCAAATACTTTTTCACAACACAGTACACCTACATTACAAGCAAATTAACATGTAGCCATGGCACACAGTGGCCCATCAACACAATGGGCAAGTCTAATGATGTTCTTGGAAACTCAGACTCATTAAGTCAAGTGAATCAGATATTATCATAGTTAAGATTCATCCAAGTTGCATTTTGTAGAATGAGCACAGATGCAGTGTCTTTTAAACACTTAGCATCAGTGCAAAAACAAATGATTTTAACAGCAGAAATCCTCAGCTCTGCACACCTTTAACACAAAGGGTGCTGTGCAAATGTGAGTACAAATGCAGTTCCTATAGAGTTCATATTTTTATGTGATTGATTTATGTGATTAGCTCCAAACTTTGCTCATCCATACTGCACCCTGTGATTCTGTTTTAAGGTTATATATTGCTTTAAGTAATTTGCCAACTCTATTTTTTCCTCTTGCTTCTGTTCCTCTGCTTTTATACCCAAAGCTGTTCTTAAAACCTGGTCACAATCCATACAGAGTTTAAATTTCACAACTTACAAATAAAGTGATATAGATACATTAATCTTGTTACATATACTTTGTTGCAGATATTAACTCTCACTGACTGAGGGAGATGGATCCTTTATGAAAATCTGGATTTGATGTGTCTTCCTCCATTGTCGGAGTCCCAGAAGATGACAGGAAAACACAGAGTGGACCAACTCAAGAATAATGTGGACTGGACTTCAAAAGTTATAATGACCGAACTAATTAATGTATGGAATAGAAATTGCATTCCTGAATAATGGACTATGAAATTTCTGTTTTTTTTTTTTTTTTAATAAAGTTTAAAATACACAGAGAGAAAATACAGATCCCTAAAACTGTGGTTTTCCTGTTTATAATAATCAGGACAAGTACATTTTGAGTCTATATACAGCAATGCCTAATTTTTACCCAACAAACAGACTCCGAAAGGCTTGGCAGAAGAATAAACCTAATATTTATTTTGGTATATATTTTAGTTGAAACCTGGGGTTTTCATCAGAAAAACAACTGTATTCCTATTGCTACTTATATTTAATGTTAACTATTAAATTTGTTTGTTGTTTTGACTTTCAAGCATAGATTTAAGCATATATATAGGTTAGAAACTTGACATATTCAGATGTTTTTCTTAAGTTCTTATGCAAAGGGTTATGAACCTTTCTGCTCTTCTGAATATAGAGTAATACAAGTTAAATACGGTGATATTAGCTGGTTATTTAGTCTGGCTATTTGCTCAGGCTACCAGCCTGCAGTCTGCTGCTTTACAGACATGCTGCTGGGAGTTAGGGTGGTTTTGAAACATCTTGATTAGAAACATTTCCAAACAACCAAATTAGTCTTTCCTTTAAGCGAGTAAAAAGTGTATTCTGATTTTCAGCCACTCGACTGACATCTGTATACCTTGATGCTGGGAACCAGTTCATGTAATACCATTGCCACCAATACAGATATTCCAATACAGACTTCCTCATCTTTGATCTAGAAAATGTTTCTAACTGGGATAGTTTACCAGTATACCACCAATGAGACGTTTGACTCACGTCAGATTAAGGGACATGTGGAAAACTATTTATTTGGACTAATCCCTGTGTAGGTTTTACAGATGCCTTAGCTTGATCGGTGTTAAAATCAGTGTTCTGATAGTAAATGCTGTTAGTCTTTGTTTATTTGTTTGTGGTGCTAGTAAATAGGCCCTCATTAACTCAATCTTCTAATGTTTAGAAAAAAGGTGCTGCTGCGGGCTTTTATAATTATCACTTTTTGACATCAACCTGCAGCAAGTAAGGATGGCAGAGAGTGACAGACAGGAGCTAAAAACAGAAATATGACGTGATAAAGCTAATGCCTCCCACAGATGTTTCCCTTTTCTCTTCAGATGTCCCACAAAGCCGTCAGCTCTCAAAGGTCAACCTGCTCTAGAATGTATTGTAAATTAAACGACCAAAATGGTCCTGGAATTACAATCACTCTGGATTAAGCTGATTCTCTGTCTCAGTTGTCAAATGATTCCTCAATAAATACCTCAAAGCTAAACACCAGAGGTAATTTATTAAGCCTTTTGACAAACTGCCTTGCCTCTCCTTCCTGGATCAATATATAAATAAATACTACATTAGTAAATAGAGCTACATGTTGTTTCTGACAGGATATAATTATTTGGTCAATGTAAAATATTTCTGTCCATTTCCTGACCTGATTTCTGCTTCACGGGTGCATGTGTGGTATCCGAGTCTTTTAGAGCAATCACACAATGGAGTCCTCTCAACGAGCAACACAGCAGCTAAGGAGGGAAATCTAGCCATGCCAACATGGTTCACCAGCTCGCTGAGAGGCGGGCAGCACCTGACAGATGCCACTTTGGGGGCATAATCCCAGAGGGATCCAAAGAGGCGGCACATGACGGGAAGCCGGGGGAGCAGGAGAAGGATGGAATACCAAACCACAAATTACAGTTATGTTGTCTATCCCATACATATGTTTTTGTGTGTGGGTATGTCTTTGATTACTTGGAACGCTTAAGTGTTTCAAAGAAACATTTTTTTTTAGATCAGACAAAGGTAACCAACCTATCCAGACCTAGTGGTCCCGGTATAGATAAGTGGATCCACCCTCCCTTCTTAAATCATGGATAAACTGAATTAACTACATTTTTAACTGCTGAGTTCAGGTTAACAAGCCACACCCGGGCCTGGTCACTGCCATAACTGTATAATCAAGAAATCACTTAAACAGAACCTGCCTAACAGTAAGAAGTTAGCTAAAAGATCCCAAAACGCAATAGTTATTTTGTTATCTTCCGAAATTTAAGGACAGATTTTAAACAAAGTCGGGAAAGGGTTTTAAATCAATTTTTAAGGCTTTGGGACTCCTGGGAACCACAGTGAGAGACAAACCTTCTCAGAAGAGGTCAGACAACCAACATTACTCCAATACACCCAGGAGGTAAAAAAAAGAACAACATCTAAAGCACTGCAGGCCTCACGTGTTAAGGCAATAACAGCATCTATGGGACAGGCAAAATCACCTTAAGACTTTTGGAAATATATCTTGTGGACTGACGACACAAACGTGGATTTTTTTGGAAAGGTGAGCTTCCTGTTACATAAGCTGTAAAACTAACACAACATTTCAGAAAACTAACTTGATGCCAGCTGTCAAACATCGCGGAGGTATAGTTTGATGGTTTAGGGCTGCTTTGCTGCTTCAAGACCTGGGAGACTTGTTAGAATTGATGCAAGCATTAATTCTGCTTACTACTGGAAAACCAAGAAGCAGAATGTCTGGCATTCAGTTTGTGACCTTAATCTCTAGGGTTATACAGCAGTACAATGATCCAAAACACGCTGCTAAGTCCACCTCTCAATTGATTAAAAAAAGGGTTTGGAGAGGCCTAGTCAAAGCCTAGACTTAAATCAGATTTGGATGCTGGGGTATGACTTTTAAAAGGCCATTCCTGCTCTAAAACCACAATGTGGCTGAATAAACATATTGTGTCTCCAAGAAGAATGAGCTGAAATCTCTCGACAGCTATCTTAAAGACTCGATGGTGGATTTTGCTGCCAAGGTTAAGGGTGCAATTAGTTTTTTCCCATAGAGCCAGGTTGGTTTGGATAGCTTCTTTCTCTTAATACTTGAAATAATGATTTAAAATTAGCTTTTTGTATTTAATCAGGTTATCTTTGTCTGGTAAAAAAATGTGTTGGATCATCTAAGTGAAGAAATCTATTTTGTGGCAAATACTTTTTTACATTATTGTACAGGCTTTCTGAATTTTTCACATGTTCAATGGATGCACATATGTAATATTAGACAAAAGAAGTACATTTAAGTTTAATAATGTAAAACCTATGTTTGTATTCTTAGTTCCCACAGCAAGTCTTTTATTGTAAGAGATATAGACAACCCTATTTCAAAGAAAACCTCAATGAGTTACGGATATTTTTTAAAGGCCTTCTTTAAATTGTATTAATTATTCCTATTTTAATAATAACACATTTACAACCAGAGTAAAATGGGTTTGTGTAATTAAATTTTAGCTGTTGTGGTAAACTAGAACTGCATTAAATAAAAGAGAATAAAATCATCTGACATTTTGAAAGTGATCTTTCACAGGTAATGATGGACTAAATAAATATAAAACCCAAGCAGGAGAAGCAATCCTGGGCCTGCTGCTGCAGGCCTGCCTGGTTCTGCTTCTGGAGCAGAATTCTGTCTCGTTAATTGATTAAAATGTGGCCATTAAAAGGCTGCGACATGTCGAACATTTATTATAGGATTACTGTAGGCTTTTTTTTTCTGTCCTCCTGTTTTTTTAGCGCTGCTGAAACAAACAAAAGATGTCCTTTGAATGGCACGTGCTCCAAGCGTCAGTCACCTGTTTCCTAGCAACGGGCACAACAGAAAAAGCACCTGTGGCTCTGAATAGACGGCTGTGTAACCCTAATTTAGATATAAAAAAAGGTTTGGTGAGCTACTCAAATTAAATAAGACATATTAAAATAAATTGCATATCAAAAACACATGAAAATACCTATTCAGTGTGTTTTCTAATAAGCTTTAAATGTTTAAGTATTAAAATTTGGTTTTAATAAATAAATGTAATAATAATAACAATAATAATAGATGCCACTTTTAAAAAATAACTCATAGGCAGGGTCAGTTACAGGATTCCCTGGGATATAATGTAGCAGAATGCAATTTGTTTAATACAAATCAATATGTTCGTCACCAGTTTGGCTATTTATTGTGCGTCAAGGCTGGATAATAACTGCCTACGTGGGAGTTTACTCATATCTATATATTTGTATGCATAAAACCAAAAATAAAGCAACTTTTTCCGAAGATTGTTCTACCTAAAACTGTATTCCTTATTAATAATTTAACTTAAATGGCTCTTACACGTATTCGTTTTATTCTTTCAGCTTTTTCACCTCCTATTTACCTACAGTTTGGACTTGCTGCAATAACATTTTTTTCTTATTTCTAAGATGAAATATTTTAATATATATATAAAAGCGCCCAGTGTTCCTGACTCAGGTCGCTCTACATTTCTGGACTCAAAATTCGCTCTCCTGTCGTGTTTTTTCTAGCTACGTGCGCAAAAGCGATGACAGAGGGAGTAATTTTTAGGTCTCGCGCTCCGACGTCACCAGAACCTCGAGCCCCTGCATGCAAATCACGTCTGCGCTCGCGTCTCTCCATTGGCCGCCTCGCGCTCATTTAGCAGCTGTCAGAGCGCGCGGCCCGGGCATGCTCCGGTAACTTTTCCCAGCAAGGCACAGCTTCAACCAAAGTCCGCTCAAACAAGTCCTTCCTATTCCTCTCAGCGCTGTGGATGACACGGAGGAGGAGGACGCTGCAGTTCTAGCTCTGAGTGGATTTCAGTCATCCCTCCGTGTTTTTGGAGGCTGAATGTTTCTGCCTGTTTGACTCTGTCCCACAAAGACGAGGTGAATGTACAGCATCATGATGGAGACGGACTTGCATTCCCCCGTGGTGCCCCAGACAAACCCATCCAACCCGGGGGGACATGCGGGAGGGGGAGGCGGGGGGGCCGCAGGGAAGGTCCCCCAAGAGAGGATCAAGAGACCCATGAACGCCTTCATGGTGTGGTCCCGGGGCCAGCGGAGGAAAATGGCACAGGAGAACCCTAAGATGCACAACTCGGAGATCAGCAAGCGGCTGGGCGCGGAGTGGAAGGTGATGACCGAGGCGGAGAAGAGACCTTTTATTGATGAGGCCAAGCGGCTCCGGGCGATGCACATGAAGGAACACCCGGACTACAAGTACCGCCCGAGGAGGAAGACCAAGACTCTACTCAAGAAGGACAAGTACTCTCTGGCCGGCGGACTCCTCGGCTCATCGCCGGGTGTGGGGATGGGCGGCGGGCAGCGTCTGGAGAGCCCCGGAGCGGGCCATGTGGGGGCCAGCCCGGGCTACGCCTCGCATGTGAACGGCTGGGCCAATGGGACGTACTCGGGCCAGGTGGCGGCTGCAGCGGCGGCGGCTCACGCCATGATGCAGGAGGCACAGCTGGCGTACAGTCAACACCCGGGCAGCGGGGCTCACCCACACCATCACCCGCACCACCACCACCACCCGCATCACCACCCGCACAATCCACAGCCGGTGCACAGGTATGACATGAGCGCTTTGTCTTACAGCCCCATCTCAAACTCTCAGAGCTATATGAGCGCCTCTCCGCCGGGCTACGGCGGCATCACCGGCTACACTCACCAGCACCAGAGCTCCGGGGTCTCCCCTGTGTCCGGGGCCATCGGAGGAACTCTGGGCTCTCTCGTGAAATCTGAGCCGAGCGTCAGCCCGCCGGTTTCCACGGCACGCGCCCCGCCGCCGTGCCCCACGGGAGACCTGCGGGACATGATCAGCATGTACCTGCCCACCGGCGAGGCGGCGGGCGACTCCTCCGTTCAAAGCAGACTGCATGTGCTCCACCCGCAGCACTACCAGAGCGGGGGCTCCGCTCCGGTGAACGGGACGGTCCCCCTCACGCACATTTAAAACGTCCACATGAACTGTAAGCACTGCAAACACAACCAAATATTTCCACTCTACATGCGGGCTCCAGGACTGTAAATTATAGGCGGCTCCAGCCATGACAATGAAATGCAATCACTTTGAACAAAGGTTTTTTATTATTATTATTATTGTCATTTTAAATCTCTTACAAGTGATGGATCTTTTTGTCTGTCCGAGCTAAAGGAAAGCGCCTCAGATTTACTGTCGCTCTCTGGAGCAGAGCATGCCAACTTCTGACGCGATTCAAATTATAATCCGTACATGCTGGTGAAGTTTAAATCTTATTTTATTCTCCGACATTTCGGTGGAGTTACAGACACCAGCCGAGTGTTTGGAGGATGTTTTTGAAGAGGGAAGCGTATAATAAATGCTGAGCGGTGTGTGGGGGGGAGAAAAAAAAGTTACAGGGCTGCAGTTTCAATTGATTTCCAGTTTTGATGCTTGTAAACATGTGAAACAGTGTAATTTGAATTTGTAACTGTTGTTGTAAAATCTTGTAAATTGTGAATAAATAGGCCTAGTGAAAACGCTTTTATGCAACTGTATACATAATTTACAGAAAGCAAATCTACATTTTGCAGCTGAAGACGGAGCAGCGCTGAGTTTAATAAATTTTTCAAGATTTCTTTGTCTCTTGGAGCAACGTTACATTTTGTGTTTTTATTTTTCAGTCACTTGGAATTTAAAAAGAGGCCCATGCAAACCGTATTTGTTGCATTTTCTTTTATATATATATATATATTTAAACCTCACGAAATCACCAGAATCGGAAGTAAATCAGGAGATGATAAACTAAAATTATTATAATAAATAATTCTTTGCACGACAGGCCTAAAAATAATTATGCTTTCAAAAGCTCGTATTTAGAAATTAAAAAAAGACGAAAATTTGATAATTTGATTTAATGTTGCTTTTAAAGGAAAACACGTGTTTTCTTTATTCATTTGTTTGTAATTCAGAAAAAAATAAAATAGCTTTGGGTGTTTATACGCTATACCTCTTGTTCTTTAATTCCATATGTGAAATTGTAATATAATAATTTACGTTAACAGTGTCCTAGAGGATGATGCTTGTGATTAAGTAATTTAATATAAGTTTAGTAAATATTAAAACATTATATACTTATTTTGCAGCTCGTCTTGTACATTGTGGAAATGAACCAATATAATGCATTTCATTAGATCTTTAGATATTGTTACTTTAGCCTTGCTTAAATATTTCAAAATTTCTTTATATGACCTTTTAAAAATATTTTTATGGTAAACATGAACATTTCTAATAAGACTTGATTTTGCTTTAATAACATTTTTCTATCCCTTCAATGCTGAGAACATGTACTCATCATTTGCATCATTATGTGCAGGATACTCAAACTTCGCACTAACACCCTTCTTGTTTAATTGTTCCCTCAGGCCAAACAGAGCATTGTTTCTCTTTTGCTACCTGCCTGCAGGATGGGGAGCTCAGTAATCAAAATCTCAAGCAAAAGCCAATTCAATAACAACAGCATTCGGTGGTCGCTGCACTAATTTTTTCAGCCGGTCTCAGCTGGGTTCACCTTAAACTTATTCCCACCTGTGTTCCCCAAATCCTCCCCGCCTCCTGACATCCAGCATCAAGCATTTACAACTGTGTGTCTAATTGCCACGGCTGTTAAATGATTTCCTTCTTTAAATTTGATGGCTGAATCAGCGGAGGCCCCCGGGGCAGGGAGAGGGGCATGAATGAGGGGAGCAAGGGGGAGAAGGCGAAAAGAGGAGGGGTTTTTGTGTTCGAGGAGAATGGGGATTAGTCTTGGTGTAAGCCGGGGCAACCAGAGGGTCATGGCTGACAAAAAGCCCGGCAAACAACACCCCTGGTTCTATCAGCCTAATTCCCACTCGGGTGTGAACCTGAAAACAAGAGGGCAGCAAAAATGTGAATCCAGTCCAGTGAAGCTGTGTGATGGGATGTCCTCAAGAGTAAACTGAAGATATTTCATTAATTATTTTAATATTTTAAAGCTAATGTCATTCATGAATGAATGAATGAATGAATAAAGCTAATGTCAGGTTGTCAGAGCACTGCTCGGTAAATTGTTAGGAAAAAAGTGGAATAACTAGTAACTAAAACACCAAAGGGACTTCAGCTGCAAGCGAACACTGATCCTGTAAACCTGTCCAGCAAAGTCACATTTAAGCACATGACTCTCTCAAAGACAGCAGGAGTCTGTTTATAATCTGTTTTCATTTAAAACAATCTGTCAACGCTAACACCAAGAAAAGCTCAGCCAAAAAACAAACATTGAATATTACATTTCTCCACTAAAACACACGGATTTGTCTCAACTTCAGTTTATTTTAATATTACACAGAGGTGAACCTCAAAATACTATAACATCAAAAAAGTTATTTTTTTCAGTAATTTAATTCAAAGAGTGAAACTCACATATTCATTTGACACAAGGTGATATATTATGGTTTACAGCTAATGAACTAAAACTTTAGTTTCTCAAAAAATTACAACATTACAAAGGGCAAAAAAGGGGTTTTAAAGCAAAACTGTCAGCTTATTAAAACGCGGTTTAGGCCACTCCAGTTTGCTGGCCAATCAAGCACAGCAACACCATGGTTCTTAAAGCAGGCGTTGCTACGTTTACCAGTGTGGGCAGGTGCCAAGTCCTGCTGGAAAAACAAATCAGTATGCCCTTAAAGCGCCTCAAAATTTCTTGGAAGACATCTGCTCTGACCTTGTTCTTGATAAAACACAGTGGACAAACACCAGCCTATCCCCAAATTACCAGTTACTGTGTAAATGTTTCACTGGACCTCAAGCAGCTGGGATTCGGTGCCTTTCCACTCCAACTCCTGACTCTGGAACCTTGATTTCTAAATAAAATGCAAAGTAAAAGAGGACTTTGGACCACTCAGCAACAGTCCGGTCATTTTACTCCCCAATTCAGGTAAGATTGCTTCTGACATTTTACCATAAGGAAAGTCAGTCCACGCTATACGAATGTCCCCAAAACTCTTCAGTGGGCTTTGTTTCAAAATCCCGTCCATATTTGTACACCTTATTCCACCATATTTTTTCCTTCCACTTAACTTCCCATTAATATGCTTGGACGAAGCTCTTTGAACAGCCATCTTCTTTAGCAAAGCCCTTTCTTGGCTTACGGTCCTTGTATGGGGTGTAAATCACTATGCTATGGACAACTTTCAACATGTCTGTATAAAATTTCTTCTTTTATTCTTTTATTTCCTGAAAAAAACTACATTTGGATTAATTAGCTACAAGCCATACAATTCAATATGGACTGAAATAAACACTTAAATATATTACTGTTTGTAATGAATCTATTATATTTATGAGCTTTTTTAATTGAATTACTGAAGTAAATTTAAAGTTTGATGAATTTGTAATTATCGAGATGCAGCTGTATTTAGTTAAATTTAAAGTAACGTCAGAGCAGTTTATGAAGCTAAAGCCAAGAATTGTCCTATCAGGCACTAAAAGCATTCAGGACTGGTAAAGCCGAGGCTAAAAACAAAATGTTTGCAGTTTTTACACATAGCATGGTTCAGAAGGAGAACGTAAGCTCAGAATATTTTGACCTGGCATATATCAGACAACTGGAACAAGATCGGAAAATGTGTAAACAAAATCAGGTTTCAAACTTCAAAACACAACGCAGTGCAATTTCAGCCTAACATACAATAAAACGTAGCATTCTCTTTGCAGTTCTTTTCATTTCCGTGACTATTAATTCAACAATTATTTGCACATACGTTCATATATTCCTAAAGAAGGAATTAAAATCAAATTTAGAAAATAGCAACAGCTTTATAAATCAGTGCCGTATAATTTTAGTTGTGAATTTTACATCAAGCATGGAGTCTAACTGCTTCTTCTTTATATTTTTAGTATTTTTCCCAAACTCTCGAAAAAAAACAAGCCTATAAATAAAAAATTAAAACAGTCTTAACAACAAATATTTCATTAACATTCTTTACTAAGATATAGATTACAGTTTCTCTCTCTTTTTGAGATACTTATTTTAAAAGAAATACTAGCTGATCTTAATATGCTAAGATCTTTTTATGCTTTAATGTGTATTAAAAAGAAGTAAAAGATGTTCGACGCGTGTTTATGAGGTTTGCTGTTTGAGCTTTTTTTGCATAAATGCATAAATGTGATTTTTCAGAGTAAATATGATATATGAGACATTTTTTCAACAAGCAGGATAAAAACGGTAGCTGAATATTTAATGATGATTCCTGCAAATACTGTATCTGGAGTTTGTTTTTACTTGCTAACTGTGATAAAACTTGTTTGATTACTCACTATAAGGAAGGTATGAAGAGACATTATTAAAGATTTCCCTATATAAAAACCTGAAGTAGGCCATTTCACATTTTTGTCACATTACAACCACAAAGTTCAGTGTGTTTTTTTGGGACTTTAGGTGATACACCAACACAAAGTAGTGCATGATTCCGCCCCACAGACTCAATACTTGGTGGAATATTTTTTTTGCTGCAGGTACAGCTGAGGGTCTGCTGGGGTATGTCTCCTCCAGAGATGCACATCAGGTGTCTGACATTTTTGCCCATTTTCCTTTACAGAATAACTCAAGCCCAGTCAGATTGAATGGAGAGTGTCTGAACATAAATGTTCAAGTCTTGCCAAAGAGTTTCAATCAAATTTATATCTGGACTTTGACTGGGTCATTCTAATAAAATAATTCACATAAATATACTTTGGTCCATACTATTAAATTTTTTCGCTCAGGTTATATGTTGAAATGTGACCCAGTCTCAAGTCTTTTGCAGCCTCTTACAGGTTTTCTTCAGGATTTTTTTAACTTCATCCATCTTCCAATCAACTCTGACCAGCTTACCTGACCAAGCTGAAGAAAAACAGCATGATGCCACCACCACCAAGTTTCATGTTAGGAATGATCTGTTCAGGCTGATGTGAAGTGTTATTTTTCCACAACACAAAGCAGTCTGCATGTAGGCTGAAAAGTTCAGTGTTGATCCCATTTGACCAGAGCACCTTCTAGATGTTTTCTTTGTTCCCCACATGGCTTGTGGCAGACTACCTATGGGACCGGCTTTTTATAGTGGCTTTCCTCTTGACACAAGGCCAGGTCCTGAGCTGTGAATCTCTACAGCTCCTCCAGAGTTACCATTGGCCTCTTGGCTGCCTCTCTGATCAACACTCTGTTAGTTTAGGGTAAATCCGTGTTTTGGTAGGTTTGCAGTAAACCCCCTTAAAACGTATCCCCTGGCCTGCCTGCTGTGTTCCTTGGTCTTCTTGATGTTGTTTGTTCACTAATGTCCTGCTCACTGCTCTGCATGTTTCAGACGCTTCCCTGGTTCATCACACCTGATTTTAATGGATGAAAAGGCTACTCTAACAAACCTCTGAGGGTTTCAGAAAACAGCTGGATTTATACTGATATTATATTTCACAAAGGTGAAGTTTCACACAAGATTTTATTTAGGGTAATGAGAGTAAGGTGGCTGAATACAAAGGCACAGCACACTTTATAATTTTGCTCTCTTCTTCTACTACATGTTGGTCTATCACATTATATCCCAATAACATACATGAAAGTTTGTGTTTGTCACATAAGTAAATGTGTAAAAGGTGAAATGGTTTTGAGTAGTAGTAGTAGAATTAGAAGCTATTAGCAGAAGTAAATTTGATCAGGCTTATTATTGCGTCTTAATTTGATGATTACATGATCACATTTGGCCCCATTGAAGCTCAGCTGAAATGAAACATGTCCATGTTCTAGTACAGGTTCTAATCTTTGTCTGCGAGGAATATTCACAACTGATGTATGTGGTTCCAGTATGAGCGACACTGAACTCAGCACAGCCTGGTTTTATCCTCTCATGTTCTGCTTGGCACATGTTTGGACACCACCGCTCTGGCATTCCCTCTCCACATCCGTGCGCACCTCCCCACGCCCCCATCCCGTGCGCTCCTGATGTCCTGAACGTGGATAATCGCCGTCAGTTTATCACGCCTCCGCATACTTGCCTGCCTCTTCTCCTATAAAAATCCTCACCTCTGTCGTTGGACCCGGTCCTGTCAGGGGAGATTATGGGGGACCGATTGCACAAGACTGAATGTGGCGAGAGGAGATTAGCCGGGGCGCCATAGAAAATAGCAACGGGGCCAACAGATTCCTCGCGAGAGGGCCTTATCATGCAATTACACGTTGACACGTTTTAACCATTTTTCAGCCTCTTAATCCGAGGGTCCCCCTCCTCCCCTTTCCTCCCCCTTCTCTTTCCAAAAGCAGACCTATTGGTGCTGAGGGAGCCTCGCTGCTCTCCGTCTGACTCTCCATCAGCCTCTGCTGCTGGCTAAAAGTCTGCCTCATTTTCTCGGCTGAGTTATCAGACCCTGCTCATATCTCAATCATCTAGAAAGAGGAGAAAGACATATGTTTATACAGCTATTTAAGCTAAATCAGATATAATAAATTAGTAATAGGTTTCATTTTACAGTGTTACAATATTAAGATTATAACTAAAGAAAAGTTAAATCACAGGAACAAAATTCTTCCTTTCAGGTCGGATTAATTTTGACAATTAAAACATTTCAAAAACATTTAAACTTTTTTGTTTCATAGTTTAGTTTTTGGATTAAGACACACACGCAGTTCGCTATGAAGGTATTCATATGATTCAGTTTTGAACTATGCTACCCCATTACAGCTCTGGTAGCCTCTAACAGGTTTTCTTCCAGGATTACCCCGTATTTTGCGTCTCATCAATTCTGACCAGCTTCTATGCCCCTGTTGAAGAAAAGCATCCCCACAGCATGATGCTGCCACCATGCTTAATGGTACAGATGGTGTGTTCAGATTATTAGTTTTACACCTGACAGAGTTTTGCATGTAGGCTAAAACCTTACTTTTGATCTCATTTGACAAGAACACCTTCCTCCACATGTCTGCTGTGTCTCCTACATAGTTTGCAAACTGCAAATGTGTTTCCTATCCCTGTCTTTCAGACAGCCACAATTTAATCACTCATCTATAAAATCCAGATTTGTGGAGTGTACAACTAAGAGTTTCCCCACATGAGGTGTGGATCTCTGCAGCTCCTCCAGAGTTACCATGGGCATCTTGACTGATTCTTTGATTAATACTCTCCTGGCCAAGCCTTTCAGTGTAGGTAAAATGCCCCGTCTTGGTAGGTTTGCAGTAAACTAATCTTGCTCAAAGCTTCTTTACAACTTTATAATTGACCCTTCTGCTGTGTTCCTTCATCTTCATGATGCCGCTTGTTCACTAAAACCCTGAGGCCTTCACAGAAGAGCCCTATTTATAGTGAAATGTAATTTCACACAGGCTGACTATTTACTAATCAGGGAAAGATTAGAACAATTTTTTTATTTATTAAGGTTTTAGGTAGACCTATATCTTGCCTAAAATAGATTTTGTGTGTTTATATTATATATTTACATTAACACAGTACCACAGCGGATAATGCCAAGTGATGAAGTTAGTTTTCATATAGGCTTCGTAAATATTATTTTGGATCTCTTCTTGTTAATTTAAAATTTGGAAAAGAACCAATATAACGATGCAAGGCTTGGAGTATCTGAATAAATGGTCCTGAATAAATATTTTTTATTTTTAAGAAATGTTGAAGACCTTGTGCCATTTCCTTCCACTTAACAGTAATGCACTACTTTGTGTTGGTCTACCACATGAAATCAGAACAAAATACATGTAGGTCTGTATTTGTAACAGTTTTAGGGTCATAAATACTTTTACTGCATTAAAAAAAACTATTAATGACTACTGCAAGGCCATTTCTCTTACCTTCAGAATCATTTAAATAGTAAAACTTTTGTGGATATTCGTTTTAGAAATGCACATTTTTTACTTCCATATTTTCCTCTAAATGTTTAGTAACTCTAGTTTATTTGTCTTCCTGATCAGAAAAATGTGTGCCATTATACAACACAGGGTTATTTATGTTTTATATTTTACAAATCTTGAATATTGCAGATATGACCCCAAACTACTTTTTGTTACTACAAAATAAAATAATGAATTAAAATCCTACAAAAGTAACAGTTGTAACAAAGATGATCTTGCAGAAGCATAAATAAATGACCACAGAGCTCCATGTTGATTTTTTACAGTAAATCCTCTTGTAAATTCCCAGTCCACATCCTGTATTCAGAGAGAGATCTTTATGGAAAACAATTATAAAGTATGCCCAGCTCCTCTAGTGAACCAAGAATAATCACAAATATTCTGCATATCTTCTCTTTTTGATAATTTTGATCATATGAGCAAAAAAAGATCTCGTGAGGTTCCTCAAGGCACCATTCTCAGACCACTTTTATCTAATATGCGTTGCATCCCCTAGCTAAGATTATTGAGTGCTACAGCATTTCTCATACAAATGCTAATAACACTCAACATTATATTTAACCTGTCAGCGAATGACGATAGTCTACTACATTCACTGAATCAGTGTGTCCCTAATATTAGTGAATGGCCGGGTCAGAATGTGATCCAATTTAACACAGAAAATAGGAAACCCATTAAGTTTGGTCCCAAAACTGCCATGTTACAAATAAGCACTCAGCTAGACTCAATGAGGCTAAAGACCAAAAGAGACCAACGTGTCATAATAGATTTGTGTCTGAATTTGAACAACCATATTAACAAGTTCTAAACTATGTAAACAAGTTCTACTATCGTGAAAACATTGCAGGAATAAAGGGTTCCTGTCAAAATACAACATGGACAATGTAATGCAAGCTTTTATTTGCAATTGGTTGGATTATTGTAATAGTGTATTTGCCAATCTCTATAAAAATGAAAAAAATATTCAATTGGTTATTCAAATGCTGCTACCAGAGTCCTGACCGACACCAGGAAAACAGATCACATTACAACAGTCCCTAAATCGCTGCCCTGGCTCCCTGCTTGTAAAAGGATAGTTACAAATCTCGTTGATGGTCTTTAAAGCACTATATGGTCTTTAGCCTAAATATATTTTGGAGTTGCTGGTAAGGAATAAACCATGTAGACGCCCTCAGGTCATTGAAGGCCTGCTCACTCAGTGTACCCAGGATTCAAAGGGCAGGCAGCATTTCGTTTTTATGCTCCTCAGTTCTGGAACAAACTGCCTGAAATCTGATGATGTGCAAAAACTGTTGGATCAGGACTGAAAACATTATTGTTTAGTGCAACTTATAACTAAAGGTCAAATGTTATTTTATTGGTCAATTTTCATCATTTCTTAGCCATTTGGTATTTCCATTTTAACATTTTTAAACTACTGCTTTATTTTATAATTCATTAAATGTATTTTTCATTTTAAATGTATTTTTTTGTAAAGAACATGAACTTGAGTATGAATGTGGTTATATAAACAAACTTGCCATGCATGCTTCAGAATAACAAGGCCACACAGAACCATAAGGGGACTACTTGTGGCTTATTTAAAGGGATTTTGTACCAGATTACAGTGCCCAACCTGAAACCACATCCAGATGCTTAAAACTGTACAATCATACAATTCATGACCATTTACTTGATATGAAAAATATCATAATTGAAATGAAAAAGCTCTTGATAAATGAGTTGATAACTGGGTATTTAGTTGAGGATACAGTAGAAAGGGAACTGTCCAGGTGCTGAAATTAACAAGGGCTAGTTTTCCTCAGATTTAACTTCTTTGCACCTTCTTTTAAATAATTTCTACAAAATTAAGAACAAATAAGTTTTGGAAATGAATAACCTAGGGTAAAAGCGGAAAAGAATGCTAAAACAAAATGTGTAGAAAAAGCTTTTTAAGATGTCAGTGTGGTGGTGAGAAAACTTTGCACAGGTCAACTGAAAGCAAGAAAACCTTCACCATCTCTACCTTTAAATCAATTATAGATGCGGGGGCAAAAGTGAAGTCTTGTCAAGTCAATTACCTAAACACCATGGTACTTTTCCTGGAGGGATAGGGCACTCTGGAGAAGAAAAGAAAAAAAGCAGGTGAGAGAGGAGGAAGGAATGGAAGAGAGCGGGAAACACTAACATGATTACAACTGTAGCTCTGGCTAAGGTAATCACCGCAGTTAAAAGGTCTCCTGCCAGCCCAGAGGCCAATGAACCGCTCTCTTCCTTTCACCTCTACAGAGGGGGGCTCTGTCATTTGCAGATTGCAGGTGAGATCTGGTTCACATCTCTCCAATCTCCTACCAGACTAGTAGCCAAAAACACTGGTCAATTAGTGCCATTCATCAGCAATAAGGCTGACAGGAAGTTTTTAACAGCAAATTGTTCACATATTCAGACTTGAAAGTCTTAAAAGTCAAAATGTGACACTTTTAAACTTCTAGTGGAATTTAAAAATATAAAAGGGATATACATAGGAGAAATTGTTGGTTTTCATATCACTTCACATTGTCAACTGAGAATTCAAAATATTTTATTTGAATTTTATGTTATAGACTAACACAAAGTGGTGAAGTGGATGAAGAAGAGACACAGTTTTCCATTGTCTTTCATAGAAGAAGCTATAAAAAAGTGTGGTGTGCATTTATATCCAGCAGCCCTTACCTGGAACTAAAAAACATCCAGTGCAACCAGTGCCTTCAGAAATCACCTAATAGTAAATTAAGTCCACTTTTCTATGAAACATGAAGACCAATGAGCACATCAGACAGGTCAGAGATAAAGGTGTTGGAGAAGTATAAAGCAGGGTTAGAAAACAGAAAGAGTGTGGCACAATTGCAAACATACCAGGATATGGGTAAATAATCGGCTTAAAAAGAACAACATTTATCAGAGAAGCAGTCAAGAGGCCCATGATAACTAGGGTGAAGCTTCAGAGATCCACAGCTCAGGTGGGAGAATCTGTCAACAGGACAACTATTAGATGTGCACTTCACAAATCTGACCAATGTAGGGTGTCAGGAAGAAAGCCATAAGAAACCCTCTTTAGAGTTTGCCACATGCCATGAAGGAGACACAGCAAACATGTGAAAGAAGGTGGTCTGGGTCCAGATGAGACCAAACCCAAAACCTTTCACCCACAAGCAAAATGCTATGTACGGAGGAAACTCACAGTAAATAGAAACCTGAACGGATTCTCCTTTTTGTTTGCGTATCTTTCAGTCACTGAACATATTTTTTACATATAAAAGAAAATGCTTAGACGTCTTCAGCAGGTAATTTATTTAAATATATACTTAAGCAAAGATTTTTCACTGAAACTAAATTTATCTTGATTCACTCCCACTATTATACAAGCTTTTGACAAATGTTCTTTATGTTACACAGTGACCGTTGACCTTACCACTGTTTGATTGCTCTGCAGTTTAAATATAAGGGATGAAAAAGCAATGACCTGGCTGAAACAGATACAACAGGTCTTTTGGATTAAAAATAATTGCATCATATTAAAAGGATTTTAAAGCATGCTTAGAATGAGTAATTTTTTGAACGGATTTACACAGCAGTCTCCAATATGTTTCTCTGATGCAAAAACAAACTTCAGCCAAAATGAATTTACCATTTTCCTGAGGACAGTAAGAATGAATTCACACTGTTCTGCACTTATCGGTGAAACCTCTACCGGAAGCTCATGTAGTCATTAAAACACATTGACCTCTGGTAGTTAAGGTAAGATGCAGGGCAGAAAGTCATTAGCTGCACTCTTTTGTCTGCCAGTGTTTTTTCTTTTTATGCCTTTTTTAAAAACGGGTCTGGTTATTAGGAAGGAGCTTGGCGTTTGGACTCACCACATCTCAGTCTCTTCCTTTTTGCAATTCCAGAAATCTTTCATTGCTCATCTTTGTGCAGCAACATCAAATGTGTATCTTTCTATAGTGCGAACTTCTGAAATACACAGCTTCAGATGTGAGCTTCATTTAGAGAAACATATGTCACATATTAAGAGGCAAAACAGTTTTCAGTGATTTGTCAAAAATGTTTTTGCTCTAGGCCTCAAAGACTGAAAGATCTAGTTCGAGACACTTTCCACTACTTTACCAAGCTGACTGATTTGTCTCATATTGTGGCACGGCAACAGTTTTATAGATAAAAATACATGCAGCCATTTGGCAAGTTAGATTAATGCAATTAATGTGTTAGGAATCACGAAGAAGCTTTAAGTCGAGTTAGGAAAAATCTGATCTTTGATGCGATTAAAACTTCCTCAAACCACAGTGCAGTGAAAAAGTGCTCCCCTTAGAGATTTATTCTATTTTTCCTCTTTTGTTACACCAAATTGTTTCAGATCAAACTAATTTAAAGGATCAGCAGGAACCTCTGGTCACTCCTTGTTGTGTGGCATCAGTGTCCATTATATTTAATTTCTGAGTAACAAAGTAGGATCAACTGAAGACAAATCCAAGCCTGGCTAAAATATTAAAGTTGGTGGAGGAATGGGTTTTGGTGTGATGGAAACAGATTTAAATATTAGGGTTACAATTCCAAAAGGAGTAAAAAACAATGATGAACATTACTGAAAATACCATACTTGCAGTGAAATATGGTGGCAGTATCATGCTCTAAGGATGAACTTCAAACACCAGTCTTGTGTCAGCTAGAAAACTAAAGATGAAGAGGGATTTTATTTTTCAGCTTCCCATTGCATCCAAGAATACATCCAAATCAAAATAAGAATGACTTTATGAGAAGAAAATTTTGGAATGGCCTAATCATAGTCCAAAACTATATCTGAGAGAAGATCTCTGGGGTCATTGATAAGGGCTGGATTTTCAGGGATTTACTCAACATCTTACAGATTTGGAAAACCTTTGCAGCTCAGAGTGGGCAATAAAGTGGGGCGCTCAAATCAAATCAGTTGCACCAACAAAGTTTAGGGGGGTGCGCACACCTATGCAACCAGGTTATTGTAGCTTTTTTATATTTTTTTCCTAAAAAATGTGTTCATCTCATCTGAACTACGTTGCAGAAATGAAGAAAATATATATTTTTTCATGGTTTCAAATTTTTTATGTAACAAATGCATTTTAAAAGGCTTGTGTAAACCTTTCAGGGCCAATTAAGGTCAGGTGTAAACAAGTGTTTAAATATGTAATTGGCTAATTGGTTTTGTGTGCATAACACATTAATTATAATAGCTTATGAAAGACAGCATCCAAGCAGTGCCCAGTTATTGCAAAGATGCACTCTCAAAGAGAACACCAATCAATCAGTAAGTTCAACAAAAAAAAAAACCAACAAAAATAAAACAAAGTGGTTTTGAAATTTGACGGCAGATCTATGGACACTTGATTTCAGGACAAGGCTTAATAAACCTGGCTGGGTAACCTAAGAGATGGTGCAACCAAAAACATCCAATGACCCTCGGAAAATCAGCAAAGATCCAACTCAGCCTTAATGCCCCAAAGCGGGCTGCTTTGCATGCTCACACACACCAACGTAGTGAGCGTGCAGAAGTGTGTGTGCACACATTTGTGTAAAACAAAATGCTAATCTCTGGCGTGGAGTGGAGGGATTTGCCGTATAAAGGATAGAGAGAGCGGGAAGCATGCTTGTTAGTGATAGCCTGGCTGAAGTTTCCTACACACCCACCTCCCTGATCCACTTATGTAGGCCTCCTCATGTATTTGTGTGTGTGAGAGAAAGAGGATGAGTGATCTGTCAGAATATACGTCGTCATCTATAAATGCTTTTCCTGTTTGTGTTATTTGCGGATGCTGCATATTGAATATTGATATCCCTGTGTGCATGTGTGTGTGTAGGTGTGTGCTTATGCATGTGTGTGTGTGTGTTCCTGTTTTGGCATCACAGTGAGAACCAATTTTCCGATATTACCATCAAATTGAGGACCATTTGTACCAAAGTGAGGACATTTTGCTGGTCCTCACAACCTATTTTGCTAACGGTCAGGTTTAGGACTAAGGTGTGAATTGACTTTAGGTTAAGGTTAGGGTTAGGCATGCACTGGTAATGGTTAGGTTTAGGGTTATTGTCAGGGTTAGGGCATAGAAAGGGTTGAAAATGACTGAAAATCAATGGAAGTCAATGGGAGTCAACACATGGTCCTCACTACATATAGCAAAACAAGAGTGTGTGTGTGTGTGTGTGTCTGTCTGTAAGAACAGGGGGATGATCTGTGTTGGCAGCCAGTAGTTATGGACTCAGATTAAACATGGAGAGGGATTCAGACTGAGGGTATTTACAGATTCTCATTATAGCCTGAGTATCTGAACGTACACACTCACACACACACACACACACACACACACACACACACACACATACACCGTAATCTTTTTACCTTTACAGCTTAATTTGGTTACTGTGATTAAACCACATTTGAACACAACATATATATTTTTTTTGCTTCAACCTGATTTATTTGCTAAAACTTGAATGTAGAGGACAAAAACATATAAAGTGAAACCATAATTCAACAGAGAAATGCAGATTAAGTTATTGCTGGTATGAAAAGTATATGAGTCCAAAACTATGGGTCATTTACGTTACAATCAAAAACATCTACTTAATTTTGGATGATATTAACTGATAGACCAACACCAAGTAATAATTGTAAAGTTGATTGAAAATGATGCAGTTTTTTACATATTCAAATCTGAAAAGTGAGAGAAGTCTTTGTGTTAAGCCCACCTGAGTCAGTATTTTGTAGAACCCTATTTGGCTTTAAATACAGCTGCACATCTTTTGGGATTGTTTTAATTTGCCAAAATGTGAAAAGGGAGTGTGAATACCTCTGCAAGGCTCTGTAAGTTGACAACAACACATGTTTCTCACTGTTAAAGAAATGCCACAACTGAGAGAAATTCACTGATGCTGAGAGCTTAAATCAGAAACAGATACACACAGAACCATACATAACTATGACTTTCGATTACTGCAAAGGCCTCTACTGCAGATGAAGTCCCATACCATCTATCTCCTGCTCCATTCTACAATCGCTTATGCAAAAATAGCTCAAGATACGTGAACCTTTGCATTTGAGACTAAGACTGACAAAACACCAACAGAGCTATTGTTCCCATTAACTGTGTTTACTGTCCTTGCTTTTCTTTCCCATAGAAAGTACTCATGCTTCAGTGTGTTTTGACTCCTTCATGGACAAAGCTTTGCATACTCTTTTTTTCCAACTGGATTTAAATTGTTGTTGTATTTGTTTTGTGGTGACATTTCTTGTAAATTGGTGCTAAATAAACTGCAATGAACTGGAGTTAGGGGCTGTCTGTTCAGATTTGACACAAGGGTGCACTTTGGTTCTGAGGAGGAAGTGTACTGTTAACTCTACCTTAAATCAATCATAAAACTTATATATTTTTTAAATTAGCTTACAAAAACAAAAAAAAGTTCAAACCCAACATGCAGAGTTAAAGAACATAGAGGAAACTTTACACAATGCAAATCATGTTTACACACAATGTTTTTTTTTTAAGTAGACAACATGGTCGGTGGAGATGAGGGAAAGAACAGAGGGAGGAAAAAGCAGTGCTGGAACGCAACAGGAGCATCCATCCTTTAACCAGTGGGGAGTTATCGCCTAACCACAGAGCTTTTCCAAACGCTTTAAAAAGCACATTTGAAGATGTATTAGTGCATCCCTGGATCCACTTGCTGCCAATAGGGGGCTGCTTGCTGGGCTTTGTGCATGTCTGTGTGTTTTTTATTTTTTTTTATTTTGTGTAGCTTCCTTCAAATTCCCTTAGCGAGCGTTGCTAAGGTGCTTTAGGGATGGGATTAGCTGGAGGCTCATCACACATTCCATAGCAGAAAAAAACTATGTAAAGACAGAGAGGAAGACTTAAAGGGAAAACAAAAAGTAGAACGGCAGTGACAAGATAAAAAGCAAATAAGTCAAAAATACATAAAAATATTAGAAAAAAGTAACTTGGTAATGCGAAGGTGATGAACAACAAACCAAAAATTTTAAATTTTAGAAAAGGAATAACATGACTATTTAGAAACTAAAACGAACAAGAGAACTAGGGGCAGTAAAAGGAATATGAAAAAGTAAATCAATCAGAGGTAAATAAACTATATATAAAAAAATAAGAGGAATGAAGAAGCAGGGGAAGAGACAGAAGTTGCAAATGAAAACTAGAAGAAGAAAAATGAAGGAAGGAAGAGGAAGGAAGGAGTCATCTTGCTGACTGTTGCATCAGCCTGATAACCCAGGGCAATATGTGGAGAATAAAATGCATAATAAAGCATGAAGGCAGCTGTAGGAATGTGACCATGAAACCATCTTGTCTCCTTGGCTGGAAAATTTAAAATCCATCAGAGCAGCAGTCTGGCAGGTTTGGCATCAAAATATTTAAGACGGAAGACAGAAAAAAAATAATCCTGGGTTATAAATGGGCTGATCTCAATGCACAAAACAAACCAGCAGTTCCAACAAAACTGCTAACATGGTACAGGATGTGCCATTTTACTGCATTAACAACTTAAATGTGAGGTCTGTACTGAAAGTTTGCAATTCTTCAGCTTTCAGCATATTTTAAACCAAGGGTCAACAACCTTTACAATCCAAAGACCCATTTTCACCCTCGCCCCTAATAACTAAAATATGTCAAGAGTCGCAAAACCTACACGTCCGTTCAAAGAAAGATCTCTCATCAAGCTCTATACTTTCGAAGTGAAACTGGTTTGTTTTTCAGTTAAAGAACCAAAAATTTATTTAATCTATGTTTAAGTTCTGGAACAAGGAACAGGGACATTTTCCTGAAAGGAATATTCCTTATTTACGGAAAAAGCTTAAAAAAAAGAGCATTGTATTTGTGGCCTAATGATAACAAAATGACTGAGCAACACAAAAACTGAAGTTCTATGCAGATGATGCATGAAAAACCTGTTAAAATTAGCCTTTTAGTTACTTTTATATTGAAAACCTCAGTTCTCTGTTTTGTAAACAGTTATTTAGAGACACTTTGCAGAGGCCTGACTTAGAAACTTTTCCAACAAAACTTCTTACTCTATCAAAAAATCTATATTCAGTAATTCAGAAATTGATAAATTCTTCCTGTGATGAAGTATCACCCTTACAGAATTCAGATCAAACTGATTTTAATATCAGACTAAGATAACCTTAGTAAAAACAAAAAGCAGTTTTAAAATAATAATTTAATTCATTAAGGTCCTGTGTGAGAAAGTAATCGCCTCCTGAACCTAATAACTGGTTCTCCTCCTCTTGGTAGCTGTTCGTGATAACTCATAAAGACTCAAGAGCCTTATACATCTCTGTGGAGAAAGTTTGGACCATTTTTCTTTACTGAATTGTTTTAATTCAGCAGCTGTAAGAGGGTTTATGTTCAAGAACAGCCTAGTTTGAATCATCCCATACCACCTCAATTAGGTTTAGGTCCACAATAGGCCATTCAGAAACCTCAATTTTTTTCTTTTTTGTTTCTTTGAGCTATTTATTCAGAGGTAGACTTGCTGGTGTTCTTTAGATCATTGTCCGCTGCAGAACCCAACTGCACTTCACAATGTTCTGCCAGAGATCAGAATGGTTCCATCCGTTACAACAAGTGGCCCAGGTCTTAAAGGAGCAAAGCAGCCTCAGACAATTACACTGCTTCACTGGAGCCCCAAAGTCTTAGTGACCCTCTGTATAGTGATAGATCTAAGTGAGTTTGTTTCGCATCTGTTTTAGATTTCTTTGGACCAGGACATGATGCATTGCTTTTTGACACATTTTAGCCTACTTCATGTTGTCAGACATGTCCCTTTTAAGTTCTGGCAATAATCAGGCCTGGGTGTGGTAAGTGAAATTGAACCAAACATGTGATTAATACTTAATTCATGATTTAACAAGGAGGGAATTACTTTTCACATAGAAAAACTATATTTCTATCTACTTGGGTTATGTTTTTCTCATATTAAAATTCATTTCATGAATAGAAACCTCTAGGTATGGTTCAAAAATATACGTTGAAAATACATTTTCACAGAACTGTATGTTGTCCTCAAACAGTTCCCATCCACCGTAACAGCTTCAGAGCTAAGTGAGAAAGAAATACTATATTAATAATGGTGCTGCCATTTACTTTGCACAATAAGCAGAGCAGCTGTCACACACTCCCACTGTATAACAGCTTAATGTACATGTCAAGTCTCATGTTTTACCTCCAAGAGTCATATTTCAATGCCCCTGGTCACCATCTGTGATATGAAAACAGCAAAATCCAAAGAAAAGAACAAGTGCTTTCCTGCAGAAGGTCTGTGGGGGGAGAGAAGCTGCCATTTGTAGCCCCTTCGGACCTGTATTTACTTTAAATCCCTGAATACAGCATTGAAATCCCATAATAACCTAGAAAACCTTTGGCAATACTAAAATAGAAAAATAACTGAAATGTATGTTTAAATTAGCATCTTTATATGGATTACAAGAACTTGATTTCGGTTTGTTGTTGTTTTCAGTGTCATTGTGAAGCACTAATGGAAATCTTACAAAGATATCGTACTTTTTTTTGTTTTGAACTGTTTATGATTCTACAAAATTATAAAAAAATTATTTAATCAACATCTACTGAGCTATACAAAACAAGTCATCCCTCCATACATTCACTGAACTCTTGTGTGCATGTGAAGGAGGATAGGCCAGTACCTGTAGCAAAGGTGTGGTCCATTTCAGCTCCTGTTACCTGCATCTCCAATGCAACATGAGCTTCCACTGTTTAGACAAATTGACAGAGAGAACTGAACTGACAGGCCACCAGATTTCCCTCTCTGTTTATCTCCATCTTACCCAGTTTCTGTCAACACATCACTTTCTCTCTGCCCGATTGTAATAATTTTGAGACTTTTAAAGGTGCCTGCTGCTATATCTCTGTTTTGCTTTACTCAGAGCGTGTTTTTCAACCTATAAAGATTTCTAAGCTTTATGTTCTATCATCTCTCACTTCCTCTATTCATCTATCCATCTAGTGTTTCCATGATCTCATTATGCACCTATGAAACGAGGCAGGTAATGTAATCTGGCATAGCATGGTGTGCCATGGCATGTGTGTGTTGATCACCTGAACGACAGTGAACAGAGTCTCTATTTCACCCACTTATACCGTCCAGAAATAATCATCTAATCAAAGGTGCTTCTACAGATGCAGATATGCAACACAATCTTAATGGTACAGCCTCTCTGCAGAACAGAGATCCACTAGGTTGCATTGTTAGGAAACTAATCTTAGGTGCAAACAGCAACCCTAAAAGACAAGGATATATTATATGAATTTCTGGATAAATATGGAAAAACAAAACATCCACTTGCAGGGATTCCAACTATCAACATCATAAAGAAATAAAGTTCAATCAGCTATTTTTAGGATTCTTCATTAAGAAACATTAATATAAAACTGCTGAGTGGGGTCCATTCACTGATAATGCTAAAATCAACAATGTAGTGCACATGAACACCTCAAATTTGACCTTTCACCCACAAGAACTGCTTTTAAAACGTCCTCGCTAAATGTTGGATCTTTGCGCTCCGCAGTATCAACCTCTTTAGCTCCTTTAAACATTTTGTCCAAATGCCGGTCAACACATGCTAACATCCTTTTATAAATATTTTATAGCCTTTAACAGATAATTGGCTCCATTCATCTTTCTATTAACACTGACTCTGCTGATAAAAAAAGATAACCACAGCATCATACTGCCACTACGGTTTCTTATCTAAGCGTATCTGATCTCATCTCAGCAGAGCACCTTCTTCCACATACACTCACCGGCTACTTTATTAGGTACACCTGTCCAACTGCTCGTTAACGCAAATTTCTAATCAGCCAATCACATGGCAGCAACTCAATGCATTTAGGCATGTAGACATGGTCAAGACAATCTGCTGCAGTTCAAGCCGAGCATCAGAATTGGGAAGAAAGGTGATTTAAGTGACTTTGAACTTGTCATGGTTGTTGGTGCCAGACGGGCTGGTCTGAGTATTTCAGAAACTGCTGATCTACCGGGATTTTCACCCACTACCATCTCTAGGGTTTACAGGGAATGGTTCGAAAAAGAGAAAATATCCAGTGAGCGGCAGTTCTGTGGAAACAAATGCCTTGTTGATGCCAGAGGTAAGAGGAGAATGGCCAGACTGGTTCGAGCTGATAGAAAGGCAACAGTAACTCAAATAACCACTCATTACAACCAAGGCATGCAGAAGAGCATCTCTGAAAGCACAACACGTCGAACCTTGAGGCGGATGGGCTACAGTAGCAGAAGACCACACCGGGTGCCACTCCTGTCAGCTAAGAACAGGAAACTGAGGCTACAATTCACACAGGCTCACCAAAATTGGACCATAGAAGATTGGAAAAACTTTGCTGCGACATTCGGATTGTTGGGTCAGAATTTGGCGTCAACAACATGAAAGCATGGATCCATCCTGCCTTGTATCAACGGTTCAGGCTGCTGGTGGTGGTGTAATGGTGTGGGGGATGTTTTCTTGGCACACTTTGGGCCCCTTAGAACCAATTGAGCATTGTGTCAACGCCACAGCCTACCTGAGTATTTTTGCTGACCATGTCCATCCCTTTATGACCACAGTGTACCCATCTTCTGATGGTTACTTCCAGCAGGATAACGCGCCATGTCATAAAGCACTAATCATCTCAGACTGGTTTCTTGAACATGACAATGAGTTCACTGGACTCAAATGGCCTCAACAGTCACCAGATCTCAATCCAATAGAGCACCTTTGGGATGTGGTGGAACGGGAGATTCACATCATGGATGCAGCTGACAAATCTGCAGCATCTGTGTGATGCTATCATGTCAATATAGACCAAACTCTCTGAGGAATGTTTCCAGTACCTTGTTGAATCTATGCCACGAAGGATTAAGGCAGTTCTGAAGGCAAAAGGGGGTCCAACCCGGTACTAACAAGGTGTGCCTAATAAGGTGGCTGGTGAGTGTATTTGCTGTATGCCATACGTGGCTTGTGACAAATCTCTGACTTTTGTTCAACAATGGCTTAAGATGGCCAAGAGATGTTCAAAGCTTTTACATTGGTTTAAACCTAACCCTGCTTTAAACTTCTCCACTTTCTCTTCTCTTGTTCTTTGAGGCAATTAGATACACTGGATTTTATTTAGGGGTATCAGAATAAAGGGCGCTGACTATAAATATAGGCCTCACTTTTTACATTTTTCTTTGCTAAAACTTTTTAACCCATGCTTCTTTTCCCTTTTACTTCATAATTGTGCAAATCCAAATAAAATGCATTGTAGTTTGTGGTTGTACATTACAAGGTGAAAAGGCACTAAATTCATGTACTTGTTAATAAATATAGAAAGTGACGTATTCTGGATAAGATTCCTGTTTCCTTCCGTAGCAATTTCCCAATTTGTCACAAATAATTACAGCCATTTTTACACATCCCTTCTTGAGGCATCATACTTTTACTTTCCTATTTTTTAAGCAGTGACATCTTTCTTGGCCTACCTCTGAGATTTTTCTATGTATTCATCCTTCCGTGGTTCAACAGCTTTAAAGGTCTTCCAGCACTGTTAACTGCATCTTAGTAGCACTTTTGAATTTGTATACACTGGCTTTGGAAATGCGATTGTGTGGTTAATTCATACACTTTTTCTGTCGGATTTAATAATCTACTTAAATAGTTTTTGTGTCATAGCTGGTATTACTTTTTAGTGTTTGTTTTTCTTTCTTTTCTCTTCAAAATGTTGAAAGATTTACTCTGACTGACTTCTCTTCAAGATGAGGTTTACTTTTTATAAGGAAAATAAATTAGAGATTATTTGACTGCAGTCATAGTATCATCCTATTCAACAAGACTGAGGTTCAGGATTCCTTAAAATATGAATGTTTTTATCTCAAAGGATAACATTAAAAAATGTTTGTCTAAGCATCAATATATGCATGAGTTCTAGCTTTGATAAAATCCACAATTAGTTAGCTTTACATATTATAATAACAAAACAATTACATCCTTGAAATCTTTAACGTGAAAACTACCTCAGTCATGAGCTTCCTATCTTATGCAAATATATACTGAAAGATGCGTTTTTTCTATAGTCTAAAAAAAATTATTTTTCCTTGCGTGTATAACATGACACAGTCCGTGTTTTCCAAGTCCGCCTCTGATTGGCCGATCAGCCCCTCCTGACATCTCCTCTCCCAGAGGCACAAGCTACCAGGAGGAGAGGGGAGATTGGGTTGAGTAACACAGAATCTCTTGACCAACTGGGTCAAAGACAAGATTGATCAACCTTTTAGATTTGGTTGCCATAAATGTTTTTGTTTGTACTTTTTAAAGTTCCTGTTTTGTTTTCCTTCCCACCTCAAAAATGTGCATTTCATTTAGGTATTTTATTTTATTTTACTCAAACAGCTTCAAATTCAAAGTGAGAAACCAACAACGGATCTAAAGAATTGAACCAAAATTGATCTAGTGACCTAATTGCAGGAACATCTTCCGTTTGTGCCAAGCTGAGAGAAAGGAGTGTGGGAACTGCAGTGCCGGTAGAGAAAGTTTTATAAGGGACCCAACAGTCTGACTTTGGACCACTAAATTCTTTCTTTAGGTGGCTCTGAGACTTTAAATTCCTTCTCTGTTTTAGCCTAACCCCCTCCCAGATTAAAATAAGAAGATATATATATAGATATTTCTTTAAACTCCTAAGAGACAAGTAAACCTTCGATGAAAGCTAGATCTTTAATCGGGTCAGATAAGAGTAGAATAAGCCTTTGCATTATTTTAGAATTAGGGTTAGTATTGTTTCAGATGTACTATAAATATATAGTTTTTTTGGTAGATTTCAATTAGTTTCTTTTCCCCTCATGAAATAATTAGCAGGAATATTATAATTATTAATAAAATACATTTTTGATTCCATTAATTACCAGTTCCTGCTGGGTTTTTTTTTTTTACACTTGCCATGGTCAATGTAACAATATTCATTTTGTTTCTAATCTTAAATACAATTACTCCAGAGAAACATATAAAATATCCTTCAAATTTATAGTAGAGATCCTTCAGTGTAGAGTGATTACTGATAGATAATGAGACTGGTTTATTTATGAATATTAATATAGTAGCTTAAAAAGAGATTCCTTTTTTTGTTTTATTTTTATCAACTTGAAGCATGTTTGTCTCTCTAGATGCTCAACTGGCAGGAGCCTATGATATGACAAATCACATATTGAATCACTGTAAACTCACATCAGCAAGAAAAATAAAAAAACGATCAATCATACAAACAGGAGAGGAGGAAAAAAAGTGATGAAAATAAAAGGAGACGCAGGGAGGGAAGCTGATCGACTGCAGGTTTGACCTCCACTTACACAAACACCCTCTGAATCTTCATGGCCAGAGGATTTTACTGTATCAATCGCCCCCCCACTCCCAGCCCCTCTTAGCCACCAAACCCACTTGGCTGGACAACCAATAAGTTGCAGCCGAGGACTAAAAGCTCCCGCAGCGTGAGCAACAAAAGGACTCCTACAGTCCTGGAAGGAAAGTGCTCCCTCTCCTCTTGCACTTTCTTCTCCCGTCACTGTAGGAAGACATTATAGAAGTCATTATTCTGGCCCTCCAAGTTGCCACTGAAGCTTCAGAGCTCTGACCTGGCCATGCGTGCTCTGTGTGTGTGTGTGTGTGTGTGTGTGTGTGTGTGTGTGTGTGTGTGTGTGTGTGTGTGTGTGTGAGTGTGTGCGTATTTTTAGGCACTGCAGGATGCCATCCAGACCCACAGAGTGGGAGATGGGAAGCATTAACAGTAATTTTTATTCCCATAGTTCTGACTTTTTCTCTCCACTGAGGAGCCTTGGCACATGTTTTTGCATTTCTGCTGGATAAACTTATATGAGCAGATCCATACACACACACGCACAGCTGGCATATATACAGGTATATACAAATACAAAAATGTCAAGGAAAACTCAACCTTTTAGTTGAAACAGGAATTGCTCTTAAATGGAGGGGTTTCTATTATCATAGTAAGATACCTATATAATCAGGGCACTAGTTGTTGGTATCACAGCCAATTTGTTTAAGAACAGGAAATGGCTCCAAAGATAATTGTTCTTGTTAATTAGAGGTGCTGCAAAATATTTTTTGTGTCAAATATCCATCTCACAGACTAAAAAAAAAGGATAATCTAGTTCTAATTATATGAATTCATTCACTCATAAAACTTGAGCTCTAGATGATGCATTTTTGTTTAAAGTGTGGGAATGATTGTACAATAAAACCTGCAATCATTTTCTCTTTAAAAGATCTCGATGCACAAGTTTGAATTTATGGTAGATTTTCTCTATAAAGTCATACATTCAGGCTTAGATATATACCGCATGTTTACACTCACGGTATACAAACCTTTACTTGCTAACATTAAATGAAATGAAATTTTCATCAGCAAATTTGTAGCCCCCTTACTCACACACACCTTTTCAGCTCTGCACACACATTTTCACTGAGATCAGGGTTGCCCATAAGCCACTTTGTAAATAATTTTGTTGTCTGCTTGGGGTCATTATCCATTCGAATGACCCATTTCCCCTGAAATCCTTTAAGCCTTCTAATGCTGACAAATCTTAAACCATGTAGTTATGATTTTTGATGGGAAGCACTTTCTTTTTTTCTTTTTTACTAGACAACAGCAAAAAATCCCATTATCTGCATAGTAGTAATATACAGAAGCAAGATTTTTATACATTATGTACAAACCGTTTATCTCATGCTACATTCATAGGCAATTTCTTTCTACGTTCTAATTAACTGATTAATTTGCTTAATTAATTTGCTTGCTTCCTTTGGGTAATTTGTTAACCCAAGAACAGCCAGCACACTCCTAACAGTATCCTCTCCTCTTACCCTGGAGCCACAGTGCACACTGAAGGGAGCCTGCCTCTTCTCAAGGCTGGAGCTCTTCTGAAAACATTATTTGTACATTTTTAGAGCTTTTGCATTTTGTTAATTTTAATTTATTTATTTATTTCGTTGGGAGGCATTTCTGTTTTTCAAGGCACATGTGTAAAGTCTTTGATAAAGTGTAACCTGGTAAACTGCCTTGTCCACAGCATGCTACTATTATTCAAAACCAGTTTAAAGTATATTTTTATTCCTAATCAGTACCGTGACCAAATGAATAATTGATTATTGACAAATCTTCATGTAGTTATTGGATCACATGCAATAATCCATTACTCAACAAATCTTAACAAGGCAGTTCATCTTTTTCTGTATGTTTTAAAACATAAATTGTACCAATCTTGTACACATGACCAGCCCACTGTTCAGGGTTGGTCATGTGCTCCGGCAGCAAAAAATAAAAAACATCCCCACACAATGATGCTGACACCATCTTGCAGTGGTAGATTTCCAAACACAGCATTTTGCATAAAGTTTTTTTATGATCTCATCTGACCAGAACACCTTTTTTCACAGTTTTGTTGTGTCCTTTACATTGCCTGTGGCAAACATAGGGAACTTCGTATGGCTTTCTTTTAACAATGACTTCCTTCTTGATACTCGTCCACAAAAGGTCAGATTTGTTGAGTCAGACTATTAGTTTTATCTACAGAGTCTCCTGGAGGTGTGGCTCTAAGGTTAGGTGGATAGCCATTTATTGGTAGATGTACAGTTGTGGAAAGCTTTTTAATTTTCAGTAGATGGATTTAACAGAGCTCTGTGAGGTGTTCAAGGCTTGGGAAATTATTTTATAACTTAACCCTGCTTTAAACCCCTCCATAACTTTATCTCTTACCTGTTTATTGTGTTTCTTTGTCTTCATGATGCTGTTTGTACTCTAACGTTCTCGAACAAACTTCTGAGGCCGGAAAAAGAACAGCTGGATTTATACTGATCTTAAATCAAACACAGGTGGACTATGGTTACCTGTTAGCTAACATCTAAAAGTCATTGGTTGCACTGGATTTAGTTTAGGAACAGAGGATGGAGGGCTGAATACAAATGCACCCCACACTTTTGAGATTTTAGTTTGTTAAACATTCTACCCTTAAAAAATCCCAATAAAATACATCAAAGTTTATGGTTGTAACATAACGTACAAGGGGTATGAACCTATTTGCAAGACATGAACCTATGAACCTATTTGATTCAAAAGGCTAAGATGAAACTGTACATTGTTTGAAATATGTTACTGCTTTACCTTCAACTGTGGATTGAAACATGTATGATATTTCCTCCTGTTTCTTGTATTTCAAAAGATAAATGGTCAATGTACTGAATTTATGCAAAGCTTTTCTAGTAATACAACTACTCCAAGAACTCCTATTCCTAAGTCCTACTACGAGTGCTTTACACTAGACCAATATTAACCCAGTCACTACTGTAAATTTGGACACATTTATAAACCAATACGCAGATTGGTAGGCAACTTGCAGTTTAGTGCCTTGCCCAGAGACACACTGACATGTGGCAGGAGGAAATCGGACTCAAACTCACAATTTCGAATTGCGAGATGACCACTCTAACCAAAGCTGTCCCCTCTTTTCACCCTTTTTTCCCTGTAAGAAATAGGTATGAAGTCCTTTCAATTACAAACATCCTGCATGTAGCATGGATATTGTCCAACTCATCTTTGCATTTGACCTTATATATCCTGTCTGGGTGCTACAATTATGCGCTTCAGAGTTCTCACGTCTGTTTATCGTGTCAGAATCGTCCATGAGTGCATCTCGATGCATCAAAAAATATTGAAAAAAATGTTTTTCCTTTCACCCCTAAAGGACTCTGCAGAAATTGCAGAAACCTCTTATCAATCAGAACACCCTATCCCCATTGGGACACATGGTGGTGGTGGCATCATGCTGTGGAGATGCTTCAGCAGGACCTGGGAATCTGGTCAGAGTTGATGGGAAGATGGACAAAGGCATGCAACTCTTTTCAAATCTTTACTTGCAGAAAATGTTACACCATTTTCTATCTACTTTACAATTAACACTAATTGAAAAGTGCTGATTATCACATAAAATCTAAAATTAGTTTTAGGGTTCAACCACTAAATACTCCCTAATAAACAAGATAAAATTACTTCATCACCCTAAACTCAGAGGGTAACAACCTGGTTTAATCCTGGAGGAAGTAATTTATGAGGATCTGCTGTACGTACTGTATATCCCTGAGTTATTCATGATCTAATTGAGGTTAACTGAAACTCCGCTTAACAGTCTTCAGTCCGTCAACATTAAGCAGCTGCCGTAGTAAATTAAATGAGTTTCCAATGCAGCTAAAAAGTGGAAACAAAACACATTTTTTTATTTTCCACCTTATAGTTACACACTCCATTCAGGTTCAGATAGCCGTTTTCTTTATAATGGTTGCAGTACTGCATAAATCCCTCTCATCAACAGCCCTGATCTTGATATTATTGCTGCATTTGTCATGTTAAAGATCATCAGAGGTTCCTTTCAGGCTTCATCCTCTCTGCCATCAACATGATCACCAGCACCTTTATTTTCAACCTCATCATCACCGCAGCTGCTGTTGTCGCCACCTTCTCCTTTTTGCTCTGTGATTGTTCTGGACCTCTTGTATCTCTTGATTTGGGGTCTAGAGAAGGCCTTGAGCTTTTAGGCAGAGTGAGTGATGGTGAGAAATAAGGAGGGGGGGATAAAAAAGGAGGAGGAGGAGGAGGACAGAGGAAGCAGGGGAATCAGGACGGAGGCTGTAATAGGAGACAGCCAGCAGGAGGGCTGTTTACTGTCACTGAAGGAGGAGAAACGAGAGATGGGAGGGGTGGGATGGAGGGAACTGCACAATGAGAGGAAAAGAAGATGCAGGAGGATGAATAAATGAAGGGCAACATTCACGAAAAAAACAGACTGAATAAACGAAAAGATTTCTTGGTTTGTAATGTCACTGATTTAATTTTCTACATTACCACTGAAATAAAACAAAGATAACTTCATGCATCTTTGTCATTTTGGACATTCTGGGAACATTAAAGCCACACTACATATGTTCTGCTTTATACTATATGTGTTGATCAGAATAAAATGCTGTGAAATAGTATTTGCCTCCTTACAGATTTATTCTCGTTTGCTTTTTGTCACATTTAAATATTTACGATCAAACTAAATTTTATATCAAAGACAACCTCAGTAAGTAGAAATGTAGTTTTTAAATTATTGCTTCAGTTAAGGGAAAAAAAGGCATCTTAACCAACCTGCCCCAGTGTGAAAAAGTAATTACATCTTAAATCTAATAACTGGCTGTGACATGCTTGGCACCAACAGCTGCCATCAACCGCTTGAGTTAACTGCCAATGAGTTTTTTACCCAACTGTGGAGGAATTTTGGCATGTCCAACCTGTTTAAGGTCACGTCACTGAAAAATCTTTATTTTGTATCTTTCCAATCAATCAGTGGTGGACTTGCTGGTGTGCTGCTGCATAACCCATTTGTGCTTGAGCTTAAGGTACAAACTGATGGTTTGACTAACTAATTGTTCCATAAATGACAACAGATGGTCCAGGTCCTGAAACAGCAAAGCAGCACCAGACCCTCACACTACCCTAACCATATTTGACTTAAGGTATAGTTTTTTTTTCCTGAAATGCCGTGTTTGTTTTACCACAAAAGTAACGAGGCGCATTTTATCCAAAAAGTTCTACTTTTGTCTTTTGAGTCCACAGAATATTTTCCCAAGTGTTGAGGATCATCAAGATGTTTTTGGTAAATGTGAGACTGGCCTTTGGTGAGCAGTGGCTTTGTCTCTTTTGACTCACTGATGTGTCCTTCCTTGGTGTGGAGGTGCGTTAGGCTTAATGTAGACTGTGCTGCAATTAAATTTAAATTCTTGAACATTGACCGGTGTGCTGTGAGGGACACCCTAAAACCCACAGCTATCAAACTGCTCTGGACCAAGCAGAAAGAGATACAATGTGGAAACTTCTCCACTTGTTGGTTTTAGCACAGGAAAATATTGCAGCTTTGCACATAAAACGTAACAAATATCTACATATCATTTTGAGAGCCTCCAGAGCTCCAGATATAGGACAGACGCCCCCTCAGTAAATGAAATCATATTTTGAAAACTACTGTTGATATTAATAGTAATCTGTAATAATAAAATCTACTTGATCTGTCTGGAAAAATAGTTAATATCGAAGAAATCCCTAAGGGAGCAAATACTTTGTCAGTAAATGAATCTGTTTTCCATCCTTCAGAGGAGGAAGCAGTACAGCTGCTTCAAATGAGAAGAGGAGAGAACCATGGGAGGATAATATTGTTTAGCCTTGGATCCAGTGCTCAACCATGACCTTCTATTGATAAAAGCAAAAGCATTAAACTTTGGATAAACAGTAGCATGGAGCTGCTGTGTTACATTTTCAACAAGACTTAATCAATAACCCATTAGATAAATAAAAAGGAAGGTTTCATTCAACTCGTGTATTTGCTTTAAATCTAACAAAGGACAAATTTCATGACATTTTCTTTCTAAATTGAGCAAATTATCCTAAGCGGGCAACAGATGAAAGAATGAACAACAAAAAGAATAATCCAATTTAAGGTGGCAAACAAAATAAAAACAAAATATCTAGAAAAGACATTTTAGTTTATTTAGTTAAACATGCAACCCTGCTGATGAGAGCTTCCCCACAGCATGATACTGCCATTACCATGGCAATGTGGTGCTACAGGTGTTTTAACGGCTGTATTTAGGCAGCTTCGGAAGGCTATTTGAATGGCACCAGATGGCACCAGATTTTAGAAATTGTGCTAAAGTTGTTAGAGAGGAGCTAAGTATAACCAGTTACCTTAATCTTATTTAAATGACCCCTCTTTCCAATTACAGCCAACAAATCTTTATACAGCCTCTGTTTAGTTCCAGATATAATTTCAAATACATCTGAAGCTTTCATTTTAATGACCTCAAAATCATCTTGGTGTTAAAATCTTAGATTCCTTTTTCCACTGTGATTCTGAGTTTGCCTGGGTTTTGTCCAATGTTGTCATGTTTTGCACCTCCACGCCACATAAACACAATCCTGATGCTCTAAGGACAAAACAACAAAAGAGAACTTCCTACTCAGTCAAAGAAACGTTATTTAAAGACACTCTTAACCACTAAGATTAATTGCTATCAGATAAGATCCTCCTTGCCTGTACTCAGACCTCACCTGTCATACTGACACGCCCTCTCAAGCTCTCACCTGTCGTGCTGCTCCAGCATTCTTTACCAGCCAATTGGAACGGCTCCAACAACTGTCAATTATCCGTAAGCAAATCCCACAAGTGACTGACAAGCCAGTAGAGCCAGGGATCAAGTTCAGTCCCTCGGGGATCTGTGTGCGTGTGTGTGTTGGTGTGTGTGTGTGGAGTCAACCTGTGACACGACCAAGCTCTGACTTCAAGCGGCTCAGGTTAACTGGAAGTTGATGGGCTGAAAAAACATAAATTGTTTTTGTGGTCGAGGCCTTGTGATGTGAAGATGGAGACAACGAGAACAAACAAACATGACATATAGACGCATGAAGATGAGTTTTGTATCTATAGAGTAGGCATCAGCTGGGGTGAGATTTTCACTGTATGAGAAACTTGAGTAAAAACGTCTAGTTTCACGGTATTTTCACAAAAATGTATAACAGTAACGATTATGACTAATTGCTTTTCAAGCAAGAATTATTTCTGCTGCCGCTGTAGTAATATTGCAAACAACACATTATTACAGTTATAATCATGTTATCTACAATACTTAATTAAGGTTATCTGAATAAATTAAACAGAGCTAAAATAATTATTAGTTTTCTGGTGCTTATTATGCAGAACATCTGTCATTCTGATCTTTTATTAAACTACCAGTATGAAAAGCTGATTTTAGCCAATGCAGCTTTATTTTTTACAAAATACCTTTTATCATTTTTCTTGGACACAAGGAAAAGTGAACAAGTCTTCTTTTAGCCAGCTGACCAGCAGTTTGTAACATGTCGGATAGGGCCAGCTTAGAGTAACTGTGTGGAGCATAGAAAACTTGTATGACAAAACTATTTTTTCAACTGCAAAATCATGACTTTTTAAAACCTATGTTATATCCCGAGTCCAATTACCAGCCCAAGCCGAGTGTAGAAATCTAGCACCATAATATTAGTCGAACAACATTCACCCTGTCAAAACTGAAATCCTTGCTTAGAAAGTAGCCTCGTGAAACCGCCGTGTACTGAAGTATACCGTCCACATTCAAACTAGAGAAGCAGGTGGCTTAAAACTAAAGAAAAAATACCCAAGAATAATCATTAAGACCAGGTTAAACATTCAATCAAGAACAGAATAAATACAAATCTTATGCTTAATGTGTCTAACATGCATCAGACGTGAATCGATAACACATCTCCCTTTTATGGATTTATTATGGGAACGTCAGTACTAGGGAACAAATTCGATTCCCAGTCAAGGAATTTTGAAATGGTCAGTTTAGGAACTCTTAACTATTGTGGTTATTCCTACGAATGCAAGTATTTGTTATCCCACAATCACTTTCACCGTGAAAAAGAGACTGTTTTGGCCGCTGCTGCTGCTTAAGAGGCATGCTCAAATAAAGCTAGAGCTAAGAGTTCTTTCCAAATAGTCTGAATTTCTCTATGAATTTTAATTACTATGAACTTTTTACTTTTCAAGTACTTTACTATGAATTTGTCATAAGGCTATTTTCAACCAGTATATACTGTAAATATTAAAACCTACGAACTTTAATAAAAATGTTATGAATTTTCTTTTCACCAGAGAGCTTTATATTTGAAAAGCTCATTAAACACATTTGTACATATCCAGTGCCTGATGCTGCAGGAAGCTAAACATGTTACTGAGAACAACCTGATGGGCTAACCTGGTGCATAATATCAAACAAACAAAAAAGAATAGCTTGTACAACCCAGTCCAGATTAGCCGGAGGTACAGTATATAATCAGAAACAGTCCTTGTTGAGGAAAATTATCATATCTGCCTTCTCAGACGTTCTGGACAGACAGTGTCTCCTGCAGTGGAGAACACACATTTGCTGGGAGTAGAAGAAGCTTGATCACATAAAAGAAAGCAACATCTGACATCAAAGGATAAGTCTTTTGTTGGTTCCATCACCATGCAGCAGGATCCTCAGATATAATGAAGTACCACCTCATGGAGTCTGGTCAACTACTTTACTAACATTGGCAACTTCATGTTGTCTATAAAAAAACACATGGGCTAATGTTAGCTGAATATTTGCATTTAAGATGACCAAGATGCTTTAGGTCGAGTACAACTTGTTAGCTAGCTTAATGTTGGTATAAGACTGCAGTGCGGTGTTAGGGTGAGCATTGGAGCTGGAGGAAGGCCGATGTAACACCAGCGCAGCGCGTCAAAGACAGGCACCCAATTATTCTACACCATGAATCCGGAGGTTTTTAATCATGTTGGTCGTGCACGCTCGCTTGCATGATATAATCACATTGGAAGTGTTGCACTGAGCCGACCGGTCATTTCTTTTAAAAAAGCCACACTTTTGATCGCCGCCATATACTGTCCATGGTTGCGCACACACTTCCTGCGGATTCTACTTCGTCGCCGTTCGGCAGCTTTTTTTTTTTTTTTTTTTTATTGAACAAGGCAATTATACAATAATCAGATAAATGAGGTATACAGAAAAAACAACAACAAAGAAACAAGCAGGCAGGGGAATGAATCAGACAAATACATGCAAAAATTGACATATGTGAATTGTTTTGAGAGCCACAGTTTCTGGAAAGTTCCTACAGAAACTGCAACTCATATTTATGTCTCTTTTAAATTTTAGCATGTAGTGCTTAGCAGGGTAAATTTTATGACGGATTTTAAATGACACTTCCTTTACCTCATTTAGAATTAAATATTTATAGTGAATCATTCAGACTGTTTTCCAGTTGATATCTGGAATATAGTGGTTCCAATGAGTCGTTATATATGAACGAGAAACAGTTCATTTGAAAAGCAGATTTTCCCCACTGTGACTCAACTGGATCAGGGAGAATAACTGGGGTAGGTAAAAAATGATCAGTGTTTTTATACAGCATTAAGGTGCCTAAGGGTATAGCTCCTAATACCATTAAGAATTCCCGGGGACTGACAGGAAAATAATTTGTTGCGAGGAATTAATCGTAACTGAGAATTCGTCCCCCCTTGTTAATCAGCTGAGCCATCAGTTGGATCCCATTCCGAACCCATGTCTCAAGGTAAAGTGACTTGTTTTTAACTAAATATCTCTGTTGTTCCAAATGAGGTATTTGTGAGGTGAGAAGTTGTGTTTATAAATGCGGGTCCGCGCTAAGAGGACTTGCATATTGAAGGATGAAAGTTTAATGGGGAGTTTCTCAAAGGCCTTGTAGAAATCCAGGAAGAGAATATAGCTATCGTCAGGTACCAAACAGGAATAATCAAGTAAATCTAAGACTAGTCTGATGTTATCAGAGATGTGTGTGTTTTTCATAAAGCTTGGCTGTGTCTCATCGTTATTGCGTAGACATATAGCTCTCCAGTTATCAATAAAAAGTAAGTCTTTGTTTGGTTTTGGTTTGAGTGTTATGAGGCCTTGAGTAAGAGTAGGAGGGAGAGTGTTATTCTCTATACTTTCTAGGAAAACCTGTAAAAGAAATGGATGAATAGAGAATTATTTATAAAACTCTGCAGACAGACCATCTGTACCAGGAGATTTGTTCTCTTTAAGTGCATTAATACAGTTAATTCAGTGATTTCCTCCACTGTCGCAATCATTCCTATCTTCCACATCAATAGTTTTGAACATTGTTGAGGAATGACATTGAGATGTCCTCATTATATTTTGAGTCATATAAATTAGAGTTAAATTGGGAACAGAACTTTGAAATTTGTCTAAGATTGTCGGAGATATTGCCGTAATTTGTTTTTGATCTGTGTTTTTTAAGCCTGTAAAAGTATTCATAATTTTGTCCTCCATCCTCCAGCCATCTCTTCCTGGATCTAATAAAAGCACCTGCAGCCTTGTGTTGATATAAGCTGTCCAGAAGGTCTGTTACAACAACCTGTCACTCTGCACGATTTCTTCCGGGGAATTCTAGTAATACAAAGTAATTTTGCTATTCACTTCTATCTCTTCAGCTTTTCTCAGTTTAGTAATTTGACTCCCATATCTTCTTAAGAATTTGCAAGCCCCAAATTTAAAAAGTTCCCAATTGCTACAAAAAGATTCCTCTCTGTTAGCCTTCTTCTAGTAATACATGATTAATTTGAATATTAACCATTTGATGTTTTATTAGGGAATTGTTTAACTTCCAATAAGAAAATCTATAAGGTGTATAATGAGGAGCAATCATTCGGATACTATTGGGAATAGCACTATAATCTGTAAGAGGCGTAGCAAGTATATCAACAGTAACATTGTCTCTATTAATACAGATGGAGACAAGCCAAAAGTCAATGGGAGATTGTCTGGATCCTGTCATATTGCTCCAGGGAAATATTTTACCATCTGTAAAATTTTCTCTCCAAATATCCACAACATTACATTTCTCCATACATTTTTTTTTAAGGTTGCACTGTCTGAGCTCTGTCGCCTTGGAGGCCATCTATCAATCATATTATCTAAGGCCATGTTGAAGTCTCCACCAATTAGTACGATTGAGTCTGGGTATGTGGAAAGCCAAAAGGTAATTCTGTCTTTTAAGGAGTCAAGTAATTTATTATTTTCAGCTTTAGTATTATAACCATAAATATTCACTGTACTGTTGTTGTATCTGATTACTGAGCAGATGTAGAGTCTGAGGGTGTCGCATTCAGATGGTAACACAGTTCCAGAGAAATTATTTTTAAGTGTCGCGACACCAGCAGAACGCTCAGATCCATGGGAAAACCAAATTTTATTTCCCCATTGTGATTTCCAAAACTTTGTGATAGCAGATGTGGAATGACTTTCTTGAAAGAAACAAAAATCAGTTATAAGTTGTTCGGCAAATAAGAATATAGCTTTGTGTTTACAAGCTTGACTAAACCCCCTGTTTGGCAGCTTCTTCTTCTGGTCAGCGGACTAGGTATCAAAACTAGGAATCAAATCAAAATATTTGAATGATTCCGGGAGAATCTGACTGTCAGTCCCGGTTCTCATTGATTCTCGAGACTTGATGCCTAACCCTAATTTTCAACGAGTCATATCAAAAAGAGAGTTCACATGCTATCATTAGCATAACACTGACCCAAACTGTTCAGCATTAAAGGATCACCAGCAGAACCATGGTGAAGCATGAAGACTGGAGCTATTTGTGTCAAGCCGGATGTATGATAAGAAACATGAGGCTGCCCTCCAGAAACACCTGTTGGGACAACATTTCTGTCGCTATTACGAAGAACAGATACTGCCGCATGTGGAACATCTCTGATGAGTGGACAAAATAGGGACAAATTCATAATACTAATGTAGACCATGTAATACTGATGAAATGTAGTTTTATTCTAGTACAATTTAAAGCTACTTAGTTTTAACAATACACAAGGCATTCATTCTAAGGTGGTTAAATGACTAAGACTTATATGTGGTCTTTTCATATTCCTACTTATCTGTTTGAATATTGAAAAATGTAAGTTGCATAAAAAAGACAACATAACAGGAAATAATCAGGACATATTCTCATTCTCACAGAATTAATTTAGTGCTCTTATCACAACCAAATATAACACAGGCTTTATAATTATTTTCTCAAAACAATAGAGTATATTTTCTGTGGTCATACAAGATTTAACATAAACATGCTTGGTGTACATCTTATCTTTTTTTTGGCAACTTTTCAAATGTTTCCTTCCAATTCCCTGAACAGTTGTCTGACAATGGAGCTTTTATCTAGCTGAGGACAGGTTAAAGGATGAGTCTGGACCTCACCTTACAACCTGAGCGCGCTCGTAGGGCGTGGAGCCATATTAATGTCCTGAGTTAAACACAGTAATTACTCAGCTTTATTGTTCAAATAATACATCATCCATCAGGGCCCAAAAGTATGTTTGTGGGTCTTTGACAGAGAAGCTGACTGAATGCTGAATCAAAGAGGTGACTTTCAACTCCTATCAAATATCTGCTCAAAAAGGAGAGGAAGAGGGAAAGGTAATGGATCAGGGACATTTCTTAGTTTGGGCAGCTGTGACTCAGGAAGATTATCCACAAACTGTAACATCAGTGCTTCGATCCTGGTGTCTTCAGTCTAAATGTCCCAAGGACATGTGCTCTTCAGCAAGACAATCAACCCTCTAATTCCAGTGTATAATTATGTGGAAAAGAGCCAAACTACCCACCACATATTATTTGCAACCCTGGAAAGGATGTAAAAAATATTTGTTGGAACAATCATTAGCCTACAAACAGTTCCTATTAAATAAATGTAAGTGAAACATTTTTTTAAATAATGCTTTAAGTTCAGAGTGTCCTGTTTCCCCGAGGCACATACACTGCCTGGACAAATAAAAAGTCTCCACCTGGATTTAACTAAACAAATAGGTATGAGCCTCCTAGTAACTGGATAATTACTGGATGTGTGATTATGTTTCAGCTGGCAACAAGTTATTTAACCCCAACTGGTGCAATGATTTGCTTCTCATGTCTTTAAACAACCATGTCGAAAGACACATCCTGTGGTCGTGGAAAAGATGTCAGTCTGTTTCAGAAGGGTTAAATCACTGGCATGCATCAAGCAGAGAAACATCTGAGGAGATTGCAGAAACTACCAAAATTGGGTTAAGAACTGTCCTACTCTTTATTAAAAACTGGAAGGATAGTGGGGACCCATCGTCTTTGAGGAAGAAATAAAGCTGGAAACAAATCCTCAATGATTGTGATCAGCGATCACTTAAACGATAGATGAAATCAAATGGAAGGAAGACAACAGTAGAACTACGGGCTATGTTTAATAGTGAAAGTAAGAACATTTCCACACACACAATGCGAAGGGAATTCAAGGGATTTGGACTGAACAGCTGTGTAGCCTTAAGAAAACCACTAATCAGTGAGGCTAACAGGAAAAAAAAGGCTTGAATTTGCTAGGAAGCATAAAGATTGGACTCTGGAGCAATGGAAGATGGTCATATGGTCTAAAGGTTCCAGATTTACCTGTTCCAGAGTGATGGACGCATCAGGGTAAGAAGAGAGGCAGGTGAAGTGATGCACCCATCATGCCTAGTGCCTACTGTACAAGCCTGTGGGGGCAGTGCTATGATCTGGGGTTGCTGCAGTTGGTCAGGTCTGGGTTCAGCAACAGTATGTGTTCAAAGAATGAGGTCAGCTGACTACCTGAATATACTGAATGACCAGGTTATTCCATCAATGGACTTTTTCTTCCCTGATGGCACGGCCATATTCCAAGATGACTATGCCAGGATTCATCGGACTCGAATTGTGAAACAGTGGTTCAGGGAGCATGAGACCTCATTCTCACACATGGATTGGCCACCACAGAATCTTTGGGATGTGCTGGAGAAGGCTTTGCGCAGCAGTCTGACTCTACCATCAATGTAACATCTTGGTGAAAAATTAATGCAACACTGGGTGGAAATAAATCTTGTGACATTCCAGAAGCTTATCGAAACAATGCCACAGCGAATGCGTGCCGTGATCAAAGCTAAAGGTGGTCCAGCGAAATATTAGACTGTGTGACCTTTTTTTTTTGGTGGCGACTTTTTTTTTGGCCAGGCAGTGTTTATGACATGTCACAGGAGCCCATTTCGCATAGACACTTTTCAAAATGGGAAAAACAGTAAAACATGCCATTAAGGTAAGATAAATTGATAAAATAAAATAAAGGTTCAGAGTGAAATCTGGAGTTTCATACAAGCCACAGGTAGTTTAATTGGAACCACGTGCTTTGGTTAGATGAGACTAAGACTGAAGTTTTCAACAGAGGAAAAACAAAGGATGAATATGTTGAGGACAGTGGAGGATCTGTGATGCCGTGGGCCTGTTTTTGATACAAAAGTCTTGTGAAGCTTGTTAGAATCTGACAGCTTGCCAGCAGCTGTTGAACCTGTGCTCTTCATGTCCAGACTTACTTGCTTGAGCTGTAGGCCTTGTAGCCTTCAGCATGCTACAACATCTTCCGTCAGCAACCTTAGGATCTGTACGTTCACTAGTTTTATTGAAACTTTTTTTTTTTTTTTACAAAACCATCACAGAGAACCACCATCGGACTGAATTGGGGTGCATAATGGTGAGATCTGGGCCTGTATTCTCAAGATTCTCAGTCACCTCAGAGAGCTCCTATTTTAGCCTCAAAGTATCTTGCAAGGAGTCTCAGCTTCAGAGTGATTGGATTCACTGCTGAGAGCGACTCTGTGCAAGGAGACCACAGAAATTCCAGTCCTAATGAGGAGGTGTGGTTGACCCCGTTGCTAGGTGTGACGCTGTCTTCTAAGAGCTGTGACTGAATGTTACAAAAGTCACAAAAATAAACAAATGCAATCCTAGTAATCAGTGGTAAGAAATTAACCAATCATAGAAGTCACACTGGATTTGAAAACGAAACTTAGCAAACTTAAAATGATTGTCACACAGCATCAAAATGTTTCAATGTAGCTTATTTACATATTACATATTTACATGCTCATCATTATTTTGATTCGCTGTGAAGACTGTGATGAGTGGTAAACCTGCTGGATAATGCATGTGTGTGCGGCTGGGCTTCGTTTCTGTGTGTGAACGTAGGAGTTTGAATTAACTAAGTGAGGTCTTCTGTCTTGCACTGAATCCAGTTCAGAGGAAGGACAGGCAGAAGTATGAATCCTCTGTCCAATCTAATTGATTATGTACAAGGTTAGAGACTCTTTGAGAGTGAAATATCACCACAGACCCCCCGAGAAATAGACTTTCAAAAATGATATTAAGATCTTACACTCAGAGCGGCCTTGCTCCTTCACAATAATTTTTTTCTTTTCTATTTCTCTGTCCTGGATCCATGAAGATATTTATCTTCTTTCAATCTTGTCCAACTATAAATTTCATCAGTTAGCTTAATTTTCTCCTACAGCTTTGAGATTACAGGACAATACAGCCGCATCATCTATGAATAAAAAATTAAGCTGTTGTCAAATATATAGAAAAAAAAAGGAATTCCTCTTTCTTTTCAGTTTTATTAACTAAAAAAAGTTATAAAATAAATTTGTAACTGAAACTAATTGGGAGGTCTGGTCCTTCAAAGCACATTGAAACCAAATATTGCCATTCCTTCAAGAGAATTTAATTCTTATTTTTACAAGTTAAAAGAATTTACTAAATGTCTGCGACTTTGCAGGTCTTTTTATAGAAACTATAGAAAGGTGTAGAGGTAGCCATTAAACTCCAGTTTTCCTTTCTGTGCAAGTTTCTGCTTCACAGAGCTTGGAGCTGCCATTAAAATATGCAGTTTCTTCAGACAGTATTTACACCTCTTAAACATACCCAATTTCGTCACATTGCCATAACAACTTTCATGCATTTTATTGGAATTTTATGTGATAGACAAACACAAAATGGCACATAGTTGTGAAGTGGAAAGTAAAATAGAAATGGTTTAAAAAGATCTTTGCACATTAAAAATTGAAAAGTGTGCATTTGTATTCAGTCCCCTTAACTCCAATACCTTTAAATAAAAATACAGTTCACACATTCCATTCAGACATCACCAAATTATTACGTAGTTAGACTGGTAATAAGAAAGCCATAATGTCAAATGTATGGATGATGGAAAACGAACTCTGCCTGTCACCCTTAACACACTATCCTGACGTTAATTACTCATTCTTAATTAATTTACACCTTTTTAAATAGTCAGCTCTTTCTTAAGAAATGTTCACATATATCTTACTAATCAAATTTAGTTTTTTGGAAAACAAATTGATTTAATTGCATCAAGTAAACTTTGCGTCTCGTTTAGAAATCAAGACTGGTGATTCGTCCAGGGGGTACTCTGCCTCTCGCTCAGTGACAGGTGGAGATAGATACCAGCTGGGTATAAACGGTGGATGTAGGATTTAGAAATCAAGGTCCCAGAGTCTGGAGGAGGAGTGGAGAGGTACAGAATCCAAGCTGCTTGAGGTCCAGTCTGAAGTTTCCAGTCAGTGACGTCTTGGGGAGCCATGTGATCTGCTGGTGTTGGTCAGCCGGGGTTTATCAAGTTCAAATTGCAGCCGTCTGGAGAATCTATGGATTACTGTCATCGGGTTGATGAGACAACAGAGGCAACAATCTGGATGAGCTGACGGCTGCCTTGTACATAGAGTTCCTTTTATCCTTTGCTTAATTTCCTTTATAGTTTATATATACGTTGCAATGAGGCTCATTTGGCAAACGTACCTGTTGAAAATAACCTTAAGGCAGGAGCTTTTCATTCAGCCAACATTTCTGTATTAAAATGTTTCTTTATTTGGTCTAATGTAATATTCTAATCTTAAATGTGTTTTCATTAGCTAAAAATAAAGGAAAATCAACCATAGTTAACAGAAGTAATGGCTTGAAAACATCAATCTGGGTGTAATTAATCTTATAATGCATTGAATAGGACTGTATTTTTAATTAATGTGTGTACGCTGTGAGAGCGTGAAACCAACATCAAATTCATTGTTTGTTCACACAGTCTTGGCCTATAAAGTTGCTTCTATTAAAGCAACCTGGGCTTCCTTCACACCCCTGCAAAGTCGCAGGCTGATATCCTGCCACGCCACACTGATGCAGCAACTCAAGCAAAAGGAGCCCAGTGCATATCCGTCTTATTTATTCTTCTACATTTCGGGAAAGGGAATTTTGGGTTTTCATAGCTCTATGCTGTAATCATCAGGAATCTGTCTGGAGCCTGCCAGTAACACTGAAGAGCTGCAGGAGTTTCCAAAGGGTACTGGTTGTGTTTTACATGTAACAGTCTACTGTAAGGTTGAAAGAAAGGAAACATCCAGGTTTGGCTGAAATTTTCCAAAACAAGGTGGAAGATTCCAATTGTGTTATGGTCTGATGAAACTTTGAACTTGAATTTTTGGGCCACACGCTTAAAATGTATGTTTGACATAAAACCAGTACTGGACATTGCTACTGTTACCATGCCCACAGTGAAACATGGTGGTGGCAGCATCATGCTCTGAGGTTACTTGTCCTCAGATGGAAGTGGATTTTTTTGCTGAGGTCGCTGAAATTGTGAACAGTTCCAAATACCAATGAGATTTCACCCAAAACCTTGAGCTGTCTGATAAAGATCTGCATCAATGGGACTCCAAGCACACCTCCAGATCAACTAAACAATCACTTCAACAAAAGACAATTAAGGTTGTAGAATGGCCCAGCAGAGTCCAAACCCAAACCTGCAGGAAAATTTGTTCACCTGAAGAGGGCTATGGACAGAAACGTCCTCACTGTCAAAGGGATTTGGAGACCTTTTGCAAGTTAGAATAGGATGCTGATAGACTCTTAGCAAAGAAAACTGAACACTGAACATGATTCAAAATGGTATTTATAAACGTTAGCTTAAGGGTATGGACATTTATACAATCAGGTTATTGTATTTTGCATTGCATTATATGCCGTAGTAATTAGGGGTTGCAAATCAGAGGTAAATCCCAATCATCATTTCAATATCAATGGGCAATATTAGCATCCTTAATGACGTTATCCTATAAAACATAATGTTTAGAATATTAGCACAACACATTCACACTCTGCTTGTCCTTGACATAGTTGACCTCACAGATGTAATTTCACTGCTCTCAGTGTCCCCACAGTCAATTAAAATGTTGGTGTTGCACATGCAGATGCTCACATGGAGTGCTTGGAGTGATGACAGAAGAGAACGAAGTTCATCGCTAATGTTATCGTTGGAATCATGAACAATAATATCACAATTGCATGTTTTCCTAATAATAACTAAGGGCTGACATAAGAAGTCAATAATCCAAAGAAACCGTGTGGACTCGGGCTGAAGTTTGAAAAGGAGGAAAAGTGAATTTCTCCGCTCTCCTGCCGTGTGTGTCTCTGAGCAGGGACAGAGGACAGGCAATATTTATTGACAATGGCTGCTCCGCTCGATAAGGAGAGGCATAAAAATCAATCAGCATAAAGGTCTGCAGAAAAAAGGTGGAGCGCATAAAAGGGGACTGAAGGCAAGAAAATAAATACAATAAATGAGAACACCCTGCAAGCGGATGGGGTCAGGGATGGAGAGAGGAAGAGAATCAGATCAGAACCAAGGACAGAAACTGAGGAAAATATGGAAAGATCATTTAAAAAATAGAACTCATGAATAAACTGTTTTTAAGCAGCTGTGATTTAGATAGAAAATGTGATGAGTTGGTCGCAGAAAACGGCAGAAAATGTTCAGTTTCTTGCCTTGGGCGTCTGGATCGTACTCAGCATTGAAGAGGGGGATGCGTGCTAATCAGATTAGTTTGTTTCTGCACTCGTACGTGGAGACAGTCAGCAGTGTCCCATATTTAGCCCCCGCCGGTGTGAAACAAGCTTTAACCTCTCTTCTGAACATTATTCTGGGCCCTTTAAAGCACAAAGGCCTAACTGGATACAACTCATACGGATGTAAACTAAACTGGTATGAGATTCTCATTGCATGATAAACTTGGGTAAAAATGCACTGGTTTCAAAGTACTTTCATAAAATGATCTAAGATGATTTATTCTATATATAGAATAAATACCGGCTACATTTATTCAATTTTAAAGGCTACTTCTGCATTCATCATTATTCCCTCTTACTGTTCTGCTCTCACATGTATAAGCAGCTGAAATGATCTGCGTAATTAGTGGGGTTTTAGCTCAGGTGATCTGCATGTAAAATGAATTTTTAATTAGAGTCCTGGGTAGCGGTCCTTTAATTTCTACACCATGACTGTCCATGAAATGTTTCCAAAGCGCTGAAGTTAACTAAGCAAGCGGAAAGTGTAGCAGCCTTCTTTCAGCCAGCTGACCGGCAATGCCAACAACAAATAGGGGAGGGGCAGGGCTGCATTGCTGTCATTACAGTCAGATAAAACTCTGGTCCCTCTGGCACCTTTTCTGGTATCTTTTTAAAATAACTTATACGCCTATATTAACTTACACGCCTATATTATTATAAGGCTATATTATTATAGCGGTGTATAATAACTTATATGCCTATATAAAATACGCCTAATCTTATCAAATGCTGTGCAATAGTTTATTATGGTAAGTGTTAAGGTTTGGGTCAAGGACCATAAGAAACAGAATGAAAAAAATCTATGGGAATTAAATAAAAATGTATTTAACAAAAACAAAAAAGAAGCCAAAAAGCCTGGGGGGACAGAGAGAGACAACCGTCAGGAAGAGGTGGATCTTATAATCTTCTACAGATCCTGGCCAACTGTCTCCAGTTCCACATACCACTGGTTACCAAACACACATCCACCGGCCCACAAACACCAGGCAGTAGGATAGACATTGGGATGCAACATAAGAAACAACTTGATTGGTTGGGAATGAACATTCGTGTCAAAATATAAAATCATTGGGAAAAAAGTTTTGAAAAATAATCTGTATATAAAGAAGCGCCTAAATTTAAATTAAAATAAAAAAAAGGGTTTTTTTTCCCTTTTAAAAAATTCAAACCCAAAAAAGCTAATTATTACCCGGTTTCCTCGGGAACATTGCGGGGATGCAATTTTGGGGGTTTCCTTAGATAAAAAAAATTTTTTTACCCCAATTTTTGAATAAATAACGGGAATTTTGACTGCATTTTTCAATGTTTTGGGGTTTAAAATTTGTAAGCATGTACCGACTTGTGTGAAGTCCCTTTAGACGAAAAGCTTTTGTAAATTTGGCGCTTTTTATAAATAAACTAAATTTTAAATTTAAAAATTGAATTACAGAGTGATGTGATTCAAGCATTAATTTCTGTTAATTTAACATTTCAGTTTACACAATAAATTACATAAAAATTACATAAAACCAACTTTAGACCATTGTTGGCCCCTGTTGTCGATAAATTTTTGGATAAAAAATCCTTTCCCAAAATAAAGCACAGTAAAACCATAGTCACTGAACCACCCTTTTTTTCGTCCCCTTTGTCATTTGGGGGCCCGGGGTACCAAGTTCTCCAAACATCTTTCGGGCAAAAGGGGAAATGTCAAAAAATTCGTGACAGGACAGCTGCCCAAATTTTTCAAATTGAAAAAAACCCGTGGCCCAAAACCCAGCAGATGACTTTGGTTTTTCCCCAAATTTCATCACTAAACTTGGAAACTTCACAATTGGATTTTTCAAGCAATGGGGGACCCTTTGGGGCCTCTCAACCTTCCCCAGGCTCTGGGCCCCTTGGTTTTTCCCAAAATGAAATGCGGGAAAGTTTTTTTATTTTAAAAACCCTTTTGGGGGCCCAATGAACAACAGCCCTGGCCCTTTTTTCCCCTTTAGCCCCCCGGTTAAGGGCACTTTGTTTTTTCTTTCGGGTTTCCAGATTGGCTCAACATAAGAATGAGGCAGTTGTAACTGTCCTGGATTAATCTATGTGAAAAGTGGCTTTTAAAAACTCTAAATATTTTAATATATAATATATATAATATATATATATAGGGGTTGGACAAGGGAAAACGGGAAAACACCGGGTTTTTTAGACCACAATAATTTATTATTGGTGTGGGGCCCCCTTTGTGGCCAATGCAGCGTCAATTCGTTTTGGAAATAATATAAAAGTCCGGGCAAAAGTGGCCCAGGGGGTTTTTAAGCCCATTCTTTTCCCGGGAAAAGGGGCCTGTTCCCCTACGTGAAAACGGGTTTGGAGGAAAATTTTTCTGCTCGCTCCCCCAAAAACCCCCCCAAAGGGGCCCTCAATAATATTTAGATTGGTGACTGGGGCAGGCCATGGGAGATGTTCAACTTCACTTTCATTTTCATAAAACCCAAAAATTCTTTAAACCAAAAGTTTTGGGCTTGTGTTTTGGTGCATTGTATCCTGATACAGGGCCCCCCCGGGCTTTCAGGATACGGGTTTTTAAACCATTGGATGCACATGGTCCCCCAAAAAATGGTTCGGTAGCCTTGGCAGTGTCCCCCCATCTGGGCAAAAGGGTATTGGCCCAAGGGAATGCCATGATATGGCAGCCCAAAACCCTAAATTTTGATCCCCCCCCAGGGGCTTCACTTGGGCTTTGCAAAAAGTCTGGGTGGTACCCCTTTTTTGGGGTTTTCTCCACACCGAAAACCTCCCAGGGTGGGGAAAACAGAAAAAGGTGGACTCTTCAGGGGAACAATACATTTTTTCACATTGTCCAAAAGCCCAAGATTTGCGTTTTCCTTGCCCCATTAAAAAACCGACGATTGGCTTTTGGGCCCAATGAGTGCCCAAAAGGGGTTTTGGCTATAGCACCCCCGGGGCCGTTAAAATTTGGCCCCGGGGGAAACCCGGCCCGGACGGACGGTTTGGGGGAAACAGGAAGTTGGGGTTTTCCCCTTGGGAATTCTGCCGTGTTTTGGGGCAGCCTTTTGGTTTTTTATGTTTTTTGGATACAATCCGGGTTTACACCCAAACACCCCTTTCAACAGCTTCCTCTTCCCGCCCCAAATTTTAATCCTTTTGGGATGCTGTTCGCCCCTTTTTGGGAAATTTATGCTGACATTACCCTGGTTTAACCCGGGGCTCTTGATACATCACAAAACTTGCGTCTTGGCACAGATGCGCCAGCAAGACGTGCCCAAAAATTTTTGTCCTTTTTTGACCTCGGGTTTTATGTCCCCCCATAATTTTGTGTGCTTTTCAATATTTTGAGAAAAAACTGTGCTTTATCCTGCAAATTTTGAACTTTCCCACACTCTGCTCCTTAACGGGTTGCAATGTGCAACCAATAAGACTTTTATCGTTTTTTAATTTTAAAAACTGGTGGTTGCTTTAGAGGTCTGGGCAGGATGGGGCTAGTTAAGGGGAGTAGAATCCCCAGTAGTTAATCTAAGGTTTTAAAACTTGTTGAAATGAAAAAATGATTGAATTTGTTTATGCTGAGTGGTTTTTTGATTTAATGCGCAAGCGCGGGGAAATTTGGGGGGCGTGTTTTGATTTTTAGGCTAAACCCCAAATCTGCCAGGAAATTTGAAGTTGGACTTTTAAAATTTTTCATTCAAAGCAAAATGCGGACTTTACCTTTTGGTTCCCGACCCCCTCTTTGTTCCAGTTTTTTTTATTGGGGATTTTCCACTTTAGTTCCTGCCTCAGAGTTTAAAACTTTTTTTTTAAGACTTGGGGGGTTCGGGTGATAAATGGCCCCTTTAAAAGGGGCCCTGGCTACCGATTTATCAGTTTATCGTTTCCCCAAACAGGGCATTAAAAAAACCGGAGGACTTTCTTTGCATTTTAAAACCATAATTTTTTTCCATAAAACTGATGGTTTTTAAATTTATAACCCCTAAAAAGCATATATATTTTTTCCCCTTTTTTTTTATTGTTAGGTAGTCATTTTTATTCCCTTTGTGTAGAATAGTGCTCGTTAGTTAGGTGAAGGTTTTTGGACCAGAATAATGGTATATCAGGATTATTTGGCTTCAAGAAATCTTCATATGCATAATTAAGAGAAGCGTTTGTGTTTATTTCGTGCAAGAGTGATTTATCTGTCAAAACAAGGTCAAAGACCCTCCACCTTCGGTGAAGCAGTTGAATAAACAGTGACAGTTTGTGGTTTTGGTTAATAATTAATCATTGTTAAAGAGCTTTGAGCCCATAATCACAACACCAGAGGACATCTCTGATTTCTATTTGTAAGTGATGATTTTTGATTAAGAAATTAATATTTTCCAAATTATGATTTTAAATTATGATTCTTGATGAATGTTAATTAATCAATAATCATAATCCTTACAGCTGTATCAAAATTAACAGTAATAAAACAGAGCACTCTATGTGGACCTGGATAGCCACTTACCAAAACTATTCACTTGTTATATGTTGAAGTTCATGAAACAATGCAGCTTAAAAAAACAGTAAGTTTTCAACTCAGGGCAAAAACACATTCCTAATCCCAAACTAAACAAGCTCACAGGAACAAACAGAAAATATTCAAGTCCAAGTAAAGAACAGTTTCCATATCCAGATGAGCCCTGTCAGCTGAACCCCTGCACAGATAACCTAAACAATGTTACTGTCAACATCAGCAACCTCCAGTTGCTCACTTGAATCACATCTAAAGTATAGAGATGGTCATTTTTTTCCCCAATTCCAGTCCAGTTCTTGTCTCTGGTGACTGAAGGTAACATTCTCACATCAGGTGCATGCAAACTAGTCTGCCTAAAGCTACTACTATAAGCTAGGAATACAAATAATTATCCTTGATAATCCCTAAATTAACATTTACCATCTCTCCTTTTTTCAAAAAACCCCATTCAACATTAAAAAGATAGTTATTAATAAAAGGTACAGTATATACTAGATTAAAACTATACATGCTTTTACAATCAAACAAAACTAGCAGAACAAGGTTAAAACCAGTTAATGTTGTATTTCCTAATATAATTAAACAGGAAGTGGTTTTATTTTGAAAAACCGGAAGCGAAATCATGATAGCTCACCAAAGATCAAGATGTTGGGGGTGAAGTGAATTTTAAACTAACCTTATTTAATACAGAGCTGAAACACTAGAAAGGGACCCATGTGTACTCATAACGTTACCATCACTACCAGGCATTTATACACATACTCCGCAAGGCATCACATTTGTTCTTCCTGCAGCTTGTTCTGTAAACATTATCTGGGCGGAACTTTTTTGTCTGACCAATCACACGATAGGGAATTTGTACTGGGCGTGGCATGGGCGTGGCCAATGCGGAAAAAAGAAATGCTGTCATTCCGCTGTTCTGCAGGTGAAGAGGTTTCTACAGTAATGGAGAGCTGTAAACAGCTAGCCGAGACCGTGAGGAAGCATTTAAATCCACATAACACCTGTCGCTGCACTACTGTTCCCATAATGCTTAGCGTGTGTGTCATATGCTGCAGTGGGAGGGGTTTCTATAAGTTCTGTACTCGTAGAGTAAGTACAGGCCTTGAAGTGCAACCATGTATGCTAAAAATCTATAAAAGATCTAATCAAGAAGAGAAAACAAAACAACGCAGATAATATCAAACCCAACACTGAATTTTAAATCCACCACATTTCTACATCTTCAGGAAGCCTTGCATAAACTTTATTTTCTAGTTTAGTTTGCAACAAGGAAGACAGTAAGAAAACTTTCGACATTTTTCAGTCAGATATACTTAAGAGCATCAAACAGCAGAAAGCAGAGCAGCCACTGGTTTAAAACATCCACAGGACAAACGTACACTGGCAACCTCAGCGAGACAGCAAACAGCAAAGCAATGTTAATACATGACTCACGGTTGATGTTCACTGATGAAACATCTTGTTGACAAAAATGCTCTGCTCCTTTCTTCATGTTATTCATGAATTGCGCCTAGCATGTCTTCAACGAGGCTACTGTTTACAAGAAGAAAGAAAAACAAAAAGTTTTCCCAACTGTATCCCAAATGATTTTCCTCAAAATGTTCTTATGTGTTGTATCAGTTGTAATTAGTGTGTTTACTAACTTTATAATTCACTTCAATGTGTCTTGATAGCGCCGCATTAACGTCCAGTTTCTGCTTGAAACTTTAGTTTTTAATTAGAGTCAACTTTCACCTGGCGTCTTTTCTGTGAGGATGCAATACCCTTTCTGGCCACACCCGCCGGATAAAACGAAGCACCCGTTAGAGCTCAGAGGGGCGCTATTTCATGCTTTTGAAACTAAAAACTGTACTAAAATAAAACAAATTATTAAATGAATAAAAATATTTATATTTCCTGCTTTTAACAATTAGCGTTAAATTACCAATTGAATTGGACTTTATGTAATAGGCTTTGCTTCGGAATAACTGATTGGGATATATTGATATGAATGGATAAGTTTGAAATGAATTTGAACCCACTTAGATTCTGTATAAACAACTCGATCTGTTTGCCTATAGTGTTTTGAAATGACAATTGTTCGATACTTTCTTCATGTGGGGCTTCTAAAAGTGTTTATACTTCTTGCACATTAAAACCAGAAGCTGTAACATATTTTATTAGGATTTTATGTGATAGCCCAGTACAAAGTAGCACATACCATAATTGTCATGTTTTGACACATGAATATCCTTTGATCTAAAGCATTTCATTCTAGCTCTGGCTGTATGTTCAGGGTCGTTGTCCTGCTCGAAAATGAACATCTGTCACAGTCTCAAGCTTTCAACAGGTTTTCTTCCAGGACTGTCTTGTATTTAGCGGTCTCTGCTGCAGAAATACATCCCCATAGCATGATGCTGCCACCACCATGTTTTAGGGCAGACACAGGCTATTAGTTTTTTGCCTAACAAAGCATTTTGCATGACTGCAAATATAATGGAGGTCCTCAGTTCTTATATGTATACATATATTACTTTTCTCTGCAGTTTGTTCAGACCAAAAGAAAGCCCCCAGGGACTTCTGCTCCATTCAAAGGTTCCAGAAGGATTGAAGGGGAGGAAATAAACGTAGCACTATTGGGCTTGATATTTTTAAGTAAAATAATGAAATTGGTTTTACATTTTTCAATTTGAGATAAAGTAGTTTGGATATTTTTGTCATTTTGTAGATGTTTGCCAATATAGGCATTTGTTAACCCTGTTTTATAGTAATGTAGTTGTAGTTGAGAATGTAGTTTGTTAGAAAGTTCTTTGTGTTCATCATTCGTGAGCCTCATGTGAACAGGGTATTTGTATGTGTTTGTGTCTGCTTAACCTGTTCAGTGTCAGTGAATGAACATAGGGTTTGTCTGCTCCTTCGCTCTGCCTCAAGCCTCTTGCTGAATAGAGACACTAAACACCATCAAAACAACCTAAAACCTCTGACCAGAGCACCTTCTTCTAGATGTTTACTGTGTCCCCTGCATGGCTTCTGTCAAATTTTAAACAGATTTATATGGCTTTCTTTTTGCCACCCCAGGAGCAATAATTGTCCTGTCCTTTCAATAGATTCTGCCACCTGAGCTGTGGATCTTTGCAGCTCCTCCAGATATCCCAATGATGTGAATACTTTTGAGAGACACTTTAAATTAAGTAAATTGGGTTAAATAAATATCACGCTAAATATCAGAAGATAATTTTTGATTTTTTTAAAACAATCTCAAAAGGTAAAAAAATTAAAGTTACACTAAACTAAATAATAGTGTTTTTCGTCCTGTCTTACTTTTCAGTTCAATGCTTGTGACATCTCTTAAAGAAATTCAGCAGTGGCATAGAGAATAATATGCATTTTATAACATTGTATAGACGTACTCAACAAGACATCTCCAGCACCCTCACTCTTCTACTAACCAGAAGGCTGAGATTGCTCTGTGTTGTATTGCATTTGATTTCATTGTGAGTCAGGACATTGACGAGTGTGACAAAAACATGACAAGACAAGAGGACAAATGGAATTAACTTTCTGCACAATTTCCCTCATTTAATGAAAATACAGAGGCAGAAGTTGATGGAAAAATGTAAGAAAGGAAGATGAGATTTCAAAAAAGGACATAAATAAGAAGCTGATTACAGTTTATTTAGTCAAACAACATCACACACAGATTAAATGTTTAAACCTTTCTTGTTGATATGTGTGTGGACATCTAGCCTGAAACCGTTTCTCTTTAAAGGCGAGGGCACACTAATGAGAAAGTCCCTTTGTGTGGGCACAGGAGTGGTCCGAAAAACCCGAGATCTAAACAATCAGCAGCAAATAACAGCAATTTCACAGCTAATTCATAGATTTCACGTGTGGATGCCCCCATCGCCACCCTCCATTTAATGCTGTGAAAAGAGACAAGTGTGACATTGTAACCACAGGATCAAACTGTGGGTGGTCGGTGGAGGTCAGGGCCTAATGATTTAAGTCTAGTTTGAGTGTTAGTCTCGCAAGGCATCCACAGAAGTTGATTGTGGCAGGCTGCAAACCGCTTCACTTCAGGGGGTGTTATTTTGGCAGTACATTTGGTGTTGTTAATGTTAGCAAAGTAGCTATCAGAACTGCCTTTTTCAGGCACTTAATGATAGCCTGATTAATGCCAGACCTGTAGAATGAAGAAACCACTTAAACAGAATCTGCCTGACAACATGAAGTAGGATGAAAGGTTTCAAAATACAGCATATCATGCCCTGATCTAAAGAGAACAGACAAGTCCCTGACATCTATCAGTCTGGAATGGGTTAAAAAAACAATTTAAAAAGTTTTGGGACTCTGGAAAACCACAGAGAGAATCATTATCCACAAACATGGACAAGATGGAACCGTGGAGAACCTTCCCGGGAGTGGCCAGCCTACCAAAATTACTCCAAGAGTGCGTCAACATCTTGTCCTGGAGGTAACAGAAGAACCCAGAACATCTAAAGCTCTGCAGACCTCATTTGGTTTAGTTAAGGTCAGAGTTCATGATTCAACTAAAAGAAAGAGAGACTGGGCAGAAATGGACTCCAAAAGAGTTAGAAAACCAAAACCTCTGTTGACCAAAGGGAACACAAAGGTCCATCTTACATTTGGAAAAAAAACATCTTGATGATTCCCGTAACTTTTGGGACATTTTTTTCTGGACAGACAAGACAAAAGGTTTTCTTTCCATTAGATCATAGAAAGACCAGCATACTGACTGACAAATGTGGTCGTGTGATACACTAGGACTGCTTTGCTACTTCTGGACCTGGATGATCCATCATAATTGATGGAACCTTCTCTGTAGCGAAAACCCCTGAAGAAGAATGGTCAACCATTAGTGTGTGACATCAAGCTCAATTTCACTTGTGCTGTGCAGCAGGAAAATAATCCAAAGCACACCAGAAAGTCCACCTCTGAATAAAAAACAACAAAATGAAATTGTTAGAGAGGCCTAGTCAAAGACCAGACTTGAGTCGGATTGAGATGTTGTGGCATTTCCTTTAAAAGGATGTTCATGCTGAAAAAGCCCTCCAATGTGGCTGAACTAAAACAATCTTCCAGAGAATAGTGGACCAAAATTCCTCCACAGTGACGTGAAAGACCAACCAACCAGGCTTCACACTGGACCAGGTGGGTTTAAACAGCTCATCTTTGTCTGATTTTAAAATCTAAAAATTGCTTTTGACAAAAAAGGAAAAAAACAACAATGAACCCATACAAAGATACAAATGAGAAGCCCTGGTTGTGATAAAAATTAAGATAAAGAAAATGTATCAAATTTTCTCATTTCTATACATTTCTCGTTTGTCAAAAAAGCTTAAGTTAGAGGCATAAATGTTTGAGTGATTATGTTCAAACTCAATAAACTGCAATATTTTATTAAGGAGGACTAAAATGATTATTGACTAAGACTTTAAAACCTATTTGGCCCTAATTCCATGTGTTTCTCTAATTTCGTATGATTTACCACAAAAGTAGAAGGATTTTGTTACTTTTAGACGGCTTTATTTTTCCGCTCATTGCCGCCCTTTGTGCTAATTTAAGTCAGCTACTTAGTTTAACTTTCCGAAAGACACCATGTAATTATAATCCCAGAAAAGCTAAACTTTTTCTTTAACCCTTATTTCACAGTCAAATAAGACTTTCTCTAAGTGCTTGGCAGTTTAATGGGATTACAAACTATTGAAATCTTGTATTTTTAACTATCACCTGTTGCTAAAGATGCTCATAGCAGTTCCAGAGAGATAACTGTGGCCTTACGTCTGCATACTCCTTCCAGTCACCATTTAATTGCGTGAATCTTCTAAACATACTTCACATGCTAGAGGTGGTGAATTCATCAGAAGTACACATCAATGTGCTTGCAGCAATCCATCCCCAGGCAGTTCAAGGTGAGTCTAAATAGGTGATGAAGAGCTTGGAAAGAACTTGGTTACACCTTAAATTACACCACCCACACATCTATATATTCTAAAGTGTGTTCTAAGTAATGCAGTCTAAAAACAAATTGCAAGGCAGGCACACTGCATTATTTATACTTAAAGTTTAATATGGTTTTAGATTTGACAAAATAGGCCGTAAAAGACTTTGGTCGTTCTGCTCTCATTTTGCAAATGACAGTGATTCACTGCGCTGTAACTTTTGATGAAACCCCTGGAAAAACAAAATAGCTAAAATGCACAAGATGAAAATGCTCTGCCAGTTTTCGCTATCTGCTTTCCTTCTGTGCAATTTTTTATAACTGTTCCCCAGATTTCACCTCTGACAGTCTTGCCCTAGATATTTCTCCATCCTTGTCAGACTCACTCGCAGGTCTCATCTGCTGCCAGCTGTGGAGGAGAGGACGTGGAGATCAGCGCAGATCGCATGTGAAAAGGATGACGGGAAACCAATCGATCCAAATCCTTCATCCTAATCTTGTTGACGTCCTCGTATGCTGGAGACAGCAGCCCTGAAGCAACTTTAAGGAAAATCTGAAAAATACATTTTCATATATTTCTTTTTCATGTATTATTTCAAGAAAATGTGGCTCAGTTTTGCAGCAACATGCACATATAGTTTAGGTGTACAGAAGCTCTGCACTTTTAGACTGTATCTTAAAAAGTTTTTAGGTTTTCTTGCAGTTTTCAACACAAGTCTAAAATACTCTACTGCACCCTTGTGGCTTTTTGCAAAAACTGCAGCAATAAGCAAATTTATGGCTATACAGGTGCATCTCAATAAATTAGAAAAATCCTTGAAAAGTTAATTTATTTTAGTAATTACAATCAAAAAGTGAAGTTATTTTATACTGGTTCCTCTTAATTGCCACTCTGGGACAAATAAAGTATTTTTACACACAGAGTAGCATATTTTAAACATTTATGTCTGTTAATTTTGATGAGTATGGCTCAGGTAATTAAAACCTACAAATCTGTTTCTCAGAAAATTTGGTTCTTATGGTGGACCAAAAAATAATTTATAATACAGAAATGTTATGGCCACGACTGCCAACTAGACAGTTATCCAGCAATAAGTCAATGACATTTTAGAGCGTAAGCCACAAATGGTCATTGCTAAAGAAGCTGGTTGTTTACAGAGTGCCGTATGCAAGCATATTAATGGAAAATTGGAGACAACTGCAGCTTTAGAAAGTTGTAAAGCAAAGCTCATTTTAGAGATTTGGACTGATTCACAAGGCGTGGACTGTGATTAAAGTCAGTTCTTCATCAGCCACCATGGGGATGTATCCAGGAAATGGGCCACAACCACCACGTTCCTTGTGTGAAGTCACTCCTGCACCAGAAACGACATCAGAAACATCTCACCTGGACGAAGGTGAAATGGACTGGACTGTTGATCACTGAACCAAAGCCCCCTTTCCAGATTGTTGGGGTGACAACCCAACAATACAAACTAACTGAAGTTACTTGCACACCTTTTCCTTTCACTAAACTTTCCATTAAAATGCTTGCAAACAGTATGCATAGCAAGCTTCTAAGGAATGACATTTTGTGGCTCAGCGGCAATCACTCTCTGCTGGACAAGTGTCAAGTCAGCAGTCTTCCCCATGAATGTTAGTTAAGATCATACCCATAACATAACTTATCAATATTAAAAATCCTTTTTAACTGGTTGTATCTAAAATTATGAATGTCAGGAAACTGAATTGTGAGTCTTTAGCTACAAGGCGTTCTCAGACTAGCCGGGGTTAACAGAAATAAACACTTTTAACACTTTTCAAATTGTTTTTGTAGAATACATCCAAACAATTTTCACCTATTCAATTGCAGAAATAAAGAAACTTTGACGGAATATGATTTATTGAGGCATAACTGTACATCTTTTAAAAAAAATACATAAAACAGTTTTTTTCCCCATACATCCACCTCTGGCTTTTATTTTGAGCAAATGTACAATCAAGCTAAAGAAAAATTGGCAAAAATCCACAGTAAAATGTTGATAGAACTCTTAAAAACTGTATACAAAAACACCCCAAAACTGTACAATTAGCATAACTATATGTATATACAGGGGTTGGACAATGAAACTGAAACACCTGGTTTTAGACCACAATAATTTATTAGTATGGTGTAGGGCCTCCTTTTGCGGCCAATACAGCGTCAATTCGTCTTGGGAATGACATATACAAGTCCTGCACAGCGGTCAGAGGGATTTTAAGCCATTCTTCTTGCAGTATAGTGGCCAGGTCACTACGTGATACTGGTGGAGGAAAACGTTTCCCGACTCGCTCCTCCAAAACCCCAAAGTGGCTCAATAATATTTAGATCTGGTGACTGTGCAGGCCATGGGAGATGTTCAACTCAACTTTCATGTTCATCAAACCAATCTTTCACCAGTCTTGCTGTGTATGTTGGTGCATTGTCATGCACCAACATACACATCGCCTTCAGGATACAATGTTTGAACCATTGGATGCACATGGTCCTCAAGAATGGTTCGGTAGTCCTTGGCAGTGACGCGCCCATCTAGCACAAGTATTGGGCCAAGGGAATGCCATGATATGGCAGCCCGAACCATCACTGATCCACCCCCATGTGTCACTCTGGGCATGCAACAGTCTGGGTGGTACGCTTCTTTGGGGCTTCTCCACACCGTAACTCTCCCGGATGTGGGGAAAACAGTAAAGGTGGACTCATCAGAGAACAATACATGTTTCACATTGTCCAACGTCCAAGATTTGCGCTCCTTGCACCATTGAAACCAACGTTTGGCCCCTGCATGAGTGACCAAAGGTTTGGCTATAGCAGCCCGGCAGTGTATATTGACCCTGTGGAGCTCCCGACGGACAGTTCTGGTGGCAACAGGAGAGTTGAGGTGCACATTTAATTCTGCCGTGATTTGAGCAGCCGTGGTTTTATGTTTTTTGGATACAATCCGGGTTAGCACCCGAACATCCCTTTCAGACAGCTTCCTCTTGCGTCCACAGTTAATCCTGTTGGATGTGGTTCGTTCCTTCTTGGGGTATGCTGACATTACCCTGGATACCGTGGCTCTTGATACATCACAAAGACTTGCTTTCTTGGTCACAGATGCGCCAGCAAGACGTGCACCAACAATTTGTCCTCTTTTGAACTCTGGTTTGTCACCCATAATGTTGTGTGCATTTCAATATTTTGAGCAAAACTGTGCTCTTACCCTGCTAATTGAACCTTCACACTCTGCTCTTACTGGTGCAATGTGCAATCAATGAAGACTGGCTACCAGGCTGGTCCAATTTAGCCATGACACCTCCCTCACTAAAATGACAGCTGTTTCAGTTTCATTGTCCAACCCCTGTATATTCTTATATTTTCCTTTACTGTATCTGACTGCACAGTCGTTTCTCGATACCATTATAGTTATGAGACATACAGATTTCTTTACAATGATGCATTGCAAAGCAGAAACTATAGCATTCTCTCTCAAGGCTGTCGGTTAAGAAAGTGTTACACAAACATGACGACAGCGAGAGGTACAGTAAGACCTTAAAGTCCACGATTCATGGCTTTGAAAGCTTCTACAGCAAAGTGTCATTCCTCATACGATGTGTCTGAACATCAGCTAACACCACGGAAACAGGCGTTTTACTTTCAAAGCTATGCATACGGTTTAACACACACATATGTTCAGCGCTGTATGGATTACACGTCTGCATAAATAAGACATAAAATACTGTCTCCAAATAGTAAAAAACATCTAGTATAGCATGGTAGAGGACAATCGGAGGCAATTTTCAGGTTTGTTGTTT